>JAYKKI010000025.1:6057500-6657500 GCA_039881145.1 Druceiella hillmani | reverse complement strand
GTAAATCTGAAACAAAACAGGTAGATTACATCAAAAGAATCTTAGTGGATATGGGAGTATATATAGGCAGCTAAGAAATTAGTTACACTTATAGAATCGGGAGTGTGGCAAAAACATCTTATACTAAAAAACAAGCCAAGCTTCTCTCCAGGCATCAACGTAAAAGAAGATTACTCGAAGAAAATCTTAGAAAAATGTAAACGAATCCACCCTCAAGAAGAGAAGAAGAAGAGACAAAGAAAGGAAATATTGCTTATCTAAAGATGATAAATTGACATCGAAAAAACCGAAACACAACAACCGAGAGAAGAGGAAGAGAGAAATTACAGGTTCGCTCAGTCACCCATACAGAAGAAAGTTAATACAAACAAAACCCTGAGTAACCCAAATAAATCGTGACTCAAAACTAATATGAATGATATCAACAGGTCTAACATACTAATCTACATAGAGAGAGCAAGATCCAACCTACAAGTTAATACACCAAAAACACTAATATTGCCTTGAAACACCGGAAACAAGCTATAAATACACCAACAAATAACAACAATCACAACCAATCGTAATACATCTCCCACCACAGTTGGTCCCCGCGAGACGTCTAGACCATCACCCTCCAACAAGAAGACCTAATTAACATTGCAATACTAAATACGAGAACCCTTTAATCAGAAGAAAGCCTACATGAGCTAGAAAAAGCCCTTGACATAAAATTAAAATCAAAAGTGCTAGGTATGTCAACAAAACAGAAAGCCTTCGACACATGTATTCTGTAACTAGGTCGTTCACCAAACATGACCAAAAGAAGATAGAATGCTATCAGAAAGCCATGGAAAGTAGCATGAAAGGAATAAGGAAACGGGTAAAGTGAGAAGTAGAAAACGAAAAAAACTAAAGTAGTTGACATACTTATTCAAATAAAACAACATGAGTGGAGGTGGATCGGTCACACTATCCGAGATACACGAAATAAATGGAGCACAATCGTATGAGACTGGTACCTCAGAGACGGTAAGAGAAATAGAGGGCGCGCATTAACAAAATGGGAAGATAATTTAAAACTTAGGGCTCGACACCACTGGAGAAAAGTGGCGCAAGATAGAACACAATGGAATGTGCCGGAGGAGGCCTATGCCAAAAGGCACACTGAACTGCGAGATATCCTGAAACCTTGTAATTCAAAATAAAGGACTCTATATTAATTGAATAATAATTTCAGTTATTAAGTGACACAAGAAAATTACATGGTTTTTGAAATATATTTACCTCAATAAAACTCATGAATAAATTCCTTTTCTAATGTTACAGAATGAAATTATCTTTTATGGGCAAAAAAGACGTGAAGAAGTTTGGTACATTCCATTTAACTGGTGGAAATAACGCGCTATTTCACAGAAGAAAATTAATACGTTTAATTTTCGTTTAATTTTACTAGCCTGATAAATATTCATTTTTAGCCATTTCTAAGAGCGTTATTTTTTGGTAATTTTCCTAATTTTAATTAAAATTATTTTCAAAAAAGAAAGCAAAGCTTTCAAAAAGATCAAATGTGAAAAATTATACTAAGTTTTATATTTAATACGTGCATTTTTATGACTAAGATAATATTTTGCTCTTAACTAAATTGCTACGTTAACAATTCTCACGTAAGCTAGAGCAGTAGATTCAAAATCACTTATTTCCGTTATTGATTTAGTAAGATATTTTCAGCAAATTACAGCACTGAGTATCTAATACACGCTACAGTGCTGAAAAAAAGAGAAAAAAAATTGAGAAAAAATGCCGCAGATATTATGAATTATTTGACAGACAGGGTTAAAGTATTTAAAATTTTACATCTCATAATCATTTCCTTTGTTAAAAAGTACTTTTATAATAGGTATATTAAGCTGGATTTAAAAATTAACTTTAACCACTAAAACATTGACCATCTTTACGCCGGACAAGTATTAGATTTTATGAATTTTCAAGAAAAAAACATTTTACTTTAACTTTATTTACTTTTGTCATAAATTTTACTTTTGCTTAAGGAAAACAGAAGGTAAATGAATGATATCACCTGATGATAGTATGATGAAACCCGTTAAACAATTTAAAAGATTTTTGGAAAATTTGCGATTTAAGCTTTTATATACTTCTCTATTGCGAAGTATAAAAACAAAAGTTTTATTTGAAAATACCGTCAGCCTTGAGCTGGAGAATATATAAAATAAATTCTTTAAATTTTAAATTATCTCCATTGTATTTAATGTCCCTCTTTTGTTTCGACTCTACTTTAATGATGATAATATATTTGTTTGTAGCCTTTGTACATAAATACCCATCAGTGGCATTAACTGTTAATTTGTTTTTAATTCAAGATATTGTTCTTATAAAATTGGTACACGTTTTGAATCACTTTTTAGTTGAACAAAAAATAATATGAATAATTAAACTAAAGAAAATACATTTTCACTCCTTATTATTGTCATATTTACGATTTCATATTTCAAATAATAAACAGGTTGTCCAGTGGCAGATTTAAATGTTTGAAAAATTGTAAAAAAAAAACTACACTCTAATACAAAGTAGGTTTATTTTAACTTTATAACAACAAATGCGGATTTCATTTTTTAAGAACCACGTTTCGAAATGGCAGCCATCGACTCTGACACGCTCTTCGAGTCTAGCACGCATGTTTTCAACAACGCGTTTGCAGAGCGACTGGGGTATCCTATATTGACTTCGGCTCGAATATTTTCTTTAAGTTGTGTCACAGTGCTCGGATTTGTTTTGTAAACAACGGATTTTAAGTATCCCCATAAGAAAAAGTCACATGGGCTTAAATAGGGTGACCTAGGTGGCCACGGTACGGTACCGTTTCGGGATATGTTTTTTTTTGGAAATAACTGCCGCACTGCATTCATGGACACATTAGCAGTGTGAGCTGTGGCCTCGTCCTGCTGGAACCATGTGTTTTGGTTGAAGGACGGACTATTCTGTAGTTCTAATCTGAAAAAGTCATTTAACATCTGGGCATATCTCTACGAATTCCCAGTTACAGGTTGGCCTCGTTTATTTTCAAAGAAATAATGCCCTATGATTGCAGATGCAGACATGGCACACCAGACTGTTACTTTAGGCTTATGTAAAGGCTCTTGATGCATTTGTCTTGGGTTGTAGACATCCCAGTAACAAAAGTTCTGCTTATTCACATATCCTCCAATGTGAAAGTGAGCTTCGTCACTAAAGAATATGTTGCCCATTAGAGTAGTAGTACGAAATCTCAACAACATCACCTCCGCGTAAGTTTTTCTTAATTCAAAGTCAGAATCGTGTAAATCTTGAACAATTTGAATTTTATATGGATGGAACTTGAGCTTTTTTTGCATTTGCAAAACTGACAAACCTGTAAAGTTGATTTCGGAATTCCCAATATCGATGAACGTGTACGCAGTGATAAACGGGGATTTTCAACGACAGAAACCATAACACACTCGACATTTTCATCCGTGGCTACCAATGGTGTAGGTCTTGGCCTGGGCCTATTTAATGTTGATCCTGTAGCTCTGAACCTTGCTACCCATGACTGAATGAGATTGATCGATGGTCCATCACGTAATCGACGAATACTGTAACGATTATTAAATCAACGGCGTGCTACAGACAGCGAAAATCCACTCGAAATGTACGACTCGACGGCAAAAGCGCAGTGCTCTCTACTCCTCTGTTCCATGGCTACTAAAAGACGCTCCCCGCGCCCCTCTTATGTGTTGCGTTCAGAAACTATGTTTGTTCAAACTTTGAAATCTGCCACTGGACACATACAGTGTGGACTGTTTAATAATGCACATTTTCAAATTGATTTGTTATCATTATTAATATTGAATTTGTCAAAAAAATTAGTTTATATTCTTGTTCATCTTTTGCGTTAATATCAACGTAAACTTTGTGAAGAAATTATTAAAGAATATATAAGGAAAGTAAGATGAAATATATGGTGAATATTGCTCTGTTAGTTGTGTAAAAGTATTGATTGTTTGTAAGTATTTACAGATATACTCCTCCATACGGCCATCTCCCACCTACTATTGCTATCGGATGACATTGTCATTAAATAAAGCCCTTTGTCTCTTTTGTCACTTTGCTCTTTATCTTGAAATGTAGTAAAAGTAAAGAAAAAAATACAAAATAATAATGAAGAAATGCTGAGGGATTAGTTATTTAATATATTAAATTTTGCATCTGCAAATTTATCTACCATAACACAATTAGTAATGTATTTAATGCGTAAGCTATTTTATTTGCAAGCGAGTTTTAGGTTAGTTTGTCTAAGGAAAAATCAATAGAAATAGAATATTCTGCAGAGTAGCTTGGAAGTGGTGGATTATAAACGAAATGCATTGTCTTGTGTTGTGGTCAAAGGCAAAGGAACAACATAAGTAATTTCAGCACTTTACTCTTTCACATTGTGATCAATGTGGCTACATCCCATCCTACATTGTTCCGTGGTTTGGAATAGGCTTCGGTCTGTTGGAATCATACAAGTCAATTAAATAACGATGGAAATTTGCTGTATGAAAGAAGTGCGGATTCGGTCAGAGCAAACATTTTACAAGATGCTGCAATAACTGTATTTCTCACGAGAGCACTAATGGCCACGGGAACTCAGGAGCAGGAAAGGAAAGGTGCCACCTATCAAGATGACTAAAGTGGTAAGAGATAAATCTTTGCTGAAAAATAGGATCATAACAAAATTTCATTGCGTAATAATTTTGTTTATACTGCAATTTCTCCATTACAATAAATATTAATTATTATAACTAAATTTTAGTACTATAGTTTAGAATTTCTATAAGAAACTAAAATGACATTTCCGTGTCACGTAATGAAAATTCAATGTTAAATCAAGAAACTAGCTTCCAGTCAATCAAATTATTATAAGTAGACGCAAGTTTTAAAATATGTACTACTTCTAATAAACTATGTACCACACTTTATATTATAGAAAGCTTAATCAATAATATGTACCGACAATATAGACGATACACAACAGTCACATATACATCTTTACGAGCAAGGTTCAGTCCGCAACATGTACCTGCTGACTACATATAAGATGAGCACAATATTTACTTGGGGAATTAGTGCCTGAATTATCTAAATTTCCAGTATCAATACTAAAACTTTGCAATTATTCAAAAAGAATAAATAATTTATATGTATAACGTATTTAGAATGCAAGGTTACTTCCTACTACCTCTTTAATACAAAGGTTCCAAATTCACAAAAGTGTTGAATTTAGTGCACTTGGATATTAGTGTTCGGATGGAAATGACATCTCTCAGCGGAATGAACTAACGATTTAGAATTCATAGACGACTGCCTGAAAAAGGTTTCTATTTACTTCCTAGGAAGGTAGTCGGAAGGACCAAAGAGATTCAAAGGATTAAAAAAATAGGTTTACAAATGAATTTAACAGTAGTATTAAATATCTTCTTACAAACAACGGGTTTGAGAAGTTGGTCGATTCGATTATTCAGTCAGCACGGTTATTCAGTCCGTTCGGTTATTCAGCCGGTTCGGTTATTTGGTCAGCTCAATTACTCAGTAGGTTCAGTTAAACGGTCGGCTTAGTTATTCAGTCGACTCGGGAAGTTAGTCAGCTCAGCTGTTCAATCGTCTCAGTTATTCGGTCGGCTCGATTATTTAGCCGGTTCGGTTATTCAGTTGGTTCGGGAAGTCTTCTAGCAGCGTTGAACATATTATTATAAATTTACGGGCTAGATTTTTCTTTAAGATGAACGTACCATTTAATAAATGTAGAAACATTTCAAATATTTAATAAAATAATGTTTTAGTATTTAATGTGAATGAGAAAAATAATTTAATAAATATTGAAGGTTATTAGAGATTCATAAAAAATTATAAGGGTGTGTAACTTGGTGACTTTTTTGGAGTAACGTTAGACCCTCTTGATATATATATATATATATATATATATATGTATATATATATATATATATATATATATATATATATATATATATATATATATACACACAATATACACGGAGGACTCCAATATGTTACCCTAACTACTAGTAATAATAACCTAGCTACTAGTGTTAATATTTCATTTTCACTAAAATTTGTTCATTTCTTATCATTTGAAAACATCGAATCAGCTCTTCGTTATGTTTTAAATTCTAATTCCATTTATATTATGATATTTTACTATAAAAATATTTCTTGACATAAATGGCAATTATGTTTATTTTTTATAAGTTGAAAGAAGTATCGGTCATAACGGGGCCAAAAAAGAATTAACTACGTCCATTTATAATTGCAATATTGCAATAATTGTTAGTCTTTATCTAATCACGTGCTAAGTAATTTCTGAAATTAGTTTAACACACACAATTACGTTTCTGTTTTACCTTCAATTGTGGTGAAAAGTAGCGGGTGTTCTCTGTGGTACGACTCATTTCTTCACGGCACGCTATTCGACGATTCTCTCCCAAACGTTGACGGTCTCCTTCGATTACCCTATGATGAAGTTGCAGGAATAGTACGGAAACAAGTTTGTTAACAAATGTATTATATAATAAGAGCGGCTAAATTGGCAAAACACCAAATGATAAATTAAATAAAACATTGCTTGAGATTCAATGTAAACTGCTTCAAAAGTAAGTTAAACCATTTTGGTTTATTGTTGAATAGACCCCTAGCTGTAAGTATATGTACATGGAACAGTCTTTATGTTAATGCTATCTGTAATAGTAATGTTACGTGTCTACATGCCAGCAGCTGAAATATATCCATACAATATATTCTACTGTTAAAATATTCCGCATTGTACAAACACGCACGTGGTTTCTGACGATCATGGTTTCTTACAATTCTGACTGAATTCGTATTCTTTAGATTATATAGCATAGTTATGACGAGATAACGTTATGTGTTAGAAGGTAACCACATACGCAAATACCTATATAGTGAGAATATTTGCTGTATATCGATTTCAAATCGTGAGATACACAAAGCGATTCGTTTTGCATTGACTTTTTCTTTGATGTTTTGAAAACCGTTTACATCTCATTCAAATCTATAACATTTCTGTATCGACTAACTATTTGTTACTTTGTTTGTGATTTGTTTTGATTGTCCTTGTTAATATTAATTTTTTAAATAAATTGTGAAACCGAATGAATTTACCAGATTTTATTTAAAGTGGATTAAGATTTTCATTTACATGTAGTTTAAATGTGCTAAGGATATTTTTTGTTGGCAGGAAAAATATTGAATGCATTTAAATGATTAATCATATTAAAAAGTTTTAAGTCACCTTTGTTTGTATGTTAAGATGCATTCTTTACGACATAGAAATTGTAAGTTATCAATTCTACAATGACGCAATTAAAAAAAAACTACTTTGGTAGCTTTAATATGAGCCATCGGCAATTGCAGTCTTAATTGAATAATTTGAGTATAGGCAGAAACATGTAACCGTCTGAAGAAATTTAAAACGTATTTTTAATTGATTTTCTCAGAAAATATTACATATAATTTTTTATAACAATTTATGTGTGTGCACATAAATAGTATGCATATTCTAATTTTTAATATGTCGTAATTAATTTTTTATTACAAAATTGGTTTGAAGAACAAGCTTTGAGTATTCAAAAGATTTTTTTATTCTATGTAAGCAAAAGGAAGACTCTATGTAAGAGTTTGATTTAATTTTTCAGATTCAAATTTTTTTTAATTAAGCAAAATAACATACTGCAATTTGAATATTTGCAATTATTCAATATATTCTTCCAATATCTTAAAGCAAAGTGATTTAATACTCAACATGGTACTTAATTTCTTTATAAATGATAAAACAACAATCCAATCTTACAGGCACTATAAGGCAAATTTAAATAATGACTACAATAATGGTTATTTTTAAATGCTATTTTAAACATTTGTGTGCTTAGGAACTAAAAGTGAATCCTAATGTTGTTAATTAAAAAATGTAAGAATTTCTAATAATTTAAAAATTCTCAATTACCAATTAAACGTTTTGAGGAAATTTTCAAAATTTTTTTTAAAATAGAATAGAGTGAGTTTTAAAAAGATTGTGCCAAAAAGACCCGTTTTGACAATATCATTTGTAGGTAGAAGAAACTCGAAATATACTAGTAATGATGGAATCAAAGAAATTTATTTCATTAGTTATGAACAAATACTGAACTCCACACAAATTATATCTTTAATTTATATTATAGAATAATACTCTATACCAGGAGTTCCCAACCACGGGGGCGCGCCTCCCAAGGGAGGCATAGAGAGATGTCAAGGAGGGCGTTTGCATTTTAGAGAGAAAAAACGATAAAATATACAAACAACATTACAATGTAATGTTTAATTCACTTGCATAAAATTAATGAAATTAAATATCATATTCACTATTATTACCACAAACTTCCGAAAAATTTGACGTTTTGGTGTAAATTTTTGGTTGGGAAAACAGTTTGAATGTGTAAAATTATTGTGTCCCACTGTTAAAAGGTAAGTTTGAATATTTACAAACTTCAGTTACCATTTTTATGTAATTTACTAAATCAAAGGGGGGGGCAAGGAAAAGTAAAGGGGGCATGAAAATATAATTTATAGTCCGGGGAGCTTCAACAAAAAAAAAGGTTGGGAAACCCTGCTCTACACTAACCTAATTTATTAAACGAGTAGAAAACACAACCCTTTTTTAAAGTTGCAGATAAATCTGATGAAATTCCGATTCGCCCCTTATATGTATAACTTGATATTTTAGCTTAAATATGATATTACAGAATCGCATAATTTGACTTTGTACTTAGATTAAAATCGTAACGAGATATCATTAGTGTTTTTAAAAACGAAGAGAAATTATTAATTTGCATTTACTTTATACAGTTTAGAATATAATATTGTACCTCTTTATTCATCGCCATCTGATGACGGGCGGAAGAAGACTATTTCTCAGCCAATGCATTGTTCTGGACGCCGCACGGTTTATAGCCACTTTGATTATTTCCTTCCACAGTTGACGATCTTTAGCGACGGTTTCGGTTTTTCTCAGAATCAAAGTTTGGTTTTGGAGAACTTTTTGAATATGGCAAATCTGTGTATTTATCTTTGATTTTATAACGTTCGTTCTCTCCAGAGAGAACCTTTGCAAATGTCAAGTGCGGAAAAAAAGGCTAAGCAACAATGGTTAATTCATATTTCGGATATTAGTCATAGTTGTTTGGTAACAAAAGAATGAACTATGCAATAAAACAAAAATTAAATAAGACGTTGGCTACAATTAAACAAAAAGAAGATAATGAGATTATAATATAAAGAAAGTACAAAATAAGTATATACAAATATACATATATAAAAATAAAAATAAACAAGAATATAAACATGAAAAATTCTATATTTTGATGTCGTTCTTTCTTATGAACTGATTGTTTAATAATAAAATGGGTTTGTTGGCAATAAATAAAAGTGATGATGGGCTATTATGTTGATGGGCAATTGAAATTTAAACTTTAATAATTTGGAAATAAACGTAGGAAATATATTATTCCGTGATTTCTTAGGTGCTGTTCGTTCACTGTTCCAGGCGTTCGGCCTTTCCCGTAAAAGTAACTTGAGGTTCGGATGAGTTTCGGTTTTTATTATTACAAACATGGTCAAGCCAAGATAGCCGCCCTCTTTGAAGAGTTGAGCGATTATCTCCCTATCACAGTTCGGTCGAATTATTTTGTTCCGAATGCGGCTGCATCCGGACACAACAAAGATTTTTTGAAGTAATGCATTTGAAAGATATAGAATTTTTCCAAACCCGACTTTCAATATATCCAGGTTTTAGATCCCTAATGAAGGATGGGTAGGATTAGTAATCAGAATAAGTGGAACTTAAGCTTGAAGATATATTATCTAGCTCCTCGATGGACTATTTGGGAAAGGCAGACACTGCTGCCGAACCAACCCTGCTGCGGATTTTGTAAATATCCTCTTGCCGCCACTTTTCTCCCAAATTTGAATTCCTGGACTTGCTGGAAATCGTTCTAGACGCATTTGTATGCATTATTCATGTTTTACCCGTATTTGTTCTCAAGCCATATGACTGGCGATGCTGGTCATTTGGCAGAAAATGTTTGGTGCTTGAACATAGGAATTGGCGAGAATTGCGTTATCGTCGATAATAATTCGTTTGGTCAGGAAATTAAGTGAATTGTATTTTACTTCTAGTTTTCCATTACAACATTTTCCACATGATGGTGCCAATATTAATATTAAAGAGCAGAGCTGACTTTTCAGCACCTGAGAGATTTCCTGTTATAATTGGAAGATTCTATTCAAGTTCCTTTAGATTTCAACATCACTTGATAAACCATAGTCTAGATGATGCAGATAAGCTTATGTTAAGTCTCCGGGATTTTCAGTAAAGCCAACCAATTATCACAATCCAATAATTATTTAAAAGGAATGACGATGACAAATCCGTTACAAACATCGGATCCTTTCCTCGACGAACGGGCACAAAAATGTAGACGATGTATGCTTGGTTCTTTTGGATACTAATTTACTCTACACAGCTAATCTCTTCTCAATGCTTTCAGAACAGGACGATGTTCAAGAAAAAATTTCCTACGACTGATGCCTCGGTGATTGTTAAATTCAACTTTTTTTTTAAATAATTGGATGTGATTCATAATGTTGAGCGAGTGAAATTGTCGTTACGAGATTTCTTTATCCGTATATTTCGCTACGATTGGAATCTAGTCGATCCCCAGCGCTTTTCCGTTTTTTAATGATCTTATCGGCGGCTTCATTTCTGCCAAGAAAAGAAGAAAGCAGAGGAATAAGTGGTGGTTTCGGTAGTGGCCCTCCTATTGTGTCGTGATTATATAGCATATGGGAGAATTCCATTTCAAGGGCTATCGTTGGATGATCATACAAAATTTTGGTCTGCCTTCTCGATGTTGCTATTGGTTTCTTTCTTCTTTTCGCTCTATTACTGGATGGTTTGGTGTTATAGCCCAAGTTTATTCTTATTCATCGCTTTCCACATGCTCTTAGGGAATATTATATTATATTACATTTTTTTCTGGACTGCAGTACAAAACCGTTTTTACGATTTAGGTCTATACCGAATGTTAGTTTTTTTAAATATAATTTTTCGACATGTATTAAACGGTAATATTATCTTATAATGTCCATAATGAATAATTTAACTAATTGTTTTCTTTTTATACAATCTATTTATTCCCTCTTTATTGCTATACGACATGCATTACGTCCTACATTTTTAAAAAAATATTACTTTTTGTAGAAATAAGAGGTTTGAATATTTCATGAATTGTATTAATATTTTGAGCTCTCTCAAATTTGAATTCAATGCTTCATAATACAACTAAAGATATTAAAGAAAATCAAATTAAAGATTAAAGTAAATGAAGAGTCAATTCTGTCGAAGAAAAGTTAAGCTACATATGATTTGAAAGAATTATAGACATTAGCTTTCACGGTTTACAGATAACTCCAATGGTCCATAAACTTTTATTTCTCATTTTTAGTCACAACACATAAGACAATGACCAGTTTATAACATTACGGCTTAATGAATTTAGTACAATAGCAAAGAATTTTTCGATTGTTTTCTTTTTATTTAAAGAAATAAATAACTCCCAGTAAAGGATACGATTTTGCGGTGACAGATGTTAAAATACACATAGCATAGTAGCTTCTTATTTAAGTAAATATTTTATGTCAGAAATATTATCACATTGTATTGTTTGCAGTAACTATACTTATTTTTAGTACTGTGAGCATTGAAAAAAAACATTGATTGAAACCTGAAGAATGGATGTAACACCACGAGTAAAAAAACAAAGGGGAAAAGAAGGGAATTCATTTTCCAAAAGTGAAACACGTTCAAACAACGTCTTGTTCATTTGGCGCTCACGTTTCTTTAATTTCCTGCCGATGCAGAAGCTTGAATTCATTTCCTGTACCGGACCTTTCTACTTACAATCTTATTGTATTTGGATCAAGAAGGATTGAAAAAGTTTTTCTGTTACCTGGATTCTAGGCCGTAATTTTAAATTTATGGAAAAGATGCTGCTACGTCAGACAAAGCTCAATATTTTAGGATTATTTCTTGTATATATTCAATACTTTTAGCTTTACTATTACATTTCAAAAAATGTTGATTGTGTAATTATTTTATTATTAAACTGAAGTTCAAATGCTTATTACAGAAAATTCCGTCTGATGGGAAAATGTTAAACATATCTGAAATCGGGTCGAAGAATAGATTGAAAAACATATTTTTGTAAAAAAAAAGACTTTCTTTCTTCAACCAGTGTTATTGACTAACAAATGGTTAAAGAAGATCACTTTATCCGTGAGCTTACGTGAGAAGACCCAAAATTTTAATTTTTTCTGGATTTTTTATAATATACGATTTAAATAATTTTGAATATGATTCCAATAATTTGAAAATATGGGTTCTAACCTAGTCCCAAAGAGTTTATTTCTTCCCTACTAACCCAAGTAACAATTGCTACATAGTGATATCCAGGCTCGTATGTACTTATGTTATGAAAGCAGTTCCATGAAAATTAAGCGTGTGATTGGAAACAAATTGTATCGACAAGGCCTAGGACTAGCTTAGGTATGAAACGAAACCTATTTCTAAAACCATAACAAAAATTATAGTTAAGTGTACTTGTAAAAGTATTCATACTTAATAATTATAAGACATTAGAAACTATAGAAATGTTTCGCTCGAGCACGACCGAAAGATTTTTGTAAGTATGTCTTAAGGATCTACAGATCAGCGAATATTTTAATAAGCGATATTGTATGGACTTCTTCCGTCGGGGATTGGTCAGTATGACTAATAGAGCGCTTTCATGTATTGTAAAAGGTTAGTTAAACCAGAGAATTAACAGACATAAAGAATTTGAATAAAACTTCACTGGTTTTTTAGTTAAAATTTAACTAAAAACCAGTGAAGTGAATTTAATCATATTGAATTTTTTGTGCCAATTATTTCATTCTGTATTTTTGGATTTCTTTACTTTTATTCTGAGGTTCGGTACTACTTGGAAAAGTTTAATGTTTTAATTCTGTACATAATATGAGAGGTTTTTAAGTTGATCAAATGTGAAATAAATTGAATAAAATTGGTATTTAAGATATCTTGTAATTTAATTTTTATCAATTACTATGCATCATATATCAGAGACAAATGTCAATATCACATATCATAGCAAACGCTTTCTTTAAAGGACTGAATCTATATGTAATAAAATACAGACAATTTCGTACCTTTACAAGCATCAAAAGATCTTTCCAATGATACTTATTTATATAATTATGAATAAATGTCATTGGGTAGTTTGTTTTAAAATTAAATAGATGATTTAAATGTATATGTAAAATGTAAATTTTGAAAGAGCTTCCAAAGACACAAGTCTCTATTTATACAATCACTCATTTGAAAAATTTATAACGTTCGAGCATTAAAAAAATATTTCAATTAACATGCAGAAACGATTTCACGAGTTGTTGACAAGATGTAGAACCTTATTTGTGCGTTTTCCGACGATCACTAGCACACCGTTTGCTGTTTTGCACACTCAATTTGATTACTCAAATATTAATTTCAGCTTCTACAAACACCTTTTATTCATTGATTATTTTTACTTTGAATATCATTAAAAAAGTCAAATAAGGTTTCGTCAGCAGTCGCGACTAAAATTTTTCACAAGTTTTCTTACATAAATGCTAAAAAGATCACCTAATGCGGGCTTTAGTATGACCTATTAGAAGTGACGCAAAAAATAAAATATGACCACTATATCCTAAGGGTTGCTGTCTGAAATAGATACGAATGAAATAGTAGAAAAAATCCTTCACTTAGTTCAACAAATGGCAAAGCATAAGAAGAAACAAAAGTAATTCTTGGAGCACTTAACTTGCTATCTACTTTAATGTCCTGTTATTAATGAGTAATGATAAAAACTATATAAATGACGGTTCCGTAGATTAGCTACAAAGACTTTCATTATACTAGAAATATGTGGACTCAAAGAAGACCAACAATTTTTTTTTGTAGAAACAAGTGTTTCTTTTCACAAGTATTAGTTATCTTGATGTCAGATTATTTGTTTCATTGATTATCGAATTATTAATGAAGATGGTGAACTTGCAATCATTATATTTTTTTACTTAAAGATTAGCAGCCTTCACAAAAGAAGCTGGCTTCGTCTCTATTAGATTAATTTAATAAGAATACAATTTAGATAAATTATAATAAATTCATTGTATACAGTCAAAACTTATATAGTATCCTATATTTTATTTGCATGCATATTAACAATTTTAAAGGATAAACATGAAAGCAGCCATAATTTCCTTATTTTGTAATCCCTCAGATATTTTTGAGACTGCGGTGAAAATTACACTTTAATTGTGTAAAATTTTAAGCGTTAAAAACAACTGATTAGATACTGTAGCTGTCCACATTTCCTGAAGCGTTTACTGTAGAAACAGTAAGACTGCGACAGACCGACTAAAGGACACATATGGCGAAATAATCAGTGTAATTGTATAATCAGTGTAATTTATTCTTTCGTTTAATGCTCAACACGACTCGCGTAATTAAAAACCTGTCAAAGACAAGTGGAACTACCACTACGAGGATTCCGTAGATATTTATGCATTTATTTAAAAGTGCTTTTATGCGTAGATGACTAAACATTGTTTTTTTATAATTTGAATTTCAATAAATCTCGGAAATGGGGTAGGGTGGGCGTAATATTTTTCTGCGTTTTTCGATTATTTTTCTGAAGACATAATACTGAAAATTATAAAAACATTTTCTTTAGACCCATATTAAACTTAATTTGGCCTTTTCACATGATATATAACATTTATTTTTGCTTCGAGTAAATCATTTTTTTGCCCTCAAAATTCCAAATGAACAATTTTTAAACAATAATTTTTAATATTTAGAGATAAATATGCTTTATTGTTGTGTCAAATTTCAAGTTTCTATGTCAAAGGGTTTCTGAGAAAAATGGCTGACCGGTAAACAGAGAGACACAAGAAAAATATTTTTCCTCCTTAAGCACGGAAACTTTTTTACTTCCACAAAGAGGTAAATATATTCATTTACTTCTATTTACGATTGAAGTAATAATTATATTAACTTTTGACATAATTATTTGCCGCATAATTTATAAAATGTATTAACCCCTATGTACATAAATGTGTACGTTTAAAAATCAATTGCTGTGAAAATGCGCTATGAAGCCACTTATTACTTTGCGGCACGCGATTCTTGCTCTAATGTTGATGGTTTCCTATAATTATCTAACGATGAAAATGGAGAAGCAGTGTGGAAATAAGTTTGTTAACCAATTTGTTGCATGATAAATTGAACTAAAGTGGAAAAAACTAAAATAGTTAATTTTTAATATTTCATTAGGTTTACAGCTGTAACTGTATACAAAAATTCAACAATTTTAGTTAATTTTTGAAAATGACAAAAATATACGAGGCAATCAATAAATTTGAACCTTTATAACCTCTAATGTCTATACGTCTTTAAATATTAACTGCTATCTCCACAGAAGATAATGATGTTTATCTGCGTCGGCGAATGGCCTGAAGTAAACTCTGCGTGTAGATTATTGTGGTGGATATTAAAAAGATTTAACACCGTATGCTATAATTTCCCATGTATCAAAAATAATTTTATTGCTAGAAAATATTCATCTTCTCCCTTTCCTCCTCCGTCCTATTTTCCTTTCTGTTTTCTCGATTTTCTCCATACAATATTATCCGGTGCTCACTCATATCAATTTTAATGAGTTTATTTTTTATTACTCTCTTTTCGTAGTAACAAATAACTTTATTGAAAATATTTCTCAATCACACACGGTCTTACGATCTCTTGGTGAAAGAAGTTTTACCTTGCAGAGGAAACTCTTTTCTTTATGTAAAATAAACAATGATCAAATAGTAGTAAGTAAACCAAATATACCTGCCTTATGACTTTTACTAGGTTCTCTCTAAGGTGATAAAAAATTAATTAAATCATTTTCTAACATAACTATTATCAAAGTAAACATTTGTTAGTGTAAGTTTTTTAATAGACTTTTGTGAATAAATCGAGAAAATAATCGAGATGGAGTTATCTGTTTTTCTACTTAGTACTTTCTTTATGACGTGCACAAAGGGAAATAATATATGATTAAGTTACTTCATTATTACAAAGTGTATTTATCAAAAAAAGTATATATATATACATATATATATATATATATATATATATATATATATATATATATATATATATATATGTATTATATATATTCCATACATTTATTTATGTGCAGTAATTATGGAAAAGCTATAAAATAATTTAAAAGTGCGGTATCCATTAAAAACATAATTTTAAAAAATTCAAGTCTATTTTTAAAAAATAGCCATAACATTTAAGAGATTCGCTTTGAGACTGCAAAGTAGTAAGTCAGGTCCTTGCGTCTAGGTTTATTGAATAATATGTCTATCAGGAAACGGAACTTGGCCGCGATAAAATCTTATCTCTCAATCAATTTGTTATGCAATATACCAGCAAACTATTAGAGTTGTCCCTCTACAAACTCAGATAACTAAAGCGATAAGATTGGGAAACCATTAACTGCTTCGGAGTTCAGTGTTGTGTTAGATATTATTATTCAATAAATTTTAACGCACGGCACTAATTTATTTATCGATTTACTATTCAAAAGTGCTAAAATTGGCTTCTTCTATTTCTTTACTTTTACAACTAACTTTCCAAAAAGGCCTTATGCCTTTGATAAATTTTAATAGCATTGTTCATGACATTTTACTTCTTTTATAAAGTTTGTAAAATCTAAAAATTTACGATAATTTCATTCATTCAATTTCCTCCTTTTATTTACGGATTTCTTTTTCTCAGGCTCTTCAGTATATTTTATAAATAGTTTATCGCAGATTTTAGACAAAACTTTTAGATTCTATGGAAAGGAATACTCCGTGTTAATTGGCTGTTTTCAAGAAGTGAATTTTTTTGTAGAGTTAGTGTTATTGGCTTTGAAATTAATTAAACGGTCAGCATTGAGCGCCTTTCCCCAAGGCTACGTAACGTAAGCTTGGCCATACGAGAAATTGCTAATTACACACAGATTACTTTGATTCAGAACAGAATTACATTAATTGTTGCTTTGTTGAGTCTATATTTCTGGCCCTTATGTACTTTTATAATATATGCTAAACGTATACAGCGTTAATTCAATGGACATACACTCTACTAATAATTTCAAACTAAGTCTTAACATATTAAAATTGATGTACATATACATGATAATTTTGACTGAAAATTGTTAAAAGTTTAGACCTAAAGCTCTTTCCGATGATCCTCTAAATATTATACAACATTGGATTTCGCTCTAAATATGTATCCAATAATTCCATATAAAGAATAATAAATAAAAAGAAATAAACATAACCCATCGCCTGGGAAGTGAGATAAACCAAAATAAATATAGTTGATCAAGCATGGCTGACCATGAGGAATGCTCTGTTTCTTCCTCAATAAAACGTTCCATTATACGCAGGTATTTTTAGTATAACAATGAATCTATTAACTTTCAACTAAACCCGCAGTTTTTCAAATGCTTAGACCTAAACTATAATTTTTTTTTATTTAAGATATTTCAAAATCCGTCTTCGAAAGCTAAGGTGTCTTTAATATCAAATAGCTAGTTATAAAACGTACCATGTAGCAAGAAGATTGATGGCATGATACATAAAAAATCGATCTCCTGAATATAGTGACATAAAAGAAAACAATAGCCTGTTTATATAACCAAGGGAGCACAAAGTGAATTTATTACAATTCATGTAAAGAGCCGTATCTACAACTTACGTACAAAACTTGATAAGTACGGTGATAAAAACTCCTTTATAAGACTTCATATAAAATAAATTTTAATGTTCCAGCTTTTGGAAAGGTCACCTATAAGTTATGGTTATCTAGTAGTGAGTAGTGTGAGTAAATGTGTAAATTATGAAATCGATTATTTTTAATATAAAATATCTTAGAAATTATTAGATAATAAAAAAATTATAGATATAAATAAAAGATCAAACATTTACTGGAACTGAGTTATGGGGAAACATAATAAAATGACAATAAAGTGTTTCGAGTGAAGGATGTATTTCCATTAGCGCTGCTTGGAATTTAGGGACGCCCTACTGTACACCCAGATATACACAATGTTAGAAATAAAAAAATTCAAGTGCTTAAATAAGGGAATCTTTGTTCTGAAAGGTAAAATATGTTCAAATAACGCTCTGCCCGCTTATCAGGTCACCGCTCACTTTTCTTTAATTTCCTGCCAACACAGAAAAATGAATTAATTTCCGTTGAATCCACTTTTATATTGCAAACTTATTTTTATCGTTGTTTTAGAAACGGAGATTGAAATAAGTTGGTCCCTTGGAAATAAAATTGAATTGCTGGCGAGTGTACCGCCACACTGACGGTAAAGTCCCATAATTCGATAATATCTATGCATATAATAAAGCTGTAAAATTAAGTATCTACACTATACACATAACAAACTATAGAATTAGCTTGTATATCTAGAAGGTATTTACGCCAACATTATTTAGGGGAACGTAATCAAATAATAGGGCATGAAAATGCAGTTTTTAGCTTTTATCCAGTTGTTCGTTTGTTTGTGTTTGTTTATTTATTAGAATAACATCAAAGCAGCTCTTTGGAGAATTCTGCAGTCTGAATTACAATATAGACTATGTTTTATCGCAAAAAACAAACTAATAAATTATATGGCAAATTTACGCAATAATTTATATTGTGTTTATTTAAAAAAAAATTGCTCACGCAGTTACTTTTTTAAATATTTTTTTCTAAAAATCCACCAAAAAAAAGGTACTAGTTGATTCATAAGTATATTAAACGTCTTCAATTTTATTTTATGGTAAGCGTTACCATAAAATACTATCCAAATATAACATAAAACTATAAAAATTTATTCATCTAAAACACATAAATTCTAACTGAATTCTATTGTTTTACATTTAACGTAAAATAGTAGCAGAAATGCTAATTCCTAATACGTAAACGCATAAAAGAAACCTTTGTTGCTTAAATTAAAACAGTGTGAAAGCTGTGAAATATTATAAACCAACTACCCAAAATATATAGTAATATTGCATATATTACTACATAATTTGGGTAGTTGCAGACTTACTTATATAATTGCAGACTTATTTATCAAAATAGCCGATAGTGACTAAATCTAGAATGATTACTTTTATACTAAGTGACAAAAGGTTATCGGATAATTTAACAAATATTTTTGTTTTCCATAAAGCAAGGAGAGAGTCTCTGTCTCTGACAATCTTAGGTTTTATTAATATGACTGAAAGTAAAGAGACTTAACTTGCCACCAGTAGTTTGGTTGCCAAAGATAAGTGCTAAAATTCTTTAAATTTTTAATTCTTAGAACTCTACTCCTCAATATTAGAATTTACATGTTAAATACATTTATATATTCTTCTACGCAGATATGAATATTTCTCATTGAAATAACACAAGTTACCGAAAGTTAAATTTTTCTATGTGAAATCAAATGATATGAGACTCGTCAAGCACGAGTATAATTTACACTATGAGGATTTCATATACATTAACTACTTTATAAACATTTAAAGGTTCATGGTTTTTTAATGAACTATTAACACAATTTAATTTTTTTAGATTGAAGATATATTGGCTCTTGTTGCTTTCACAGGCGCATCTTTATATAAAAAACCAGGTTTCGAGATTGCAGGTCGATATTAAATGTTCCATAAGATTGATAATCAGTGAGTAAAACTATAGTAAAAATAAACAAACAATACGTTTCAAAGAGCCATATCGTTTTGTCGTGTAAACCATAAAACTTGACTAATACAACACCAAATTTCGTCATCAAAATCCTCCAGTAGACTTCGTATGATTGAAGAACGAATTAATAGGCAGATATACAGAATAATTCTAAAAACAGCGCTGTGGCTTCTATTGTTTTTTTATATGATAAAAGTGATTCATTACTTTTTTAAAAATATTTTCCATGTGAAGGATTCACTCTGTTACGGGTTTTATACGAATAGACAATACTGCATGAATTGTAAAGGAATAAAATTATATTTATATTTTTAATTTTCGTAGTACATTAAATGTATTTTATAATAAAAACTGTTCACTTTAAAGCCATATCTATAATGAAAAACACTCTATGTACAATTTCATTGCCGTGGATAATTTGCATTGTCATCCGTAAAACTGAACTTAAAAACATTTAATAAAAACTAAAATTTAAAATAATGTCAAACGTAAAAGCATCATTTGTTCGTATAGAAGTACCTGTAATTTATTGTCATACACAATGACGACGGTCGCCGCTGAATGTCTCTGCATTAATATTAGCGCCGGAAATAAACGTTTCCCTTGTGTGCTTTTATACTTATATTTTTACATGATTAGTAGCAAATTGCTTCATTACATATTTTGACACCTCTTGTTACTATGATATTCTAATTTTGAAATAAATTAATGTTTTTACAGAACTTGGAAGCATAGCCAAATTAATTATAAAGGTTTTATAAGATTAGAAAAAAATACTAAACTGTTTTTTTCCATAGCTATATGCTATTCTCACTTGTGCAAAATAAACGCTGCTATGTAAATTTATGCGTCAATTACTATTACATGTATTTTCCCACTATTTTTTTACTGATTTATGAATTTTTGATGACCTTTTTTACGTGTTACTTAAACTGATCTATTTTCCATTTTTTATGTTTCATTTGACAATGATTTTTTGTTGTGTATAATTTCTTTTCATACACAGTTTTAATATCGCAGCTGAGAAGGAGGTGAAGACGTGAGTCTTCACAATATTGCTTACTTTATTTTAAAAATTTACTCTTTTTTCAATACCATATATTCATCACATATTTTCATTTGACATAAAATACGTAAAGTATTGTTATAAAGGATTGAAAATATTTCGTTCCATTTTTCAAATGAAAGTTTTATGACGCGCCTAGGCTTGAAAAAAAATGTGTCATAGATACCGCCAGTGGCCGAGTGTCTACAAGCACTTTCCCTTGTTTCCATCTCTTTCTTTTTCTGTTTGCGTTCTCAGCCTATATAAAAAATTGATATCATCCGCACTACTTGAACGAATTGCCACGCGACTCGGCATTCTTTTTGAATAGTTTTTTTGTTTCATGCATTACTGTTTTACAATTCCAAATTATTACGTTTTTTCACGATGTTTTTTTTAAACAATGCGAACAAAGCATAATTAGTCTGACTTCTGTCACGCATCTGGAAAATACTTATTTCTTTGTCCTTATATCAATATTTCAAATAATAAAAATTTTTGTTAATATTTTTGATTTCGTAACTTAATAAGGAAAAAAAACTCAAGATTTCTGCCAAAATATTAACATCGTCTGTGTGCTTCCTTCTCAATAAAAACTATATAAATTAATAAAATATAAATATTTTCAATATATTTTATTATATGTGATACTATTTACTATATAAACATTGTTTATTTCCTAAGTCAGGTGTACATGGAACAAGTTTTTTTTCTATAAACCGTAATAACCATTATTTATCTTCAAATAAATTTAAGATGAGCCCAGGATTAAAAAAAAAATTCTCGTTTCTTTCTTAGTATTGAAACAAAGTAATGTTTCTTATTAAGATTTTTTGTGTTGAAATATTATTGTGTATTGAAGGTATTCCTGGACAATATATGCATATCACTTCATTGAAAGTAACGTCATTTTATTAACTATTTTTGGTGCATAGAAATAAGCGTAGTTTGCATGTATACCTTGGAAAATTTTGTTTTTCATATTCGTGTACAAGTTTCAAGATATGAGCATTAGATAAAGTTGGGTTTCACAGGGCGCGCGGCATAACTGAAATTTACTACGTTTTGTCCCACTTATGTGAAAAATTATATAAATCTGAAAATTTGGAACTTAAAACAAATTTCAAATAATTAATTAGAGAGATGTCATATATTTTGCGTAAAGTTAGGTATAGTTGTATACATACGTAACGCATTGTTTAGTATACATACGTAACGCATTTTTCAATGAAAGAGATTTTCTTTCATTAACCATGAGTCCGGACACTCGGCCGTGTCGCTCTCGCTTGTTTACTCCTGTGATTATTTTTTATAAATCGCGCCGTTAGAATTTAGAATTTTCCCTATAAAAAGAGAACTAATTGTATTAGCTTTATTCTAGTCAATATAGTAGGACAAAAATATATACCAAAACTATTTTATATTATGTGTTCCGCTTTCCGTATCAAACGGATAAATAGTATAAAAATGTCGATGCACTTTAATATACGTATGATTTGGTGCTAACCATTGCTAATTTCGTCCAATCAATTTAGAAAAATCATTCATCTGCCAGACCGTTTTTATATAAAAGTGTTTATATTAAATTATGTGCTGAGTATATATTAAAGTTTTTAAAATAATCAAATTAAACATAATATTAATTATTTTTATTATTATTAATAAGAATTTTGAAAATTAGATTATATTAAATGGTAATAATTGCAATTCTAGATAAAAGGATCAAATTTTTTACTACTCTGTATGGGAAAATAATAAAGTTGAATCGCATAAATTGAAAAAGGTCTGGCTTATTATTAAATTTTTCTGCTGGCTTTCAATTATAAGCTTATTGGCTCATAATTGAAAGCCAGCAGAAAAATTTAATGGCGGCCACTCATCTATCAAGTAAATTTGAATTTTTAGAATTGAATTGAACTCATATATTACTAACCGTACTTAAAATCCCGCTCCAGTCCATTTACTATTTTAATTTCATTAATCATTGGCGTTCTAAATAAAATTATTCTAGTTTCATGCCAAAGAATTATAACTACACTCAAAAATATAAACAATTTTAAAAAGTATAATTTACAAAAATATACAATTTTTTTTATTGGGCTTAAGACTAGTTTTAAAGCAGCATTACTTTATAATTTAATTAAGTGTCCTGCTGCATCTTTTACTTATTTAAATATGATTATAAGAAGTCAAGACATAATGCAAGTAAGTTACGACGAAGTGCAAAATATTTTCAAAAGTGTAAACATTCAAATTGTTTTGGCACAGTTCTCCGTAACCTAAAACATTAACATAACGAGAGTACATAAAACATAATAACAATACACGTAAAACATAATATGAAACAAATTTCCTTCTTTACTTTTTTAGTTTTATCCCTCTTTACTCGGTGGCCTATAGTAAAATTCACAAAAAATATGATGAATTATTACTGCCTATATATAACTTATAAATAACAAGGCATGATAAAAATATTACTTGTTTACTTGCGGAAAGCGAGTCATTTATCCTGAAATCTCCCAATTAGGATGCGGCTGCCCGTGACATTGTCGTCGCTACTTTTAATTTATGGCTATGGCAAGTAGATACATTAGAGTTAACACTTTAAGGTTTAACATCGTTTGAATATTTTGATTTCGTCTTAATTTTGTAAATCCGAATTGGTATGCAGTTCATTTTTTAAAAGAATATTTATTTTAGACGTGAGTTTTGGTGGGAATCAAAATTATTACAAAGGGAGATCATAATAACGTAAGTACTATGTTCTCTAGTTACCGATCCAGTTATTATATTTTTTTAAAATATAGAATATTTATTTTCTCTAGTTGCATTCTTTAAAAATCATGACGTATCGTATCGCATCGAAAAGATTTGTTTTTCTTCTAGGGGATCGTTAAAATATGTAAAAATTGTATAAATGGTTGTGAAGGAAATAGTAATATTTAAATAATTAGGAATATCTATATAAATACATAAAAAAATTGTTTACATTTTTAGAAACAAGGAACACAATTTGGACGCAGTTGTGGCTGCTTGAAATACTAATTTAAGTTAAAGCGGTCTCGTCAAAAAAATTCAATATATTTAAAAGTTCTCTTTTAAACACACTACAGTTTGATACAAATCATAAGCAGCTTACTTCATATGATGTAACCTATTTGTACCATTTACATTGATTACAAAAATTTAAATTTAATTCTAATAATCTAAAACAACAATTAATTTTATACTTATGCTGAGGAAAATTGTGACATAGAATTCAACCAATGACAAATTTACGTCTGTGTTACCAAATACTATTTTTTTTGTTTGAATAATTCATTCGTCGAATAAATTTAAATTAGCATTAAAACCATCCACGATTTTCGTTTAATTTTATTACGTTCAATTTACATTTTAGATTTGTCTTAATTTCTTTATAGATTACAGAGAAACATATTTACACGAAGATAAAGTAAAATTTCCAAGGTTATAAATTTTTATTTATAGTGATAAAGAATATTGTTCTTAAATTATTTTGATCAAGTTTTCGTTGCAAGTGAAATGACATATAGCCATTCATAAACTATATCAAGATCATTAGCGACATTTTTTTCCTAATTTTCCAACTAGGATAATAATGGGTGTTTCAAAAATATTTTCTTTATAATTTTATCACCTTATATACGTAATAGATATTTTAAAGCAATATGTTTACTTGCATAGTTTGATGAAAAACTATAACGATTATTCTAGATACTACAATTTTTAAATATCTATGGATGTAACACTTAATTTTATTAGACCTTGTTAAATATTTACTGCATTGTAAAGTTTATATTAATTTAGGATTTTTGACCAATAAAGTAATTTCACTTCAAATGAGGAACGCGACGAGAAACGTCGATGCGTGAGCCAGACTCTACTCTGTCAGTGTTGTTTAAGATCAGCACAACATTGTGTAAGTTTTAACTCATTGTAGTGTAAAACTATGTTAAACTGTAAATAAATACACAGTTTAATGATTGAAAAAAATTTTTTGTGGATCGTCAAGATAATATTAAATTTTAGTTGCGTACACTTTTTGTATTAATATATACCCCTATTATCACAGTACCCCTCCGGAAAACTAAACATATAACTGTATAAAGAATTGCTTCAAACATTTCAAAATCATCCTTCGCACCCACATTACCTGTGAAGTAATTAATGTGAGCTCGAAGGGTATTGAGTCGCCAGGAACATAATTACACGTACTTTCCCTGTACGGATAAAGCCTGGGACCAATGAAGGCCGGTATTAAGGAACACGATTCTTACGGACATAAATCACCATAGACAATTGTACACGTCGCTTGTGAACCAAGGTAGAGAGTTTTTGAATTTTTTTGCATTTGTTTAAAGTCATATTATTCAAATGATTGTTTAACATTGTAATGGAAATTTAAGACGTTTCTTTCATAAAATCTATTTTAGGTACTTTTTTACTACCATTTAAAATACGAAGAAACAATAAAAATAAAATAGTTTTAAAAATATGTTCACAGAAAAAAATTTGATAAAAATAATATTTTACCCCTATCAAAATTTTGTTAAAATTTTTGTTAAATTTTCTTCTTTAAATTTAGGTATTTACAAAATTACTTAAAGATTTACCATGAACATCAATAATTATTTCTTTCTACAAATCAAAATATCACGATTGAGTAAGACTCAAGAAAGGTCAACTACATTAATTCAATGATATATTTGTTAAAAATTGCACCTGTAGCATGTAATGCATAACTTCAGTCTCGTAATATTAGAGCATAAACATAATTTTACCGATAAATATGGGTGCATAAAAAAATTACTAGCTAACAAATTACCGAAGTGCTTTCACGTGTATTAATTTTCTTTTATAAAATAATTAATAATTAGGAATTTTAAAGTCAGGTGACGTGTTTTGAAATATTATTAAATTATATAAAATCCACAATCAAATTTACAAATCAGCCTCGAAAAATTCCTAACAGATTTTTCTAAACGTGTAATTTTTTATTGGAACGAGAAGAAGAAATTTAAAAATTTGGGAAATTTTTGAGATCATGAAATTTATTTAAATATTCATCAAAATACCTACCATATCAATTTCCAATTGGTTATTTATGAATTACAAGAACTTCAACAATGGATTTAAGACTCGATTCAAATCAATTGCAACTGAATTGGCATGACTTGCACTTTTCCCCCACTTTTCTAATTTCATTAAGCCGATGTTAAAATTTTACTTTTCATAAAATGGCATTTCATAGATTTTTAGTAAGACGAGTGTTAAAATGTTAATGTACATTGTTATGATTTTTGTAGTACCTTATATATAGGCTTAGCGATCCGCAACCACTTAACATATTAAATCTAAATTCTGAAATATTTAAACATTATTGCATTAGTGGTTCTTAATTTCCTTACTTGTGTATTTATAGATATATTTCCAATTTTTTCTCTAATAATCTTTTTTCCAAATCTCTTTTATTTCCTCATTTATGCAATGTTCATATATTTCGCTTCAATATCGATGAAACCATCACTGTTGGCTCTAATGTACTCTCATATACCTGTCCTAAAGAAAAATATACCTTCACTGGCAAAAATATACCTTCACTGGTTAAAATTAAATAGATACCTTGAAATTTTATAACACGAAAAAATATTGTTTTTTCCTTATACACCTAAAAAGGTTTAAAAAAAAGGTTAAACTTAAAAGGTTAAACAAGGAATTAAAAAAAATACTTATAGAAAGGGATAATTGCAATGAAAAAAAAAAACGAACAGCTCATCACTTTTAACTTCTAGTTCTCATTAAGGTTTTAAGAGATATGAACGTGATATATAAATAGAATAATAATTGTTATTTTGCTCTTCGACATGCCTCAAACTTTCTTCCAGTTCTACGTTAAATTTACAATTACCCACATCTGTGTTTAAGCTGCTCGAAATTGGAAATAATTACGAAGCACTTACGGACGCGAAATAGTTAAAGCAAAATAAATATGGACTATATATCGATCGTTATTTATCAAAATTGAATTACTATGATTGTTGTCTAAAAAAATTAATCGCTTTTTAATAATTACATTTTTTTCTAATGTTATGTACATTTAATTTATGCAATATCATTGTCATTAACATATAGATGTCTTCATGCTGATACAATGAAAATCACGTATTGATCACGTAATTTTCAAGTAGCGTTGTGAAACAATTTTGCCTAAAACACGGTATTTATGCTTAATTTTTCAGATGTAAAGTTAAAAAATTATATTAACATATATTTATACATAGTTTAATAGGAATGCTTTGTACCTTCAAACGTTTTAAATTTTAAATGTAAGTGTTTATGGAAACCTTGTAGTGCTGGTTTTATTCATAACTTATTTTATTAAAAGCTTGAATCTAATGAACGGAGGATATAACTATGGTTGCCACTACTACGGGTTTCATCCAGACTCCAGTTTTAATAAATTATTTTTGGGAACCAGGTTAGTATCGTAAATCTTCGGTTCAAAAAAAAATGTACCCAAATTTATCAAATAGTACTATGCAGTGACGGTTTTTGGCCGACTAAGCTTACGAATGATCGTCGTGGATGAGTAGGAACGGGTGGAGACGCGAGATGGCAGCGCAGGGCGAGCAAGATCTGGAGAGAACGCCCGCACTCAGCCGCTAGTTGGACCATCTTCAACTTGTGCAATTTGTATTGAATTTTGTTTTAAAATTATAATTAGTATCGCGATTTACTATGTTATTTGATGACTTTGTAAATTATTTATTTATTTAATTTGTCATTATGGCTTACGGGGTACCAAAAGAGAAACGGGAAAACATTACGGGATGAAATGGACTATAACATTCCACGAAAAGTGTGTGAAATACGTATATTGTAATGTAATTATCATAGTCAGAATATACTTCCGAAGAGCTCACAATTTGAAATGATTCTCAGAACTTCGTACACTTTTTTGACGCTTTCTAATAAGGGTTCTCAAAGAATGTATCCAATTGTTATAAAATATTTTGATCGTGAAAAATGTATCACGGATTTTTTTTTCAATTTAGAAGAGACATAAACAAAAAATTTTGAAAGCATCCAAATGTCTATATTGGAAATTTAATTTTAAAAGATTATGTGGAATTCTCCAATAGCGCGAAAGAACAAAAGAACTGCAGAGGTTTTTCGATTATTTTTAAATAAAAAAAAGTTACGCCACGAACCAAATCGAAGATTAAATTTGGCTAAAATTTTTGGCACATTAATATTATCTTGACCTGCCGTGTATTAATATTTTAAGACTGGTGACAAAGGTGCGTGTTTTAAAATTGTAAGGAAATTTTTGAAAAATTGTGGAAGTACAGGGGATTTACCTTCAAAATAGTATTACAGGAATGTTGTCATCACTTGTAAATATCTTATTTTAACTCAACCAATATCGTTGCTTGAAAAAGAAACAGTGGCATCTGTGTCATCAAACTGAAAAAGATGAAAGAGAAAACTGAAAGCCGATTGAATGATAAATTTTATGACTGAAAAATTAGAAAAAATATGAACATTTTTGCAAAATTCGTTGCTTTTTTAAATAACTATTGTTAAAAAAGGAGATAATGACGTGTATAAAAATACTACCGATTATTTGAATAAAAACTATGATTTTAATAATTCCATCTTCAAAGTGTTCTCAAAATATGAACTATCATTCTCAAAATATGAATGTGCAATCATGTACGAATATACCACTGAAGCAGTCGAACCACTTGGACTTAAAAATGTCGACGTGGATCAATTCTACTACGAACAAATGGAATATAATTCATGCACAGTATATAGAGACAGATTTCTTAATATATTCGTTTGATTTGTTATGGGTCGAATTTATAAAAGTTGATAATTTTACTGAGTTATCGAAAATAGTGGAGGAAATATTTAATATCACTATAAGCAATGCTTTTGTTGAGTGAGTTCGGCCAAAACTGCTTGTTAATTGAAATGGTGAAATGGGAATTGCTAAAAAATTTAATTATAATATGAAGTCCCAGCAATTTTGTTCATAATTTAAAAAAAAATGAAGTTATCAGAAATGCTAAAAAAAATTAAAAATATAACTTTAAATACCAAGCAGGTTCTTTTAAGGAATACGATTTTTATTGATAATCAAGAATAACATGAAATAATATATTTCAATAAATAGTAAAACTAGTTAAAATGACTAAACACACAATAGATTATCAACGTTAAAATAATATTAATGAACTAATGTAGCTTAAACTGCTGATTAATGCAAAAACCCTATAAAGTCATTTTATATAAGTTTTGTAGACCTGGCTTTATCTTGTTTTTATTTTTATGGATCTACGGGTTTTGGGTCTGGCAAATATGGCAGCCCTAGATGAGATAAAGAACTTATAAAATAAAGAACTTATCTTGATTAAATGACATATGTTTTCAACTTTTTATACATCAAACATCTTCTAGTAACTAATGTTATCTAAATACCTCGTGTACCTTAACTTAACATGTGTAACTTTATGTTACGCCGCTCATTCGCGTTGTCTCACTATACTTTGGATCGGCTCCGCCACATACTTAGAAAATATATAATTCGCAATAGAGGCGAAGGCGCAGCGGGCAAACTGGGCACTCGTAATACAATATTAATAGCGCGCTTCCATAATTTATTACTTTCTTCGTTAGAATGTACTGTGAATGTTATTTCACTTTTCACTTGTGCGGGGATATACATTAAAATAAAAAGATTAAAATAAATGTGAAAAATCCATTTATTTTTACAACAACAGAACCATTCTCAATGTTTGTTAACAGATTATTTTTAATTCATTTAGACAATGACTGTAGCCATTGTCATTAAATAAAGCAAGAGGCATTGATTATTTTTTATAATCGTTTAAAAATATGGTGTAGGTGCATTTATGAAGACATCTTTTCTTTTTTCATTTTTATGGTTACAAATTGTATTCTACTTTTCGGTCTTTCCTGATTGTCAATTGCTGACTTGTTTGGTTTTGTATATTATAAAAAATACCAACTTTTTAAAAAATTATGTTTCATCTTTATAATATCGAGCTCATTTTTGCCAGTAACTTAAATATAAAAACGGATTCTTTTTGCTAAGAATATATGATTTTGGTTTTGCATTGTTTAGGAAATGTAAATTTTTTAAAATTATTTTTTATATTTTCACTAAAAAGTAACGTAATAAAATTGACATTTTACATGTATAACTTATTTAAAAAAAATATAATTTTGGTTAGACATTTATTTGGTCTATAATTTCTTTTTATTTGTAAAGTGCTTTTTTTATTATTTTTGATATTGTGGAAAGAACTCTACATCTCACCGAAAATTTTTAAACAAGCCACATATTCATAACTTTTAAACTATAGATTCCTATGATTGTATATTTTATTCCGTAAAAGTTGAACAGTTGAACCGCGTATCAATGCAAGCCAAGATAAGTAATACATAAAACTTAAAGGGATAAAACTAAATCGGGTTAATGAGTACGCCGTGGTTTGTTGGATTGATCACAAGGCACACGGCCTTTGACGATGTAGCGCACCGCGGAAACTCGGGTTCGATTCCCGATAGTTCGTCGAACAGGACTGGACTGGTCTTATGATTGGCTGTAAGATATTGCTCTCATAACAATAAGTTCACCATATGTATAAATTAGATACATTAAATTAGGCAAATAAATCGACCTAAAGATCAGCACTTTTCTTAAAAAAGCCACTTCCTTTAAATTATAACAATAATTATGGTTCATCGATGACAACCAATTTTACATACATACCATCAAGAGTTTCCTGTAGTCCTTTTCTTCAATACTTTTCATTCGCCCATACTCAGTGTTACTATGTCAAGTATTGTGTAGTTTTCCCAGCATTCTTCAGCAAATCAACGAGATAGGTATGATTTCTCCAAGAACGCTGACTATTAATTATAGGTCAATAATTAAACTACCTTATTAACACAGTTTAATTCCTGTAGAAATCTGAAAACTATAAGCTATTGTAATGCAAAAGTTGCATGCTAATTTGAATAATAGTTTTTGCTCTAAAAAACCAACATAAAAATAAAGAAACGAAATTTTCTCTAAGTTAGTGTCAAGCTGTAAGTACTTGAATTTTTTTGTCAAATATTTTATTGAAAAGATTTCTAAGGAAAATGTTATGTTAGAAAGTTTATCGTATAGAATAAAAATATTGAAATAATGTATTTGAAAATAGATTAATATCGAACTTAAAAAACAATTCAATATTCATAACTCATTACCATTGATAAAGTTTTTAAATTTTTTTCATCAATATTAGCAGTCATTGCTGTTTGACGAAGTGAGCGCCTTAAATTAATTGATGTGGATGATATGTAAAAAAAAACGATGGATCGGGATGGATTAATAAAATTACACAAAACCGGTGACGAATTTTTAATACCTGGAATTATGTTTGTTATCCAAATGCACTTCATTCTTAGAACATTTCATAACCCTTTCAGACGTTGAAGCTTAATCTTATAAACATTCAAAAACACTTTGTTAAACCTACACCCCTGGAAAAAACCCTGGAAAAGTGTGGTGAAACACAAATTTGGGGTGTTTAAGTGCTAAAACCTCGCAAGTGACTACGAGTTAATTTGTATTGTTAATGACGAGTAACCAAACTCTTGTTCGATGTCACACTTTGACTAACTAAATTGTCTATAGAATAAGTGCTTTCAGCATTTGGGTCTACGTTGATTAATACTTTGATAGTTCGCAGACTTGGGGTCGAACTTTGAACTACAAACACTATGATCACTTCTGATTTAATTTGTCACTAAATCTAATATTGAAATATGAACTGGTCCCAAATAACTTTGGTTACAATATTTTTAATGTAATTGTATACAATAAATAAATTTATTTTTATGTTACTACAACTAAAGTTTAAATTAACACTACAAAATATTTTAATAAAAAGTATTGATTTTACATTTCAGGTAACTTGTTTTAAGTGCAATTGAAGTTTATTGGGTTTCTCGAACTAGTTCTTTGAAGCGGTATTATTTACAATTTCACAAATGTTTGACGTTTAGGTAATAAATTAGAACGTATGTTTTCAGGATTTAGTACATTTTAGTCTAACCTATGATATAATTTGATCAATATATATGCACATAATTTTATATTATATTACCTTCATATGTGATATTCGGCTTTAAACAAAAAAATCCGATACACACATGTTAAATTATAGTTGGGAAAACATAAAATGAATCTATAGAATACTAATATACATAATAAAATTTATGGGTGTTAGATACACACAGCGCTATAATTAAATGAAAAAAATAGTTTCTAATAACACAAATTCTTCTTTAAGAGTTCAGAATCTGTAAATATAACCGAATATTGAAACTGACTGACCTATCAACTCCTACATAAACTCTGAGTTTGAAAACATGACCTATTGCACAAAGATCCCTCTACTCTTCTTTTTGTGATATAAGCAACGTTTGAAAAAAAATGATCCGAAACCAATGAATAATTTTTTAAAAACCACCACGAACTGGGTAAAGTAAATTCGAACTTTATGTGCAGAAAAAATAAAGAACCGATTAAATTAAAGCATTTTGAAGTATTCTAATGAAGTTGCCATTAAATTTAACAAATAAAAACAAACAAAAAAAATAAAATTATATAAAAAGAGAGTCGATAATGAAAGGTTTTCTAAAATTTATCTTCAAAGGTACGATTTGGAGGTTCTAAATTTTACCAGCACTGAAATACAGATCGGTGACGACAATTATCTGTATTACAGAAGATGTTTCACAGGCAAAGACGGCTTTATAATAAAAATAAACGGAGTGAATTTTGACATCCATCCGCTAGTTGCTTGTAGTCTTATTTTTTAACAATGTTCTACGTTCATCGCTTGTTCGTCGATACTGAATAATGTAAGTCATTGGAATAAGTAAAATATATTTGTAAATATTTGAAAAAAAATTCTGGTGAAGCTAGGTACCTAAGAATTGAAACGACCAGGTAAATAAATAGAAAAATGGTGTATACCTAGGTTATTATCTTAATTATATAAATACATTCAAATGTATTTGATAGATGCGTTAGTCAATAAACCAAAATCTGTTAAGAGGTTGTGGATGAAACTTACACTAAAACGATTACGTACAGAGCTAAGCATATATGAACAATAAGATATATACGCCTATATCACGTAAATACATTCTTTCCATAGTGTTTTTGACCATATAAATATATTGCTCAAAATCTCTGATTGACAATAAAATATTTTGAAAATCGGAAAAAAAATTTGATTCACAATTATTGCTACAGTTTTCCGGTATAAATTAGTAATAATCTATTATTTAACATTTTTCGGACTGGTGTCTCTGAAAAGGACATAGGTAAAAATTTTAAAAGAAATGTTATTGGAAAAGTTATGACGTTTCCTTTCAATAGATACAAGTGTATCAACACGTAAGTGTATCAACACGTAAACATGAGAAAATATTAAATTAATTAAAATATAGTTACGAATATTTCAGCATATATGTACGTTATCTCAATTGTCTTCTTCACTTTGAAACACTAAATAACCTCAAAGAGGTAATTTAAAGATATATATTCGAAAAATTTTGTGTTAAAATGCTTCACAAGAAAGTGTAGGCCTATTTTGTCAAAAAGTTAAAAATCAAGACGTTGTAAAGGCTTAAAAGCTTTAACCACATGTTTTCCCCTTAACTGCAGAAATTTCAATTATAAATCCGACGTAAAACTGACGTCAATGAAAGCTGGAAATAATTTGATTTTCCATGAAAAAGAAGTCCAGCGAACAATTTTTTTCAGACTTACCTTACTGAGACGAAAGAAAAATTAAAAACACTTTTTTTATACAATTATGAATGAATATAGAGGGTTGGTATTAAGAAAACTCTTTTTGGTACACCAAATCAATAAATTAACGAAAATAAAATACAAATATCTTCTACGACAAATATTCATTATTTTCCTTTCTTTGGAGCGATGTACCATTTGCACAAAATAGAGATGTTTAAAAAAAATATACAGGCCACAATTTAATGCCTGAGAAATATATTGTTTCTAATGAAATATAAAAATGTAATGAACAGCTTTTATAAAATTTATAATGTTTAAAATGTAACGCTTTACACATTTTGAAATAAATTTTTATTTGTTTGGTCTCGCAAAATTTTACTAATTAATCCTGTTTATAGATTTAAGTAGGACTTTTGCAGATAATTTCATTACTTTAATATAATTTTCCATTGAAACTCCCTATACACTAAAAATAGAAAATGCTTATCCGAAATACGTAGATTGACCTTTTTCTACCATTTCACTGGACTATATTTAAAATAAAACCTTACGTGCGAACGAGTTAAAGTATTCATGAGAGAATAACGAATGATAGATGAATGATATACATTAGAGAGCACTGACGTAATTTGTCTCTGTAATTAAACTTGGGCCCCTCCTAAATACATATTCGTTGTCGCGATATAGTTCATTAAGAGGTCATGTGCACGACAAGGTCACCACCGAAGCTATAATATTTTAAAAATAGTCATAATTATATATTATGAGTTTTGTGAGAGGATAATTTAATTTAAAATCACTAATAGCGATGGAAAGATAATTTTTAAGGCAATAATTTCGTCAATATTACGAACATACACTCAGAATTTCTTCATGAATATACCAAAATATACGTTTTGACATATTTTTCAGTTTATCTCTGAAAATATACCAAAAATAAAACAAAAATACATTTTGGCCCTTGCTACAGACCCTTTCAAATGATACCCCTTCACTAAATTTGACATTTCAGGTAACTGAATTATATGTACGTTAGTATTCTTTAGTATTATGCCAAAATTCAAGTTTCTTCGTAGAGTAGTTTCTGGGACAAACGTCTGAAACCGGCGGATGAACGGATACGCCAATGATTTACTAGGGTCCTTTTTATTATATTGAATTGTCAGTGAAATCGATATTTCTTTGTGCTTAATGATAATCTTATCGCTCGTTATTCAAAGCCGAATAAGATATTCGGTCCGTATCGTCGCACATCGCTGCATGTATACTGCAGGACCTAAGGAAATAATGTATTTATAGTGTGTATTTAGAAGAAAAATATTAATTACTAGCGATCCGCCCCGGATTCGCACGGGTGAAATGTAGGTACTAACGTGACGTAATTGTGGAGCGATTAATAATATTATTACCATTTAGGGCCGTCGCGGCCCACCAAAATTGGTTCAATCTGATTAGACCAGAATAAGGCTGCAATATTATATACAGAAATCGATCTCATATTCATCACAGATAAAGGAAAAAAAATGACTCAAATGTCAGATATATCGTCAAACATCGTTGCGTGTAAGACATAAAAAATATAAAATATATTTTAATATTTCATCTAATACTTGAGATAGCGCATTGTTTATATCTCATCTAACAAATCCTGATTTTGCCTGACAATCATAGAAAACAACAATGAGAGCGAGTATATAATGAAATAAAAGTAGATCAAATTCTGTGTTCAACATATACATAATTCAACAAAATAAAAATTAGAACGCTTAATCCATAAGCACTTTTTATGATTCATATCGTTACTTTTTCTGAATTCGGTTTAATAAAAATGTGTCTAGGAACGCGTCGGTAGGAAACAAATATCTACACATTTGCTTCCAACGCACGGATTCTCAAATGCATTTTTATTTACCAGACTTTTTATTTTAACGAATTTCTTTACGACTCCTTCGATTTTTAATACTCTATAAATTATATAATGATACGTGCATAGGCATATCAATAGGAAGATAGGTAACTTTGAAATGAGTTTATGTTGGGGTATAAATTCATTTCAAAAACATATAAAACCAAATGCCGACACAACCTTTGACATAAAGCTTTTTCTTTTATTTTCTAATATAGAAAGTTCCCCATAACTACATAAATAAAAATTTAATTAAAGAGAAAGCATATATATATATATATATATATATATATATATATATATATATATATATATATATATGTATATATATATATATATATATATATATAAATATATATATATATATATATATATATATATATATATATATATACATTGGTACTAGTTATGAGTAAAGAAAACCAAAGCACTTATTAGTAATTATAAATTTGTGATATAAAAGCACGAAGTTACAATACCAAATCTAAAATGGATTCCAATTTGGCTTGTGATATAAAAAAATTTTGTAAGTTTAGATTAAATGGGCGAAGACGGTGTTATTTTAAACATTAAACATTTTCCGAGACGTAAATTAAGACAGAATGTTTTATTTTATGGTTGAATGTGATGTTAATTTAATGTATAAACACGGAGGAGATGTCGGGCAAAGAAATGCGCTATCGTTATTCGTTGGCTATAGGAATAAATTGACGTTGAAATAAAATGTAAAACATGCCCTTGTTCTAATTGAGTTAGAATCAAATATATTATACATAATTCTTTGTAACACACCCAATACTTGCCAGGAGTGCGGTGTTTACCCGCAGTGGCGATGTCTTTGCAGCTGTTCGCAGGTTACGCCCCCGAACGGCGCTGAACAATGTGCACAAGTATCATGTGTACGAGAAAGATGCAAATATTTAAGAATATTATTTTAAATTTTCTGAATGAAATTCATCTTTTAATTTAATTTTACGACAATCTTTAAATTTTATTTTACGACAAAGAATAACGTCTTCCTTTGTCCGACACTTATTCCCAGACATTCTTTGTATTACTAGGCATAATTTTTTTGCGGAATTCGAAACGAATTGTAGATATACGTTTATTTTCGATGCCACCGCCAACACCTATTTTACATTCTATTACCTCATATCCCATACCGTGTGTTATACTATTATAATATCATATAATATGGATAATTGCCGCTTTCAATTGTTTTCTTTCTTTTAATTTTGAGATTAGTGTGCAGAGTAGCATATGAGTCGGTAGTATTACATATTAAGGAGCAACCAGTTTTCTAACCAACAGGAACTCTTTGTGTAAGCATTTACTATTATCGAAGATTAAGATCCATAAAATCTTAAATTTTAAGAATTGTAAATACCAATTGACATTTCTGTCTAATATTTTAAAGTTTCAATAATATCAGTATCAAAATTTTCATATATGTAAAAAACTATTACTTTTACTAGTTTTCTCTTACTTGCTCAATTTAAAAAAAAACTTAAAGACAATTACACATAAACCTCGAAGTCTCAGCAGGCAGCAAAAATAGGGCAATGAAGAGACAGTACCTTAAAAGATGAACTTCGACTTTTAATCACTTAAAACTAATACTAAAAATAAACACAAGCGTTAATCACATATACACAGCAGCACTTCTCTTATCAAATGTTTACACGTTCCAATCAGTCACCTTAAATGCTAATCCCCTAACAAACATGCGTTTAAATCAGGATGGAAATAATACTCCGCCCTAAACCTTATATTGAAACAAGGCAACGATAAAAAGAAAGCATCAGTCATAGAAACCGTTATAAATTTGTATAATATCGTTCTTTTTTACTATTTTTCTAGAAACGCTCTAAAATCTTGTCTATAAACTGATGAAATCAAGTCTATGAACCGGAGTCTATAAACTGATGAAATCAAGTCTATGAACCGGAGTTTCAGGATTATATGGTACATGAGTTGCAGATTTCTGCATATATTAGATATTACCAGTTTTTTATGCAATTAACTAAAATATTATACCAAATTAAAAAGTACATAGCAATTATACCTTTACTTTGCCGTTTCCCCAAGGGAGTCATTTGATCAGGTGCTGGAGTTTGAACTTTTTAACATTAGGTTCGAATTCCGTAATGAACCTCTTTTTTTCTAACAATAATGTAAAACGAAAAAAATCTACATTTTAATTTTTAGGCAAATCAATTTTGTAAAAAGCATTTTGATGTCAAAGTTTAGATGCATTTTTGCGACGTCTTTGTCAGAAATTACTTGGAACAACAGAGTTAAAGGTTAATGATCATGAAATGTTGCATCGAGATACTCAAATATATATATATATATATATATATATATATATATATATATATATATATATATATATATATATTAAAATTCCTTATCGTAAATTATGATTTTCAATACGCAGCTCTTTGTAATGAAACTTTTTTCGATTTAAAATAAGAGATTTAAATTAATTTATACATTTTCATAAAACTATGAAGTCAGAGATGTTATATAACGACTAAATAATGAATAAACAATTTAAGTTATATTTAACAATCACCCGAGATATATGTCAAATATTCTATATTACATAAAATAAGGTTTTTTGCTGTTGTATCGACATAAATACCAATACCATATACATGTACAAATTTACTGTAAAATTCGTTTTATTCCACTTTGTTTTATTTGTATATTATTGATTTTTAAAGTTATTATTTTTAATTTTAACCTCCTTTACTACCTTCTTAATTAATTTTTAAAACCACAACATTTTAAACCTTGAAACTTACTCCTGCAAATATTCCGAAATACTCTATTATCTATACCACTAAAAACTCCGGAAACCATGGTAACATTCAAATTTAGCGCGTTTCAGTGCTAAAACCTCGCGAGCGACCACAAGACAATTTGCAATGTTAATAGCCAGTAACCAAACTCTTGTCCCATGTCAACACTTTGCCCAACTAAATTATCTGTTATATAAGTCCTTTCAGAACTTGAATCCACTTCGATTATTACTTGGATAGCTTGCAGACTGAGGTCGATCGCTTATCTGTTCACACGCGTATAGAATTTTTAACTAACAATATTCTGATCACCGTTGGCTTACATTTTCACTATATTCGACGTTTCGCAAAAGAGCTTGTATCAACTCAAAATAAGTTACAATAGTCTTAAATATAATTATACAGAATTAAATAACTTTTTTTTATCTTACTTCAACAAAATTAACAATAAATATATTAAAATAGTAAAACGAAGAAAAATTAATATAAAATTTTGCCCTAATTTAATTCTGATTTTCATTATTTTCTCATAATTATTTTGAAAAGTGGCTCTTATCCTTCTCAAATGACTGGCGTTATGTAACTAAACTAACTTTGAACGTAAATTTGCAATATGTGGTACGTATTAGAGGGATGTAAAACAGATTTATATCACTCTACAATAAAAAAAAATTTAACCTGAAAGAAAAATATCTACGTGCAACATCAAATGAGTATCGGATTTTTATGAGATACGCAAAAACCTGTAAATTATATTACGTATACACATAGGACAACCTTTCAATATAAAATTTAAATATTGCCAGCTAGGTGTTAAATCCATTATCGTTTTTTTGAGGACCATACATTTTTTTGGAGTAGATTTTGTTCTCAGTCCGATTGGTGCATAAATAGTTAATTACGACATTATATTCATTCCAGATACATGCAGTGTATAACACAGATCGGGGAAAAAAGGTTCGGTAAAAAACTTAATTTTAATAACACAGATATTTAAGAGCCACGAAAAAGAAACAAATTCCATATATGACGTAAGAAATCAAAATAAGATTTTATTGAAATCCCATCTCTAATGTAATGAAAAAAATATTGGGTGGTTCTGTAAATTAAAAATTTTTTAAGAATATTCCGACAAATGAACAATTAAGTACATGTCAAGGAAAAAATGAGATTTCGAGATTTGTGATGCAACGATATTGTTAAAAGTTAATATAGATTTAGAAGTAACATTCTTAATAAAATAAGAACAGCAAATAAGGAGGGGTTTTCCACAATTTAATTTCCAAATAAGCGAAATGAGGGTCAAATATAGGGGTATCCACGAAAAAAAAATAGTAGGTGCCCCTATTAAAAACCAAACTAGGCATTAATGGGACAAACTAATATTTTTTTGAAAATCAGAAGGGTACATGGCTGAAAAGGGCATACAAAATTTATCATAGAGTATAACTGTTTTACGGTGGCATTCTTTTCGAAGGAACATTTCTTGGACGAAGGAACGGTTTCCAAAATTCCACCCATAAAAAAAGTTAAATGGGGCCAAGGAGAAATAAGGGAGGAGTAAGGAGAAATCTATGTAGTATAGTCCATGATCCTTGTGAAAGTTTTAATTATGAATCACCATGCATGAAAGATAGCACTTGCAACAACTCAGCAACAATTTTCCAGACACTCAGCAAAATACAGATCGCGGACGACGGCCAGCCCCTATATGGGAGATGTTTCTCAGACAAAGGCGGCTTTATTCTAAATATAAATGGGGTAGGTCTTGACAACCGCTATAGTTTCTTGTAATCCTATTCTTTTAAGAATGCTAACACTTACATCAAATTGTAGTAAAATAGATAAAATATAGAATTAAATAAAGGGTTCTGATTAGGTTACTTTTGCTCTAAAGAAGGAAAAGTCAAAGTGACGAAAAAGAAAAGTGAAACAAATTTAAGTAGGCATTAACATAACCCTGTAAATACATTAAAACAAATAATTCTTTTACAAAACTTTTACAAATATTATGATTGTTATTGTCCAGTATATAAACACAGGATGTCCAGTGGCAGATTTCAATGTTTGAAATATTGTAAAAAAAACTACACCTCTACTACAAAGTAGGTTTATTTTAACTTTATAACAACAAATGTGGATTTAATTTTTTAAAAACCACGCTTTCCAAATGGCGGCCATCGAGCCTGACACACTCTTCGAGTCTATCACGCATGTTTTCAAAAACGCGTTTGCAGAGCGACTGGGGTATCCTACTGACTTCGGCTCGAATATTTTCTTTAAGTTGTGTCACAGTGCTCGAATTTAATCGGGTGACCTATTTTTTCGAAGGAACATTTCTTGGACGAAGGAACGGTTTCCAAAATTCCACCCCTAAAAAAAGTTAAATGGGGCCAAGGAGAAATAAGGGAGGAGTAAGGAGAAATCTGTGTAGTATAGTCCATGATATATAATCCTTGTGAAAGTTTTAATTGTGAATCACCATGCTCGAATTTAATCGGGTGACCTAGGTGGCCACGGTACGGTACCATTCCGGGATATGTTTTTTTCTGGAAATAACTGCCGCACTGCATTCATGGACACATTAGCAGTGTGAGTTCTGGCCCCGTCCTGCTGGAACCATGTGTTTTGGTTGAAGGATGGACTATTCTGTAGTTCTACTCTGAAAAAGTCATTTAACATCTGCGCATATCTCTCGGAATTCACGGTTACAAATTGGACACGTTGATTTTCAAAGAAATAAGACCCTATGATTGCAGATGCAGACATGGCACACCAGACTGTTAGTTTAGGCTTATGTAAAGCCTCTTGATGCATTTGTCTTGGGTTTTGGACATCCCAGTAACGAAAGTTCTGCTTATTCACATATCCTCCAATGTGAAAGTGAGCTTCGTTACTAAAGAATATGTTGCCCATCCGGGTAGCAGTACGAAATCTCAACAACATCACCTCCGCGTAAGTTTTTCTTAATTCAAAGTCAGAATCGTGTAAATCTTGAACAATTTAAATTTTATATGGATGGAACTTGAGCTTTTTTCTCATTATTACCTGTAAAGTTGATTTCGGAATTCCCAATATCGATGAACTTGTACGCAGTGATAAACGGGGATTTTCAACGACAGAAACCATAACACGCTCGACATTTTCATCCGTGGCTACCAATGGTGTAGGTCCTGGCCTGGGCCTATTTAATGTTGATCCTGTAGCTCTGAACCTTGCTACCCATGACTGAATGAGGTTGATCGATGGTCCATCACGTAATCGACGAATACTGTAACGATTATTAAATCGACGGCGTGCTACAGACAGCGAAAATCCACTCGAAATGTACGCCTCGACGGCAAAAGCGCGGTTCTCTCCACTCCACTGTTCCATGGCTACTAAAACATCCGCACCGCTTTCGCTTCTAACGACGCCCCCCGCGCCCCTCTTATGTGTTGCGTTCAGAAACTATGTTTGTTCAAACTTTGAAATCTGCCACTGGACACCCTGTATATTGCTTAGGAAATATTTGACAAATATCAATATATTTTGGATATCTTCAAAAATGTAAAAAACTGATTCATTGCTATAGCTTTTCGGTAAATATTTATAGTAATATGTTATTTCATATTTTTTATTTTAACAGTTTCGGAGCTAAAACAGTGAAATAGTTATATAATTTTTTTTGTGAACGCAATCAGACTCCAAAATCACATAACATGAAATTGTAAACACATTGTTTTGAATTATTTATAACTTGCCCTATCAATTGATATTCCACGCTACAGATGAAAATTTCAGGTACTTAAATTGTCCCTTCCAAAATATTTATTTGAAAAATATTGTATGTCCTCTACCGTGATATATGTAAGTTTAAATACTTCCACTGAAATATACTAAATTTCTCATTTAAACAAATATTTTTATAATATTTTTTTGATTTGGACATTCATTATTGAGAAATAATTTCTTTAATTTCAACGTTTTCTACCTAAGTGTTATTTATTATAAAAAGTACTTCCATGTTAAGAAATCTGTCAAGTACGAACAGATCTCGCACTACAAGGATTTCGTGCAGATTACGGTCTTTATAAACATTAAAGGATACATACAATTTATATTAAACTATTAAAAATATTAATATTAATTTAATTTATAAAACTTTAGTTTACGAATATTAATTTTTTAAAACGTAAATATGTTGTTATACCTTCTTTAGGCGTAAATATATGTTGCACATTTCAAAAATACGACATCTAGAATAACCGTTATTATTTTCCTACACAATTTTCGTAGGCTTCTAAAGACTGGATTTTTGCATAATTTTAGTTTGTGTAGTCTTGAAAATAGGGAGGAACTTTATATTTGCCCCATATTATTTAATATATCTTTGAGAATATAGTATCTAAAATGATGAAAAATAATTTCCTTATCCTTAAAATTAGTTCTTTCAAATGATAAACCGTCACCATACATGAAATTTTAAACTTTTTTTCTAGTACTCAATACTTCTCTCTAAAGTTTGTGGTCAAATTTTTTTAAACCTTAGCTATTGTAATGTATATTTTATTGATATGACAAAATTAAAATTTCTGTGACAAGCGGTTTCTGGAAAAAAAACGCCTATGGCCGACGGACCGACAGACTTAAAAGTGATATTATATGGGTTCCGCCCTTCATTGTCAGTTACAGAACTCTAAAAAACTTAAGGAAGACACAGAATTACAATAGAATTAGAATATAAAGTATTTCTCTTTTTACGCAATTGTAATCCTATCGCACGTCATTCAAGACTGAATACGGTATTATGTTCAACCTTTGTGTATCTAGTACCTTTATATAGAATACATATATATATATATATATATATATATATATATATATATATATATATTTATATATATATGTATATATATATATATATATATTTTTTTTTTTTTTGTATGTATATATACAAATATATATATACAATTTATATGTGTGTGTGTGTGTATACAAACACACACATTGACAATCATTGAATTCTATTTCGAATAGTAAAAACTTTTAGTAAATCTATTTTATAACTATAATATTAATATTATTTGGTTTGTTTATATAAACTTATTGTGTATATTATATCTTACTTGTAAATTGCATGTTACATAACCGTGTCAAAATTCTTACATAGTCAAATTAATTAAGGTATTCTATATTTTCAAAGTTATAATTTTTAATTCATTTAAATGCAAAGCTGTTTTATAAATAATAATCTCAATGAAAGTTGTGTTAAAACCAAAGCTTTTTTCGATGAATTTCTCGACAGAATTTTTTGAAGGGAAAACTTTTTTTGTCTCTCCACGCGCACATTCTCTCAGCGGTGAACGAAACTTAACCGTCATGCTCGGGTCGGTGATTGTATATAATCAGTGTAATATTTGAAGTGTACACAGTTAGTGTTAAATATTTTATTTGAGAATATTTTATTATAATACAAGTTTGTCATTGAATTTTTTTTAGTTTTCACTTCTATAATTATAAGAAGGGAGGGTAATTATTTTTTGTTACTAAAGTATAGAATACAGATATTTGTCCCCTGTATAAATTATGTATTACTTAAACAATAATGTAAACATTGAGTTTAATAAATGAATCAGTATTCAAATTTCTTACAGATATAATATATAAATATATATTATACTACAATAGCCTAGAGTTAACAATTTAATTAAGATTCGTATAACAATTAAAAGTATTAGCATATGTTTTATAATATTTTTTTTATATTTCAAAATTGTCGTTTCGATTTTACACACTTATAACCTAAAATTTAATAGAATTACACATATCAAAAAGTCACTAATGAAATTGTAGCATGTACTCAGTGAATATGTCCCGGCTGTAACTTCATTAGTCTATACAATAAGGCAATATAGAATTTGTTTGTCTTGGAAACGCGAAAGTGCTATCTAGCTCACATAATCACTTGAAGTTGACGATCTATTTAATATATGATCTGTGGTTTCACCCGCACGTCAACAGTATGTCACCACGTTACGTCTGTTGGAGGGTACTTTTATTTAGAAACAACAGCGATACATTAGGCATGTAATTATAGCTCTAAGAGCGGTCCCCGGAAGAAGTGGTAAATATTTTTTTTTTAACATAACCATCCTTTTTATAATGGTTTCCCTTAACCTCCTTTACCTTTTTTTCAACCGCGCATGAGAGCATTAACTGAAACTTATTGATAAGAATATAAAAAAAACACTTGTTCCTTTTATAAAAGTGGAACGTATCTATTTATATTACATTATCGATTGTAAAGTAAATAAAAAAGCAAGCTCTTTGTAACGACATATTACAGCCAATAGTCGCAATCAATATTTTGTAAATATAAAAGCGACATTTAACCGTCATGTTAAAATAATATTTATATTTAGAATAAAGCCGCCTTTGTCTGAGAAACATCTCCCATATAGGGGCTGGCCGTCGTCCGCGATCTGTATTTTGCTGAGTGTCTGGAAAATTGTTGCTGAGTTGTTGCAAGTGCTATCTTTCATGCATGGTGATTCATAATTAAAACTTTCACAAGGATCATGGACTATACTACATAGATTTCTCCTTACTCCTCCCTTATTTCTCCTTGGCCCCATTTAACTTTTTTTATGGGTGGAATTTTGGAAACCGTTCCTTCGTCCAAGAAATGTTCCTTCGAAAAGAATGCCACCGTAAAACAGTTATACTCTATGATAAATTTTGTATGCCCTTTTCAGCCATGTACCCTTCTGATTTTCAAAAAAATATTAGTTTGTCCCATTAATGCCTAGTTTGGTTTTTAATAGGGGCACCTATTATTTTTTTTTCGTGGATACCCCTATATTTGACCCTCATTTCGCTTATTTGGAAATTAAATTGTGGAAAACCCCTCCTTATTTGCTGTTCTTATTTTATTAAGAATGTTACTTCTAAATCTATATTAACTTTTAACAATATCGTTGCATCACAAATCTCGAAACCTCATTTTTTCCTTGACATGTACTTAATTGTTCATTTGTCGGAATATTCTTAAAAAATTTTTAATTTACAGAACCACCCAATATTTTTTTCATTACATTAGAGATGGGATTTCAATAAAATCTTATTTTGATTTCTTACGTCATATATGGAATTTGTTTCTTTTTCGTGGCTCTTAAATATCTGTGTTATTAAAATTAAGTTTTTTACCGAACCTTTTTTCCCCGATCTGTGTTATACACTGCATGTATCTGGAATGAATATAATGTCGTAATTAACTATTTATGCACCAATCGGACTGAGAACAAAATCTACTCCAAAAAAATGTATGGTCCTCAAAAAAACGATAATGGATTTAACACCTAGCTGGCAATATTTAAATTTTATATTGAAAGGTTGTCCTATGTGTATACGTAATATAATTTACAGGTTTTTGCGTATCTCATAAAAATCCGATACTCATTTGATGTTGCACGTAGATATTTTTCTTTCAGGTTAAATTTTTTTTTATTGTAGAGTGATATAAATCTGTTTTACATCCCTCTAATACGTACCACATATTGCAAATTTACGTTCAAAGTTAGTTTAGTTACATAACGCCAGTCATTTGAGAAGGATAAGAGCCACTTTTCAAAATAATTATGAGAAAATAATGAAAATCAGAATTAAATTAGGGCAAAATTTTATATTAATTTTTCTTCGTTTTACTATTTTAATATATTTATTGTTAATTTTGTTGAAGTAAGATAAAAAAAAGTTATTTAATTCTGTATAATTATATTTAAGACTATTGTAACTTATTTTGAGTTGATACAAGCTCTTTTGCGAAACGTCGAATATAGTGAAAATGTAAGCCAACGGTGATCAGAATATTGTTAGTTAAAAATTCTATACGCGTGTGAACAGATAAGCGATCGACCTCAGTCTGCAAGCTATCCAAGTAATAATCGAAGTGGATTCAAGTTCTGAAAGGACTTATATAACAGATAATTTAGTTGGGCAAAGTGTTGACATGGGACAAGAGTTTGGTTACTGGCTATTAACATTGCAAATTGTCTTGTGGTCGCTCGCGAGGTTTTAGCACTGAAACGCGCTAAATTTGAATGTTACCATGGTTTCCGGAGTTTTTAGTGGTATAGATAATAGAGTATTTCGGAATATTTGCAGGAGTAAGTTTCAAGGTTTAAAATGTTGTGGTTTTAAAAATTAATTAAGAAGGTAGTAAAGGAGGTTAAAATTAAAAATAATAACTTTAAAAATCAATAATATACAAATAAAACAAAGTGGAATAAAACGAATTTTACAGTAAATTTGTACATGTATATGGTATTGGTATTTATGTCGATACAACAGCAAAAAACCTTATTTTATGTAATATAAAATATTTGACATATATCTCGGGTGATTGTTAAATATAACTTAAATTGTTTATTCATTATTTAGTCGTTATATAACATCTCTGACTTCATAGTTTTATGAAAATGTATAAATTAATTTAAATCTCTTATTTTAAATCGAAAAAAGTTTCATTACAAAGAGCTGCGTATTGAAAATCATAATTTACGATAAGGAATTTTAATATATATATATATATATATATATATATATATATATATATATATATATTTGAGTATCTCGATGCAACATTTCATGATCATTAACCTTTAACTCTGTTGTTCCAAGTAATTTCTGACAAAGACGTCGCAAAAATGCATCTAAACTTTGACATCAAAATGCTTTTTACAAAATTGATTTGCCTAAAAATTAAAATGTAGATTTTTTTCGTTTTACATTATTGTTAGAAAAAAAGAGGTTCATTACGGAATTCGAACCTAATGTTAAAAAGTTCAAACTCCAGCACCTGATCAAATGACTCCCTTGGGGAAACGTCAAAGTAAAGGTATAATTGCTATGTACTTTTTAATTTGGTATAATATTTTAGTTAATTGCATAAAAAACTGGTAATATCTAATATATGCAGAAATCTGCAACTCATGTACCATATAATCCTGAAACTCCGGTTCATAGACTTGATTTCATCAGTTTATAGACTCCGGTTCATAGACTTGATTTCATCAGTTTATAGACAAGATTTTAGAGCGTTTCTAGAAAAAAAAATAGTAAAAAAGAACGATATTATACAAATTTATAACGGTTTCTATGACTGATGCTTTCTTTTTATCGTTGCCTTGTTTCAATATAAGGTTTAGGGCGGAGTATTATTTCCATCCTGATTTAAACGCATGTTTGTTAGGGGATTAGCATTTAAGGTGACTGATTGGAACGTGTAAACATTTGATAAGAGAAGTGCTGCTGTGTATATGTGATTAACGCTTGTGTTTATTTTTAGTATTAGTTTTAAGTGATTAAAAGTCGAAGTTCATCTTTTAAGGTACTGTCTCTTCATTGCCCTATTTTTGCTGCCTGCTGAGACTTCGAGGTTTATGTGTAATTGTCTTTAAGTTTTTTTTTAAATTGAGCAAGTAAGAGAAAACTAGTAAAAGTAATAGTTTTTTACATATATGAAAATTTTGATACTGATATTATTGAAACTTTAAAATATTAGACAGAAATGTCAATTGGTATTTACAATTCTTAAAATTTAAGATTTTATGGATCTTAATCTTCGATAATAGTAATTGCTTACACAAAGAGTTCCTGTTGGTTAGAAAACTGGTTGCTCCTTAATATGTAATACTACCGACTCATATGCTACTCTGCACACTAATCTCAAAATTAAAAGAAAGAAAACAATTGAAAGCGGCAATTATCCATATTATATGATATTATAATAGTATAACACACGGTATGGGATATGAGGTGATAGAATGTAAAATAGGTGTTGGCGGTGGCATCGAAAATAAACGTATATCTACAATTCGTTTCGAATTCCGCAAAAAAATTATGCCTAGTAATACAAAGAATGTCTGGGAATAAGTGTCGGACAAAGGAAGACGTTATTCTTTGTCGTAAAATAAAATTTAAAGATTGTCGTAAAATTAAATTAAAAGATGAATTTCATTCAGAAAATTTAAAATAATATTCTTAAATATTTGCATCTTTCTCGTACACATGATACTTGTGCACATTGTTCAGCGCCGTTCGGGGGCGTAACCTGCGAACAGCTGCAAAGACATCGCCACTGCGGGTAAACACCGCACTCCTGGCAAGTATTGGGTGTGTTACAAAGAATTATGTATAATATATTTGATTCTAACTCAATTAGAACAAGGGCATGTTTTACATTTTATTTCAACGTCAATTTATTCCTATAGCCAACGAATAACGATAGCGCATTTCTTTGCCCGACATCTCCTCCGTGTTTATACATTAAATTAACATCACATTGAACCATAAAATAAAACATTCTGTCCTAATTTACGTCTCGGAAAATGTTTAATGTTTAAAATAACACCGTCTTCGCCCATTTAATCTAAACTTACAAAATTTTTTTATATCACAAGCCAAATTGGAATCCATTTTAGATTTGGTATTGTAACTTCGTGCTTTTATATCACAAATTTATAATTACTAATAAGTGCTTTGGTTTTCTTTACTCATAACTAGTACCAATGTATATATATATATATATATATATATATATATATATATTTATTTATATATATATATATATACATATATATATATATATATATATATATATATATATATATATATATATTTATTTATATATATATATATACATATATATATATATATATATATATATATATATATATATATATATATATATATGCTTTCTCTTTAATTAAATTTTTATTTATGTAGTTATGGGGAACTTTCTATATTAGAAAATAAAAGAAAAAGCTTTATGTCAAAGGTTGTGTCGGCATTTGGTTTTATATGTTTTTGAAATGAATTTATACCCCAACATAAACTCATTTCAAAGTTACCTATCTTCCTATTGATATGCCTATGCACGTATCATTATATAATTTATAGAGTATTAAAAATCGAAGGAGTCGTAAAGAAATTCGTTAAAATAAAAAGTCTGGTAAATAAAAATGCATTTGAGAATCCGTGCGTTGGAAGCAAATGTGTAGATATTTGTTTCCTACCGACGCGTTCCTAGACACATTTTTATTAAACCGAATTCAGAAAAAGTAACGATATGAATCATAAAAAGTGCTTATGGATTAAGCGTTCTAATTTTTATTTTGTTGAATTATGTATATGTTGAACACAGAATTTGATCTACTTTTATTTCATTATATACTCGCTCTCATTGTTGTTTTCTATGATTGTCAGGCAAAATCAGGATTTGTTAGATGAGATATAAACAATGCGCTATCTCAAGTATTAGATGAAATATTAAAATATATTTTATATTTTTTATGTCTTACACGCAACGATGTTTGACGATATATCTGACATTTGAGTCATTTTTTTTCCTTTATCTGTGATGAATATGAGATCGATTTCTGTATATAATATTGCAGCCTTATTCTGGTCTAATCAGATTGAACCAATTTTGGTGGGCCGCGACGGCCCTAAATGGTAATAATATTATTAATCGCTCCACAATTACGTCACGTTAGTACCTACATTTCACCCGTGCGAATCCGGGGCGGATCGCTAGTAATTAATATTTTTCTTCTAAATACACACTATAAATACATTATTTCCTTAGGTCCTGCAGTATACATGCAGCGATGTGCGACGATACGGACCGAATATCTTATTCGGCTTTGAATAACGAGCGATAAGATTATCATTAAGCACAAAGAAATATCGATTTCACTGACAATTCAATATAATAAAAAGGACCCTAGTAAATCATTGGCGTATCCGTTCATCCGCCGGTTTCAGACGTTTGTCCCAGAAACTACTCTACGAAGAAACTTGAATTTTGGCATAATACTAAAGAATACTAACGTACATATAATTCAGTTACCTGAAATGTCAAATTTAGTGAAGGGGTATCATTTGAAAGGGTCTGTAGCAAGGGCCAAAATGTATTTTTGTTTTATTTTTGGTATATTTTCAGAGATAAACTGAAAAATATGTCAAAACGTATATTTTGGTATATTCATGAAGAAATTCTGAGTGTATGTTCGTAATATTGACGAAATTATTGCCTTAAAAATTATCTTTCCATCGCTATTAGTGATTTTAAATTAAATTATCCTCTCACAAAACTCATAATATATAACTTTGCGTATGATTTCTTAAATAATACAGATTTTTTTAGAAATTTAAGGTAGTTGTCGTGTAAAACACGTTGCCGAGAAAACTCACTGATATTTGGATATGTTATTTAAAATATAAATATTTAATGTTCTTTGAAATTCAAATTATTCCCGTATAGTATTGATAAAAATTACTAACTATTCAAAATTGTACAATTAACATTACAGAAACACTTGTTATTTCACCACACTTTTGGTTTTATTTAAAAAACCGTCGTATGATTTTCCTAAAAAACTATGTTAATGCAAAATTATTATCAAAAATTAAAAAGAAAAGAAAATTATTTACCGTTTAGTTTCGCTAAAAATTGCTTTCAAAAATTGTGAAATCAACATTACAGGGATACACAAAATAGTTACTACACTTTCATTTTATTTAAAAAACGTGTCCAGCAATTTGTCCAAAAAACTACGTCAGTGTAAAACGATTTGGCATTTAAAAAAATTAATATAATTTACTGTGTAGTTTTGGTAAAAATTGCTCTAAAAATTGTACAATTAAAATTATAGGAAACATAGATATTTCACCACGCTTCATATTATTTAAAAAGATGCATTAAAAATGCAAAAATAATTGTTATTCTAAACAACTATTAAAATGATGTTACATTAAAAGTTTGTAAAACAATGAAAAAAAAATTAATATTTTGAAAAGAAATAATAATTTTTGGATCTTACTGAGATAAAACTATTATAAATCAAATTAGCACATTAAAATTCTATAAAAATAAAATAAAGAAAACATTTACTGAGAGAGACAAAACAAATATGTTGTTTCTTGTTAGTTAAAATATTTAGGTGTTGAAATAGTATATAAAAATGCTGAATATGTTATCAAAATAATAATTAAAACATACATGATTATATTACATACATGATTGGTGTTATAATGCTTTATTCTTATCATTTTTGCTGGAATTGCTGCTTTATTATTTTCTTGTTTTTAATATGAAAGGGCATTAACATTTTATGTCAGCCTTCTGCGAATTGACGTGTTATAGCACTGATCTGAAATTTTCTGTATTCCTATGTTTTCTTACAGCTCTGTCTGCGTTAAGTCATTTGAAATGTAGCTTTTTTACTATTAATAAATACAGACATGTTAACTATATGTAAATGATGGTTTATTTATTTCAACCAAGTGGTAAGAATGACGAAAAATTTAAATACGGATGCTTTCCTCACCTTAATTATTTTTAATGTAATACAAATATTATATTTACTAATATGCCTTTAAATATTAAGAAGAAATATTAATAGAAATAAAACTGAAACTCTCCTTTTTTAATCATCTAAACTAAATAAGTTGGAAAAATAACTATATTTGAAATATTTATTTTAATACCTAAGCGTAAGTCGTGTGTATTAAAAAAGTTAGGAAAAAAAGATAATTGAACACAATTGGTAAAATTTGGACTACTGAACCAAATAAAAGTATTAATGTAATTTACATCGTTATAATATTAATTAAAAATTCATTTAAATGGCCTACTATAGAGTTACTTTTCAATTCACTCTCATCATACTTTGAATTCTAAATTTCGACAATACTCATATAAACTCATATAAATACAATACTCATCTTTTGAATTCTAAATTTTACAAACTCCCCTTAAAACCCATCGTTTAATGTTCCACAATATTTTGAAATTGTCATTTTTTTTCGAATAAACATAATTTTGCAAATGGGAGTGCCGATTGAAAAATACCTTGCCATTTGAATATCCTTGAATCTGTGACCTTGCTACGGAGGTATCTGGGTTTAATTATTGGAACACATTACATCGTCACCCTGTAATATTATTTCACGCCTCGCTTAAATATATCGTCGAATCTAGACATACATTCCATAAGCGATGAAGATGTCAATCAGGTTATATGCAAGTTAGTCCTATAAGTACTAATAGAACTGGCAGGATGCATACTATTAATATTAAATTATTAATAAAAATGAATGTTATTTTTCACTATATTACGTAGTATATCTTGAATAGGCGTAAATATAATACTGTGAATGTCTCAAAAACAAAATTTTGGAGTTATCTCCTTAGTTTGTCACTATTCTGAAAAAAATACGTTTTTAATCTTCATAACTTCAAGATCTCGGGAGATAAAATAAATTAAAAGAAAAACAATTTCGTGTACATATTTCTTTCCTTTAAAATATTCGTGATAATTTCTAAGCGTTTTCAACTGAGGTGTATGCGGATAACATGCTTTGTCAACATGCTATATTTTAAGTCCCTAGTTTGAAGCAGTTTCGGAAAATTATCTTACAAAATACATTTTCAGCAACATCTTTAGTAACGTTGTACATAAGATTATAATATAAATTGTATTGGATTCTTTACAACTTACATTTCAGCATCATCTTTAGTTACAAAATACATTTTCAGCAACATCTTTAGTAACGTTGTACATAAAATTATAATATAAATTGTATTGGATTCTTTACAATTTTTCCTTTGAAATGATATACATGTATGAAATTAGTATACGATATATACAAACTAATAAAAAATATATAGATCACTGTTTTTACGCCCTTGCTTAAAGTATAATACACTTAATTTTTATACTAAATTTTAAGTTACTGCAAACGATTTCTAAAAAAAACGACTGTAATAAACAAATATCCGAACGCGTGATGTCTCTTATAACGATTCTGCTTTCTTTCCTTTTTAGTGAGTGGAGTGTATGAACGGTCAAATGAAGCTAAAAATTAATTGAAAATGTCTATTTAGAGATATTCCGTTCAATAACGTGCTCAAAAAATATAATACCCATATTAAACATTTTGGGGCGGAGGAAGACGTTTTTAAAACGTTTGACGAAATGTGTGAAATGTCAATTATCAAATGTGTTTTCGAAATGTATGAAATATGTTTCTTTATGCTTTGCTATAAATTAATTAAGACCTCCATAATAAACATACACCTACCAAATTAAATTCATATCATTTGGAAACTCTGCAGTTTAATGGTACGGTTATATACGGACAGACGGGATGAAGAAATTGTGAGTGTAGTTTTACAACCCAGTCTTAAAGCTAAGAGATTTTTTCTATTATGAACCAAAAATGTAGAAACTCTTACTAGTATGAACAAAAAATACAGAAACATACCTGAAAAGTAACACTTAAAAGTACACACAGCAAAATGAGAAGAATTAATAAATTAATAGTAACCTGAAAAGTACACACAGCAAAATGAGAAGAATTTATTCATCTCTATACATTATGACTCCAACATAATCATGTATGTTTGAATTATTATGTTAGTAACATAGTCAGCATTTTTTTATATACTATTTTAACACCTTCTAACTATTTTAACTAATATGGACACGAAACAACATATTTGTTTTGTCTTCCTCAGTAAATGTTATCTTTATTTTATTTTTATAAAATTTTAATGTACCAGTTTGATTTAAATAGTTTTGTCAGTAAGATCCAAAAATGATTAAAACATTTTTTATTGAAAATTTTTTTTTATTGTTTTAAAAACTTTTATTACATATAGTTTTTTGGAAAAATCATACGATGCGTTTTAAATAAAACCAAAAGTGTGGTGAAATAACTACTTTTTGTGTAATGTCTTTTAATGTAGTTTCATATAATTTTAAGTACTCTACGTCAATGAACACTCAACCAATACAATCTGAATATAAGCTTCGATCGCATTATCTTGATAATACAATGTATATCACACAAAATTACAAAAAAGATAAGAATTTTGAAGTCAATTAACATCGGAAAGTTCCTTAAGTTTATGCAGATTGGCTAAAATTGAATGTGTCATCTTACACAGCTAACATTTCTGAATCGTACGCTATATTTTCTAGACTCGAATGACGCTACACTATTTGTTGGCCTTACTATCAAGTAACTTACACGCATGCACGCAAGAGCCAAACCTAAAGAATTTAGACTTACTATCTTGCTGATATTGCCGCTGTCTGTTTAACTTAAAGTGTCTGCCAAAAACCTTGGGTATAATGAATCATTCACAATTTATGAATATACATACACCCTGACCAGAAATCAAACCATTAGCCTTTCAGCCATTTCACTACGTGTCATTTCATATAAAGTTGATATGTGTATATATATATATATATATATATATATATATATATATATATATATATATATATATATATATATATATATATATATATATATATATATATATATGTGTGTGTATACATACATATATATGAAAGTACATATACACACACACGCATGTTTAAACACACGGACATATAAACTACATTCCTTCTTTTGGCTTCACTTTATTCTCTGTTTCTATGTATGCCTGTACATACCTTTCAAGACTATATAATAGTAAGATGGTAATATTCCAGATTTCTTCTATACGCGAACAAAATACTGTTTATATTCAGTTATTGCAGAACATAGCATTATTTAATTTCATCTCCTTTAACAAACAAAATGAAATGCTCTTCATTGTACGTTTATTATTATTTTATAATATCCTTCTCCATCATCGAAACTAAGCTGCATACAAAATTTTCGGTAAAACTCAAAAATAAAAAACATAAACTCAAATCAAACATAAAATTTATGTTGGACAATTTTAACTTTAATTCTTCTTGTTGGCCCTTACTCGCCCTTATGCTTAAATAGATTATATTTTGGGCCTTTAACTTACAATTTTCTTCCTTTTTAATAAACACAACGTGTTCATTTCAAATTCGATATTGTTTAACACAAATTTCAAATCGTTTTATATTTCAGTTTTACTTAACTTATTATTTTGTGCACCTATTAAATAAGAGTCTTATAATTAGTAATAAAATTCATATACCGTAGTTACTGGCGTCAATATGAACTCAACTTTCGATGCCGTAGTCCATATATTAATGACATTGACAAACTCTTATTTGTACATTACTCCTATAATATTGCAACCAGATAAAAAGGAGAGATACAATCATTGTCATTACGGAATCTAATTTTAATAATAAATGCTTAACATTAAAGAAAGTAACCGTGCACTACAGGTAGATTATGGAAGAAACTTTTTTAAACTTCCATATTAGATATAATTTATTACATGGAACAAAGCCAGTATGTACTCTATTACGATTTATAGAAAACAAGTTTCTTAATCCACCAAATTTTGCCACTGATCCAACCATGAATGTAATTACGTACACATGTACGAGTACTTGTGGTCCTTTAGCGATTACACCTCTTGACATAATCGTTTTAATGTTATTTATAAAATTGATCTGTTATTCAAAAATATCTTATTTCTACAGCTTTTGTTGAGCCTTCTTGTTTAACAATTTTAATTAAGCTTTTTCTGTTTGGCACTTAAAATAAATGATGTAATGTCTACCCATATTTATGGATACCAGTTGGGATTAATGTGTGGAAGTTTTGTTTTGTTACAAAGGAACACTTGCTTGGTAAACCCTAAAAATAAGTCTAGTATTGTATTGATCCAACCCAACTTCTTTGTGTCGTTTATTTTTTTTTTATGAAATGAGTCAAAAGGAAAGAAAATAACTTTTAATTGTTATTTATTTTTGTCTTTAATTGTATGGTTTATGATATTAAAAATAGAGTTATTAGGCGCAAGCAGAACTCACACTGCAGGTGTTCAATCTACACTTATGCGCATATAAACATTTAAATCTTATAAAGTTATATAGCCTTTTATGGCAAATCTAAGCCGCATTGCAACTAACAAAACACAAATACGAACTGTACTCAAGTGTTTACCGCTCACGACAGCCAATATCTACATGTATCTCATTAATTAATGATCGACTGTGAAGCATAAGTAATCCAAGAATATAGTTCTTAAACCTAACACCGCATTAGATAAAATAAGCTCACATTCGCGCCCTTTTTTATAATGAAAATCATCCTTTTATAATATTTTCTTGGGGACTTTAATGGGACTTATTAATGAAATCATTTATTAATTATTTTGACAACTCCACGCTTTTCTTTTGGTGGTGAAATAGTTTGTTTCACTTCGTTCGCGCAAGCGAAAGAGACTATGACTTCGTATGCTGTGTATTCCAAGCAAAAATCGATGAGCAACGTAGAACACAGATCACTATTTTGTAACATGACGGTGCTATAATTATTAACAGATAAAAATTATTAAATTATAATCTAATTCAAACAGCTTATTGAGATATAAATAATATTTATTATCTCAATAAAATGTTTGAATTTGAATAACATATACGTGCAATGAACATAGTTAAACTTGCTTTTCAATCGTTAATTATATTAAAATATTCTGCCTTCGTTAATTCACTTCCATCTTCGAAACCCACACCGTCTGTGCTGATATTAATGAGCAAACGTTTGAAAAGAGTTCGTTTACAACATTGAAAACTTCTCCCGATATCGGCTGCCAACCTGCGGATTCAAGTAATTAAAAGTTAGCTGTCATAAAATTGTTTGAAGTATTTTAATAAGTTATGTTGTAAATTTGAGTTTTCAAATCAAATTTGGATAATCGATTGTTTTGTTCTTGCTTGATTTCTTGTGAGGCCAAAGTTTGTGTTTTCGGTTTAGCTTAATTTGTTTTCTATAAAATGCTTAACAAGCGTCTACTAAAAGTATAAGACGATTGGAAAATTTCATATCAAATAATTAACTAAAAAAATGTAAGGGTCTTATTTTAAATGTGTGGTGCCCATACGTGCGTGCTCATATAAATGTATGTGTGAAAGAAAGTGAGTGCGTCTATATGCTTGTTTTGTATGTATATGATTATTGTGTCTTTTTCGGAAATAGAGTCAAAAAAAGTTGTATAAGGAGTCAGATTATGACTCACACATTTTCATCTTTAATTTTTAGTAAGCGACTTCAAAAAAGGAGTAAATTTTACATAAATAATATAAATACGTTTTAAACTCAAGGACTATAACGTTAGAGTTTACTTTTGTATTTAATGCTAATATTTTTAAAACATGTGTCTAGATTATTAAGAAGTACAGTATAAACGAGATACGATAATTGATGTAATTAAAAAGGTACTTTAAGCGTAAGATAGCACACAATTCGAAATTCATATTTAAATAAATTAGGACGTACTAAGGCTCGGTTATTCCTATATTACGTATATAAATCTTTGTTTTTCATATTATTAGAGATAATTTGACTAAAATGATAGTATTAATGTCGACGAAAGATAGTCTGATCAGAAATTATTTGAGCGCCAACAAATAAAAGTTTTCTACAAAATTCATTCCACCATTTCGTTTTCATCTGATCAAAGTTTTAGACTAGTTATTCGTAATTATTTCCCAATGTCTAGTCCGTTATCGATTATACAATTAAACTTGTTTGTCTGTATTTAATTTTGAAATATTTAGTGCGTTTTATTTGCATAGCCTTACTTTCTTATTTATTCCACATTTGCCGATGAAACTATAAAATATGTGTTTAATTCTTTGTTTCTCGGAATATTCTTTAAACAATTTTAATTTACATAAACATCTAATATTATTTTTCCATACAAATTATGAATATCCATTTCACACATATTGAGATGGAATTTAATAAAGAGATTCGTGTTTGAATGCTTACGTCTTATATGGAATTTTTGGGTGATATTACAAGTTTCTAGACTCAGCGGTTCGGTTTGCGTATTGATAGATCAATCAGTGTATTAGTCAGAGTATTCTTTTTCGTATGCAGACATTTGTATGTGCTTTTAAATATCTGTTTATTAAAGTTATGAATATGTACTGCTTGTGTCTAAAATGAGTATAATCGCAAAATCGACTATTGACGCACCAAATGAACTCACGACAAGATTCATTGAAGGAAAGTTTTATCGCCCTCAGAAAAAATGCTAAAGGACTTAAAACTTTATTGGAATATTTAAATTTTGTATGTAAAGGTTTTCATATGTATATACGTAACTTAATTTACCTATTTTGCATAGCTCAGAGAAAGATTATGGTCATTTGGTGTCAAAGGTAGATATTTTTCACTTACTTTAAAGTTTTCTTGTAGCAATCTTACGTCACACTGATACGTAATGCATTTAAAAAATTACGTTCAAAATGAGTTTAGTTACTTAACTACAGTAATTTGAGGAAAAGAAAGTCCACTTTCCAAAATATTTACGACAAACTAAATATATAAAAATAAATTTATATTTATTTTGTTACACTATTTTATTATGTTCATTTTTGAAGTAATTTAAAAAAAATATTGATTCTGTGTTTGTTATATATTTCAGAATATTGTAACTTAAAGTCTGTCTTATACTTCAGAATATTGTAAGTTATTTTGATTCGATACAAACTCTTTTTAAAAATGTTGAAAATGTAAACCAACAGTGACCAAAATATTATTAGTTGATGAACAGAAAAGCGACTGACCTAATCTGCAAACTAACGAAATAGTACTCGAAATGGATTCAAATTCTGAAAGCACTTATATAACAGATAATTATTTGGTCAAAGTGTTGACATGGGACAAGAGTTTGGTTACTGGCCACTAACAATGCAAATTGTCTTGTGGTCGCTCGCGAGGTTTTAGCTCCCGAACGCGATTAACTTGAGCGTCAGCATAGTTTCCAGTGGCTATGAAAGTTTAAAGAACAGAATATTTTGGAATATTTGTAGGATAAGATTTAACATCTAAAATCTAGTGGTTTTAAAAATTTGTATTGATATTGATGTCGATACAACAGCAAGAAACCTCATTTCTCTTTTTTTGGATTAAAATAATCGGTATATAAGTTCAGATGATTGTAAAACTTAACTTATATTGGTTAATCATAATTGATTTGTTATGTAAGACACTCATTTTTTTTAAATTTTGTGAAAATAAATAAATTTATTTAAATATTTCGTAAGTTTGAGCGTAAATTGAAAAGAGTTTCTATACCAAAAGTTGCATATAAAATATCATCATTTACTATAAGATATTTTCATATATTTTAACTATTCTCATTAAAATGTATCTATTTTTTTTCTCTACTTTGAGTATCTTGGTAACAGATTTTATCATTCTTAATATTTAGCTTAGTTTCTGCCAGTAAATTCTGAACAAAGAAGTAGAAAACTTTTAAATAAATTTTTACACAAAAATGTTTTATACAAAACTTTGATTTGTCTGAAAATTTTTAGATAAATCATAAAATAAAAGAATTCAGAATAAAGATTTTTTCGTATCATATTTTTCTTAGAAAAGAACATAACGGAATTCGAACGTAACATTACAAAGTTCAGGATCCAGCATTTGACTAAATGACTTGCTTAGAGAAACAGCAATGTGATATGTGCTTTTCAATTTGGTCTAATATTTTACTTACAAATATTGGGACAAAAATATTCGCGATTTCTCTAGAATTATAAAGTTTTTAATCATCGAATAAATTTTTTAATCATATATATTTTCAATAGTCTTCAGTTCTATTTTATATAATGTTCCGAAAATAAGTAAATTTTTGAAATAGTTAAAATTTGCTCTTTCAACTGATTTCCCACGCGATAGAAACCATTTCGAAGAAAAGAAATTTCCGATTACCTATTATTAACCTCTGAACTTTTCGTATTAAAGTTTTGGAGTGCTTACTACTGATATGTATGCGGTTATTATACTTTACCACTGTACAAAGTGTTAAGTGTATACGTCAAACAAATCGACGGTCAGATGGACGGAGAGAGTTTATAAGGGTATCGCTTTTTTCGATTGTATGTACAAACTCTTAAAAACTGACCCAGAACATGCAAAAATTAGGTTTTCGTATTTTTATGTATCCTGAAAGTAAAAATGCGATCAAAACGAAACAATTTATTTCACATTTCTAATAAAATTACGGTGTGCAGATTTTTTAAAAAGTTCAATATTTCGCAAACGGGGTTTGAAATTTAAAAATAGTGAACGGAAAGTCAATTTTATTTTATAAGACTTTTCAGTAAAATTCCAATACGTTCACCTCAATTGGGCAATCGAAAGAAACTATGACCTCGTATGCTATATATTCCGAGTGTAAACCGATTAACAAGAAGGTATTATAAAGATAACCAAGAAATAAATTGCGTTCGGTTAATGTGTGTGTATCTTATACGGTTGTAAACTTCTTTTAAAATTGTTGTAAATAATTAATATCCCGATATCAACTGCCAACTTTCGGCACGAGTAATTAAAAGTTATCTATCATAAGATTGTTAAAGTAATTTAATAAATTATGTTGTAACTCTGAATTTAAAAATCAAAATTTGAAAATGGATTGCTTAGTTTTCGCTTGCTTGTCTGTGAGCATGCATTTTTTTTTATACGTAGCCTAATTTGTTTTTCATAAAATACTTAATAAGTGGTATTCAGAAATAGAAAATGGCCGGAAAATTTTGTATCAAACATTAAATTGATTGACGTGAGGATTTCATGTTCATGTATATGCACCTGTGGCTGCGTATACGTTTGCGTAAGAAAGCATAAGTACATGTACTTACGTGTCAAGTGAAAGAAACTGAAAAATCAGTCAGAAAATTTGGATCAACCACACACCTCATGTGAAGCTAATTAAAACCATTTAAAAATCGTACCTATAGAAAGCAATATAGATTTAATTCCCTTAAGGAACTGACTTATCCAGGAATGTTCACAATAATATGTTTTAGTAAATTTGACATTAGACATAACACGATACGCAAAACAGGTCACATAAAACGACAGTTAAATTAGAACTTCGGGGTCAAAAAATTGGTTATATTTATGAATTTATTGCTTACATTTTTGACACAATATTTATTACAGGGATAATAATAAAGAATGCCAATAAAGACAAACTTAATTTTACCAAGTATCATTTAAATAGATTCAGGTGGTGAAAAAAAGAATCTCCGATTGAACCATTGCAAGTTAAGCGAGTCTCCATACTCACATTGATCTTTAAAGACACGATAGAGTAGTATTATTGTATACCTTTAAATCACCTATTATAGCTATCGAAATCATAAATATTTTGACTTTATTAAGACGAAAGTGATATTTTTAATTTTTATTAAAATGGACATGATAAAAAACATTTTATTCTTCCTTATTCTTTTCGTTACCATTTGGTTTTCGTTTGTACGACGTTAGGAGGATAACAAAAAAATAGGAAATTTAAAAAATCGTGCGTTAGAATTAAGCTAAATTTCTATAATTGTAGTCCCTTTATTAAATTCTCAAAGTAACGTTTTAGATCACAGGGTTATTTACCTGCAGATTTTAATAAAAATATGACTTGTGAAATATAAAATCCTAAGGAATGAATTCCTTAATTTCTTAGTAATATCACGTAAAATTAAACACTGGCTTAACATTATAAAGTTGATAAAATATATTAATAAGATTTTAATAATGAATCCACAAAGCATTTTAAATTTATATCAAAATACACAGATTTGTGGCAGAGCATAGATGTTTAATTGTCATTTGGTTAATGTTTTTGTTTGCTTGCTTATAATTTTAATAAACTAATTCCGTCAATGCATTTAGCAAAGAATGGTAAAGTTAAATATAATGTTAAATAAGTTATTAAATATAATGTTAAGATACGATATCTGTAGGATATTGCAAATATTACGGTGATTCAAAATTTGTTTTATGTTCAAATTTTAAAATTTTCATTACACCCCCTGACAAGGGTATACAACCCACCTTACACGATAAACTACAAAGAATGCCTTGCAATTTATCCACATGAATAATTCCGTCTCTATTAATGGCAGGTATACAAAGAGCTATAGTACTAAAAATATATTATTTAAAAATAACCTGTTTGAGGTGAAATTGAACATTAAATAAATTTATGACTGCGCAATGGTGATTACGCAAGACATCAAGGTTAGAACTTTGAATTTGAGCACGTAATGAAAGTAAAGATCTTCAACTAATTTAATTACGGAGACTTACTACGGCATCATCTTAATTAATTGATTAAAGTTTACACATAACAATTCCCTATGTATACATATAATTTACATGCGTCAAAATTTATTTATGTGTACAACGGTCTTCGTTCAGTCGATTACTTAATTATTTTAGATGAAAGACTGTTATGTAATAACTAGAAGCTTTGTTGGATGCTTCATTATACCAATGTTATTAGGAATATATGGCATAATTTTAAGGTCAGTAAATACGCTGTAGAAAAGGGTGAAGTCAATTTCCATTCAATCAAAAATTATTTCTCTGTACTGTGCCGTAGATTTTAAGTTCTATATGTGTTGTTGAAGAAGAAAAGATGATAAAGAAATAATAAGAAATAGAAAAATAGAAGAGGTGAAACAATAAATTATTCCTTGTGCAATGGTATTACCACCTAATATATTTAAAAAATATAATACAATATCAAGGAAAAGTATGTGACCTGCGCAAAATAGAAGGAAAAATATGTGACCTGCGGAAAATACGATGTAGGGCGGAAACTTTAATGTTCGCAACACCACACACACGTTCTACATCTTTATATCAATGTAGATAACAAAATGTTGATCCTTCCAGAAAATAATTTTTCATTAATGATTTTAGAGGTGACGTTTAACTATGTAATTTAGCTAAGCCATGTCAAACATACACTCCAAACAAACAAAAAAACAATAAGTTGGCTGGCAACAAACTCAAAAAAAAATTGTTAACTTACCTACTTATATCAGTTCCTTTTTTGATTTGAATTTTGGATTGATTTTGTGCATATTACGATATTATTTCTTCCTTTTAATTTAATTGTATTTTTATTATCTCTTTATTTTAAGTGTTGTAGGTACCTAGATCTGGAAGTCAATTTAATTTTTTCTTTGCAGTTGTTTTTTCTTCATTTTTAGTATCATTTAAGTAATGCAGTGAATAATACTGGTAGCGCTTGTAATATTAATTAATCTCATATTACAGTTATGTCAATCATTGAATAATAATAGTATGAAATATTATTAATTAATAACATTGAGTAATAAGTTCCGTTTTTCTAAATTATGATGTAACTAATACCGTTATTTCGATTACACAATCATAGTATATCCTCACATGTGTTATTATTATTGAGAAAGACATATACTCGTATATGAATTTGATGTTAAAAGGCTTCATTGTTTTTTCTTACGTCGCCCATAACAATTAATTTAAGGCGTTCACGTAGTCAAAGAGCAGTAAATGTAGTTAGTCAGAAAATATTGATAAGAAAAGATTTAAAACTTTTTGAACTGATAATAATTACAAAGTGTTGAATTATTGGTTTTGTTCGATGTTAATAAACTTCAAGAAATGGCTTAATTCAAAAACGTTCTAAAATATTTAATGGAATTGTTCTCTTTAATATTTTTCCTCTAAATCCAATATTATTTGCTGAAGATTCAATACCAGTATTCAAAAATAACAAAAAGCTGAAACATTGATTAAATATTAAATAGTATTTATTTGACAATAATTTCAAGCTGAATATAACCTATAGGCATATAATTTAATATCATATATAAATAGCTATTCTCAAATAAATTCTAACATAAATACATTAGCCAGAAAAAAAAAAGAAAAAATTATATATATATATATATATATATACACTATATATATATATATATATATATATATATATATATGTTTGTATTTATATATAAGATAGTATAATTATTGACATACATTTAACAAAGTTAGCGTATTCGGAGAAAGAACCCATATCTCGGTTATTTCATGAAAAACGCTGGGAAAGCCACATAATACGTGATAATTAACACGAAATATTACCGAATTATAGGTATTGAAGAGGTAAGAAGGAGGAAGAGGAATTATAGGTAGTTGTTCGCAGTTTCGTATAGTCTTTTAAATGAAATTCAGATTTTTAAGAGTGCGATTCACACGGTCGTCAGATACCTGATTTTTTTGTCTAAATTTAATTCTTATTGATTATAAGGATGTTCGCAAATCAATCGTCTTTCTTAAGAGTAAATATTCATCTTAAACGATTTTTATTCGCTTGAAAAATTTGTGTGTGGGAAAATATGTAAATATTGACGAGAATACAATCGAATACAACTATTTAAGTGTCATGTATTACTTGTTTTGGCTTACATTGTGGTCATTTTTTTTCAAGTTAAAAGATATTACGGAATGAAGCATAAAACTAGAAAAATTCATAGTTTAAAAATTGAGAATAAGCGGTTGCTTTCTAAATCCACTAAGAAATATATATTTTTTGTCTTAATGTCTGAAATTATGAACAAATAAATTTGCAGGTATAAACAAATTATACACCCAGTTTAATGTATATGTATCTTTTGTAATCTATACATGTCTAATGGTAATTTAATTTTAAAAAAAAGAATACATATAAAAGGTACATTTTTTTACGTTCCTACAAAAAATTTAAAACTCATTTAAAAAAATTACATTTCATAAATAATATAAAGACCAATACCATGGATTCTTATTAAAAAAATCGTGTGTAATACATAAGTTACCAAAGCATAACAGAGAACAGAGCGTTCGGAACTAGCATCCTGCTAGAATGCTCGTGTAGATTGATTGTTTAAAATATTTGACACACGTTTTGTGCTACTTCCTTATAAATTCATATTTTCATAATTGCTCGCATGAGAACTTGGTATGTCATTTTAGGGGATTTCAATTCGTGTTAATGAAACAAATATATTTATTGATTTATTGAAATTTTGCTTCCCAATTTTAAAAATAATTATATTTTTTATAAAAAAAAGTTGTAGTATAAACTACTACAATAAAACTCAACGACAATTCTTAAGTATCGTACATGCATTACGCCAGTTATGGCCGACACTTTATACTAGAAACAGATCACCAGCCTTTGACATGGATTACAAATTTCAAGGAGTCACTATTCCCACCCGTAATGACCCACTTCATAAAAAGAGGGGACCGTCCAAGGTCCCCTAATAGTGTCCCGTAGCTACAATTTCAGCGTTTCCGCCAAACAGGGTTAGAATCTGTCCCTTCTCAATGAAATATGTAGGATTTCCATTTTTTCCAGAATGCGTTTAGCGAACGCTCTAAATGACTCAAAGATAGGTCTATTCGCAGCAAGGTTTCGGTGACTAAAAATACTACGTTCTAAGGCTCCGCGTGATTCTACTTTAATATTTAGACGCATGCTCTCTAACAAAACTCTACGCTCATTGTCGTGCTCAGTGTCTGGAAGGGCGAATCTGTATAAACTGGCACGAAATTCGCAATGTCCCATTAAAACTGCGAAGTGTAATAATCTGAAACGAGTCAATTTTTACTTATCCGCTGGGACACGTCAGGAAAAAACAACCTAGTCGCTTCACCCTTAGAATCAGAGGAAGATAACTTCGGCTGCCAATGTGCAATGACGATCTCTAGAATGTGTCGATTTCCACCAACTAAGTATTCAATAGCCAAAATATCGAAATGCAACCCGCATCTAAATCTTTATCTCGAGCCAAGATGACATTCGCCGCATGTTCTGCGATCGCGAGATCGGCAGGCAAAATACCAGCTAAAACCGGCAATGCATCCGTTGAACACTGACCACTGAGCCCAAACCTATGGCGCCTAGGCCAATAAACCAGGGTTTATTTCCGTATACGTCAATTAGAGAGTAAATATTTTCAGCCCTCAGCCGGCTCCGGCAAAGCCTGGCTATAGCGTGGAAGGCTACCCAAGCTCTATCACAGATGTACCGCGCCTGCAGTAAAAAGCTCTGCCGTGCATCAAGGACCATGGCCATGTAGATTATCTGATAGGTCTAAGGAACGAGCCTCGCGGACAGCACCTGGTCAACATTTTCTTGACTTCAATGACTGCGTCCTGCAAAAAGACAACACAATCACAAAAATAATCCGTAATAATTTGGCGAAGGTTTGCTGACACTTCCTGGGACTCCAACGCAGACAAAATGGCTGGCCATCAAACATCATCAAACGCGCCTGATATGTCCAAAAAAATACCTAAAACGTATTTGTCTAGGCACTCATCCTCCCAAAACAAGGCTTTTATAATCGCGTTTGAAGTGGACGTTCCGGAACGGAATTTGGACAGATTCTCTGATCCAGGCGAATGAGATAACTGCACCAATAAACGCGCTGCCAGTACCCACTCGAGCAACTTCCCAAGAGTTGCAAGGAACGAGAGAGAAGGTTGCACTTTCCAAACCTTCCGAAAGTGGCCAGTACTTAGACAGAGGTTAAAGCCCGCAAGTATCTCACGCACCGCTATTTTCCAAACTACTTTTAATAATTTATTGTATATTCTATCTGCTCCTGGAGCCTATTTCAAGTCGAAGTTCACGACGATGATGTTTAATTCGGAGTGTCGCAGTTCCGGATCAAAGTTGCTATTTGGTACTATGAATATAACCGTATAAGTTATATTCATAGTTACATGCATAGGTTATAGGCATAGTTCAATAGTTCATCTCAAGACCACATCAATATCCAGTCAGGTCAATATTTCGCTGGTCGACTGTGTCGACAGGGTCGTCATAAGGGAAACGTGAAGTCAAAAGATAATTGAGGGTCTCGCAAATATCCCCGCTGTAACTCCCATCGATCAATCGAGGCTCCGTATACTTCTGTATACTGCTCCCCAGAGAACCAAATTTCCTACACAGGTAACAAAGTCTCGAAAATGGGAGCGCCTAGCTCGTCTAACCTCTCTATTATAGTTACACCAGGCGTCCATTAAGGCCACCCAGTGAGCCTCAACAATTTCAAAATCCATTCCGTGTTTCTTAGCGCGCTATCAGTTACGTGTTTTTTTCAGTATCATCCCCGTAGTTCCTGGATAGTACTGATCCACCAAGGGTGCTTCTTTGATGGATTTAGTCGAGCTGTGCCCAATCCTTCCTCTGCACTGATGATCACATTTTCCTGAAACTCAACGGCCATTGTATCACGACAATCTACTCGTTTCGACAATTTAGAAAAGTTGTCGAACTCTTGGCGGAAAATGTGGACAAATCTATACCAGTCTTGGCTCCCTGTCTTGAATCGGATGCTGATTTGCATCCCTGGTTCTGGAAAGGGGCGCACCTGGAAGATAGAGAATAGGATTGCTCTATGGTCGCTCGAGGAAATGGCTTCGTCCCGCCAGCTGCACATACCCCCCGCAAGTTCACGCGAGATGAGAGTAATATCAATATAACTCTCTTCCAAAGGTCCTGAAAACGTAGCTAGCATGTAGGGCAAGTTGCACAGCAAGAGGCTGTGCTGTATTCCGCACAATTGAGCGGAGGATAGTGTTGTGATGCTCGCAAAAAACTTCGGTGGCCATCAAGTACTAAAAATAAATGCTTATTACCACAATATGTAATGGGCCCAGAAATATCTGGCCACCACGCAATACTCTGTCGAAAAATGTTCCAGAAACAGGACACCCAACCCTTTTAGGTATAGGACAATTTAGGCTTTGGGAATGGGCCTCCTCTCTAGAACGATTAATGGTTCCAAACCCAGGCTGCACCCCCTGAGAGCGTACTGTTCCATAACTCATAGGAAACAAAATGTACGGTCTCTAAGGGTCATTGAGAGTTCGTTCATTACCGTTGAGCTCCGCGCTCCATTCAGCTGGATGAAGTTTAGCTTATTGGGAGAAAGCCGTCTGTCTGCCTTACCCTCCGCCCCGCTAAATGTAGTGTAAGCATCAGTCTTGATGACCATTTACATTTTTTGCTGCTCTAAATGTAGGTGATTATTCTTAATTATTTCGTAATTATTATCATATAATTCACTTTATTCCTAACAATAGTAATCGTTATTTTTTTAATCATTCCTGATTTTAAATATAATGGGTATATATTTTTTGTTATGTATTATTTGTAAAAATGTGTTTCATATTTATGAAGTTCTATCATCTCTAATTACACCTGCAATTGCATAATTTGCGAGACGGCTCCTAGTAAAATATAGTTCTAAAAGAAAAGTACACAATGACGCTGCGCGGCAATGCTGCAAATTTCTTTCCTATTAAAAAATATATTGGTGCGTAACTGATACGAGTATGAGCGTACGCATTAGCATATTGTATTTATGCAAATTTGGTTAAATATATTTAAAGTTTAATTTGTATAAATTCGCTATCACTTCATTTTTTTAACAATTAAATGGAACTACATGATATATTATTATATCTACTTAATTTAACTTCTTAACTACGACCTAGGTTTCATTATATGACAAAATCTTCAGGTGAGCAATTTAAAGAAATTAACTCATAGAAATTTCCCACAGTATTTAAATATTACAAAAGATAAGAGCGGAAGTTATACTAGTAAGTTTATGTAGGGTAGTAGTATAGTTTATATTATATTTCAGAAAGTTATACAATATACCTGTGTTTAAGTGAGGGAAATAAATTAAATCGATGTTATTCTATGAGTTTCTATAACGCAAAGTATTAAGGTGTATTTAACAAACTAAATAAATGTTATTCTTAGTAATATATTTATACAATGGCATGAGTATCTAATGGGTTAACAAGATTAAATAACTAATACTTGTTAATAAAAAAAAATATGTTATCGATTTGGTCATTTGATGTAGAAATATCTTTCGACAATGGACACAAGAGCCATTGTATCCCCGATATAGCCCTTGGGACATGACGGGTGGATAGACCACAAATATATAGTAGAACCTGATACTTCATCGATTTTGCTTCATCATCTCGCTGAAAACTGCCGAATCATCCATAAACCCTTATAAAAAATGTGAAACCTATTATATATTTTCCTAATTTTTGGGATCGCAAGTTTATATTCTGGCTCGTTTGTAAAAATGCTGTTGTTGTTTTGGTTATAGTAACATCATACATAATTACGTATCGCCTGTCAGGCATTACGTATCGTTAAACTGAAAACAGATAAATATTTAAAATTATAACTGGAAAGGGTAAGTGTTTTCAGTGTAATGGCATAATATGCGATGAAACTTAAAATTTTCAACCATTCCAGGAAAACTAAATTATTTTCGGAATTCATTAATAAAGCAAAAGATATTCCTTGATATTTGAATGTTAGTAATTAATGACAAAATTTACATATCCAGGTAACGTCCCAAACATTGAAATGCTAATTAAATAAGCTCCATATAGCACTTTATTTAAGACGCCTTGAAAAGAGTAAGTAGCTTTTGAATATTTGAAAGTAGATATTAATGCTCATCATGTATTTATGTTTTGTGTCATTATTTTATATTATCATGTAAATTAAAAATAGTTACATGATTAATTTATCCGTTTTTCAAAATAATGCGATTTTCAAAAAAAACATTTGAATAGCGTACATAAGAATTAAAAGAATATTTGTAAAGAAATAAACCACTTTTTGTTATTCACGGATATATTTAACTTGAAAATTTACTTATAGCTCCTATATAAAGATTATATTATGTTTTAAACAAAGAAAATAAAAAATAAATTGCGATATTCGAACTCTATAATAAACAGTTCAGACACTAGTATTTCACTCACTTGCAACACTAGTGGCTAGGCCGATGACTAACTTACTATACGATTTAATGTATCGTAATATTTTGCTCGATTAATGAAAAAAAACTGATAGGTTTAGAAGTATCTGCAGCTCATGTACTATACAAACATTAAGGTTCAAGTCACAATCTTAAAAAAAAGGGTCAAATAATGTGATTATATTAAACTACAAATCATCCTTATAAATATTTTTAGGATTAATATAATTTTACCTAATAATTTAAATACGAAAAAAATGGCTTATTTAACATTTTTTTGAGTTTTTTAAAATATATTTTAGGAGATCTAACAGTTTTATATGCTGCTTGGGGTGAAAAGTTCCTTGTACATCTAGACGTCATTACTAAGACTACTTGAAACTTGGTAATTGGTAGTGGATAAAGAAAAAAAATAACGATTTTCCATTAAAATATACTTCGAATATTTTTTCAACAATTGTATTTCTGGTATGTTAACGTTGAATATAGACTAAATTCATTACACTTTCCTCAAGCTCAGTAATTCGAAAAAGGTAAGACTTAGGAAAAAAGGAACGATTTCTCTTGAGAAATTACTCGTAAATATTTGACTTGAAAATTTACGTACTGTTTCACGTGTGAAATATATATTCTACGAATTTATTTTCATAAAATGTCACTTCTACGGCTATACGCTCAGTTCTACAACTGTCGCTTTGGTTTTGCCTTTGCTTTGGAGTGTATTCTTCCCACCTTGATTTGAACGCACTTGTGTGTTAAGGGTTTAATGACTAGTACATGGTGACAAGGAGAGTCCAGCTGTGTATATATTGTAAACAATTGTTTATGTTTAGTATTCAATTTATATTATTAGAATTCAAGTTTGTGTTTCGTGTTACTATTTCTCCATTGTCATATTTTCCTTGCTTACCGGGACAAATTACACATACGCCTCTAAGCCTTATGTGTGATTTTATTTTCGATTGATTGCCAAATTAAATAAGAGTGTTTTTGGGAATCGGAATAAGTGTGTATTTCTTGCTGAGATTAGACAGGGAGACACCTGTCTCCCTGTCCAATTCACAATTATTGAATACTTGGAATTGAAACTTTAATACCCAGGTGGGTTAGGAGAGTCAGAGTTTTTAGGAGTCAATACCGTAATTAAAAACCTAAAATTTACTAAATTTACTAATTCACTAGATTTACTACTTTTAGTATTACTTTTGCAAATCAGAGAAATAATACAAATGGAAATAGTAATTTTGTCCTATAATATATTTGTATAAGCATATTAACCAACTATTATAATTTATAACCAATAGGTTGTAATTGGTAACTAAATGAAAAACATATAGGACATAAAATACATATATGTTGGTAGTGACTCAGACAATTGAACACAGAATGAGCCTCAATTTAGGGATCCGCAGAAAATGGGATCAATAAATTGAGGCTAATCTGGTAAAATAATAAGATAATTATCTTGTTATGCTACCAGGGTCTCACCCTGTAAACACTTTGTTTCACACATACACACACCCAAAAAAAAAAATATATATATATAGATATATAGAGATATACTTATATTGTCATATGTATATACTTGTATTATTCAGCATTCTTGTAAAATTTAATTTATATATTAAAACTTTCTGTTCTCCACAGTTTACATCCCAGAAAAGTTCGAAACCAACGCCGCCTTTAATAATATTAATGAACAAGTTTTGGAAGAGTTTTATGTATTCACTTATGAATTTCTTTTTATATTTCTAACCAAACTGTGGGAGTAGCTAATTAAAAGTCGCCTGTCATAAAATTGTTGAAGCAATTTCATACGTTGTGTTGTAACTTTGTGTTTTCATATTATAAATTAGTAATTAATTCTTTTAGTCCTGATTATTTGTTTACAAGTATCAAACTACGTGTTTTCTTTTCAATTAAGTTTGTTTTCTATTAAATAGTTATGAGGTGCTTTTAGAATTAAGAAATTAACTGAGAAATTGTATGTCAAGTATCATATTCAAAATGTGGACTTTTTATGTCATATATATGTTGTATACTTAACTGAACGCGTTCTCAAAACGTCTCTATTAATATACTTTTGCATGTGTAATTTGTAATCTTGATACACTTAAATACACTCAAACGTAATGCATCTGATTTCATTATGTAGCAGCGATTGAAAAATGAATAAAGTTGAAGGAGTTATAAAGAAATTGGATAAAAGTTTGAATATTCAACAAATATGTATTTGCTTCACACATTTGCTTTTAAACTGGATTCAGAAAGAGAGATAATCTCACTTAAAAAAACATATGGATTAAGCATATTTAATTGGTATTTGTGTTGAAGTCGATAAATTTTTAATACAAGCACCAAAATTGGACCACTTTTCTAATTCTTCGTGTGGATCTTTCCATGATTGTTAGCTAAAATTACCGTTTGTTAGCTAAAATAGAAATAAAACGTTACTTCAAATAACCTATGAAAATATAAAAAGTATTATTATTTAACTCGCAATAATATTTGGCTACAGATAGGCAGCAATTATGGGAATTTTTTTTATCAATGTTGAAGGAAGCACCGATTGATTCCAATATTGTTTCTTACAATAATGTATAAATTTATCAACCATAATATTGCAATACATTAGTTATACCGTAGAGCATTGGACACAGAACTATCCATATAGCCATCCGTGTAAAATCTCAGTGGAAACCATTTATTTTTGGACGCTTACAACATTTGTTTCCGGTGTATTCAAAGTAGAAAACTATTTGCTTTTCTTAAATGTCGTTTGAGCTTTGCTTCTGTTATTAATTTTAACTTGATACTTTGGTTATTCTCTCTTTGAACTCGATATCTACATGGATTTTTTCTTCCATATGATCAGTTTTACTGTGTACACAGTGCTCTGTTTTCCTTTATTTTTCAGATAATTTTTTAATGCGAGATATTAATAAATTGTTTATAAAAATATATATTTAAATGTGATATTGCATGTTTAATAGTTTTCATTCCATAGCAAATAAAATATGTGAAATTATTTACGGGGTATCGTACATAAAATTAAGTAGGAATTTAGATCGGTTCAGGAGACAATTTATGATTAGTTTATATATTTCTTCGTACCGCGCATTGGGCACATGTAATATCTAGTAACTATAACATAATATGTAGTAATTATAATATGATCAGTTGAATGTTGACGATATTACCTTGACTTTATTTTACTTATAAAATATGCAATTACTGGGAATGCCACTATTGTAAAATCGCCATTTATAAAGAAATTGTCTACTTCGACAAAAGAGGTAAATTGTTTTCATTATTTTCTTAGTCACCATGTGCCGCAAATGATATGCTTTCCTGTTTATTGTAACATTTCTTTCAAATATCTTAAATTATTCATTTCAATCAATATTTTTTTCTCAATCTGCTGAAACTTCACCTGATGCTCTTTTGAGGTTGAAACATTGTTACTTAAACATATCATCTGCAAAAGGCGGTCTCTTTTTGTATGAAGTCAGGCTAGTATTTAGTAAATTGCTAATTAAAAACAGTTAAATTTTTTGAACTTTTACTTCGTTCACTGTATTATATTTCGCAATATTAATCACCTATAACTATCACTTAAAAGTGATAACACCTATTCATGCGCTTCAAGTTCATCAAAATATGTAGTTAGGATATAAAATCATAATATAAATCCTAATATTATTATGAATATAAAATGGATATAAAATCAAAATATTAAATATTAGTGAGTCATTTCCTAACGTAAAAATCGTAAACGAAGCTTCATAGGATATTATTATTATACAAAAATATTTTTTTAAGCAATAGGTCATTACCGATAATACCGTTAACGATAGACTTGGGTAACTTACTAAAAGTTCTTTAATTAGCACGCTAACTCAAGTACATTTCAATGAGTCGATCCACTGCTCAAATAAGTTATGGGGAAATTGTCACGTCATTAATTGATTTGCTTTTCGATACGCAACATCCAAAGCCCTTGTTGGTTGACAGTGATTGTATGATATGAAGCGTAGGTGCTCCTCAAAGTTTGAAACGCTTTCATTACGCCGTACGGCACGCCTGCGTTTTAAAACGCTGCTTGTCCGAAATCTGTGTACATCGTAACAAGTGCAATGGTAAACGTTTTCAAATCAAGTCGTTTAACAATTTTTGTATGTCTAATATTATTTCGTAAGTTTACCCTTAAATTTATATTTTGTTAATACAGTGTTATTTCCACCAAATTAGGTTTTTTTTTTAATTTTTGGGTTGTTGTTTACACATCAGTATAAATATTTACAGTTAATAGTAACTTAAAAGCATCAAAATTAATTTGGCAAAGCGAAATAAACATTATAGGGAATATGTATATGAACAAACGTTCTTGTACAATAGTTCTACAGGGTTTTAGTAAATAGAAAAATTTTCTTTCAAGTGAATATTAAAAGATAGAAACTTATCCTTCATAGCAATTACTAATGTTCTACTTATAAACTAGGGGCAAAAAAATAATAAAGTTGAAAGAAAAACTTATTAACAGTCAAAGACTAGCCGGAAATTTAGTTATATATATATATATATATATATATATATATATATATATATATATATATTTCCTCCTAGAGGAAAATACTCGTAGCAAAAGTGGTAGATAATGGAAAAAATGTAACACTTTCCTTTAAGGCATTTTTCAACGAAACCTCAAATTTTTCAAATGACGGGAAACCAATTTTTTCCTTTTTTTCTTTTGTCTCATGGACTCATAATTCTCATAATTCGATTCAGATAAAATTTAGTGGAAACGTACCCTCCTTTGCATTTAATAAGCATAATTTTCTTGGAATTTGGGAAATAAGTAGTTTCGGGGGTATTTACATTTTGTTTTAAAAATACCAAAACCTTCGCGAATAACTTCATGGATGTTTTTTTTTATTTCAATATTCAATATAAACTCATTTTAACCGTGGAAATATCTACTTCAAAATGATTTATCCATGTTATTGGTTTATTTTTCAAGGAATCGCTTAACTTTCCGGATCACTAATATTTAAACAATTTTATTCATTTTAAATTTTTTTGATATTTCGTTTTTAACTGGATTAAATTTCCGTAGCAGAATTTACTTGTGTGTAATATTCCTTAAGTTGAATGAATTTAATTGAAGATAGAGGTGAAAAGCACTCTGAAATTCTAAATAGAATTAACGGAATTACGGATTCCATGGTTCAAGCCCGCGTCAAGTGGACGGAAGAAACTAAGGTGGGATAAGAGGGGCCGGGCCAAGAGAACAGCCGAGGTTTTCGAGGGGTGCCTACTCAGTCATCTAGTTGTGTAGAAGCATTTTTTGTGGTAGCGGCTTTTAAGAGACCATGTGGTGATTGAGTAGTTTAATTAAAAAATATAAAAAAAGAACTACTTCAACAAGAATTAGCTGTCTTCATAAAAAAACAAAGTAAATAAATAATTTTAAGGTAGTATTTTTTTGTAGCATTCTAAATCGTAAGCATCTATCATATTAAAAAAAATTAGAATGTTGTTTTTCATAACCAAATAAAATAGGGTCATTACATTTTGTAAATGTATTACTTATCTAGACAACGAGCCCGATAACAAAAAAATTAAGCAATAAAGCAGGACGAAACATCCAGGTAGACTCATGCCCAAATTCATTCCAAATATTAAAAAAGTCTAAGATGCAACTGTGAAAGTGGTAATAATGAATAAAGATGTGGCTGTCGAAACCGATCTATGCAGTAATTGTAATGCGAATTGCTCAAATAGAGATAAAGAAATATTTCAAAACGTAAGTGATTCGGGTGATATTATTCGTGAAGAGCTAAGAACTCGAGACTCTGCCTTGATATTGAATTGATAATGAAATACTTGAGTTTCAGAGTGTTTTTTACCACTTTTTTTCAATTAAATTCTTTCCAATGTAGTAATATTATCTAGAAGTTAATTATGTCACTAAAAAGTTAAAATTTTCTTGCGCTATCTTTGACTTTCTAACAGCATTAATAAGAACGTAGAAATAGCAATTTGCTTTTATTGATTTTGTCTCCTGATATTTTTCAATTATTTTTTTGTATATAGAATTACGTGCTGCTTAGTTCACCGATAATTATTAGGTGAGAAATTTGTTGTAAATGTTGGATTTAATCATGCTTCTTTACACATTTTTCGTTTTTTCCTCTTACAAATCCTTAAAAAGATTCATTTATATATTTTGAATGCCTTTTCAGGATCAAAATATCTTATACATTATATACATTGGGTTTTTGAGAACCCTTATTGGAATTTGAGTCAAATTTTGAGTTGTTTCAAAAACTATGTGTAATTGAGTTTGGGGTAAGAATATTTTAAGCCATTTGTTCTGCTTTGGTTTTCGACAACAACGAATTTTTTTGATTATACAGAATCTGCATATAACGAGACATTAAATTTAATAGCGTTAATTAATTATTAATGTTTATTTCTGTAATAAATTTCTACGATTTTATAATCAAAACGTCTTTTTCTTCAGTCATAATTTTTTTAGTGTAAGTACTGTCATTAATGAACTCTAAGTTTCATGTGAGTTTCAAAACTGATTTAATTTGTTAAAGTTTTTTCGTGATCCGTTCTGACTGTGACTATCCCATAATAGCGTAAGAACTTAGTTTTCATGCTTTCCACGTTGTTTCTTTTTTAGATATTCCTGACCTTAACATCATAAGTGAGAGATTAATGGCTTATTTAGAAGTGAAGAACTCTTGTTAAGAGTGAAAGTTTAGTAGTTTAATTTTATCCTAATTTCTTTGTTGCTGAGCAACATATCAACTTTATCCTCTGCCTTTCTTTGATGGTACATATCTAAGAGATGTTTTAAATTCTTCTTAGGTGGATTATCATTTATTAGTTTTATTGCTTCCAGAAGTGTGAATAAAATCAACTGCGAGCATTTTCTTTTCTATGGAATAGCAATTGGTTAGAATTAGTATTTCAGAATAAATTAAAATAATTAATTTATTCAATGATGTTACTCAATGTTTCAGTACAAAGTTAAAAATTAATGATTATTTTTTCAGGGTTTTCCGTTACTATTATTTCCATATGAACTATTTCTCAAGCTGTAATGCTTCAGCTTCAACATTTCAAATTTTGTACGCTAAGTGTCCGAATAGAAATCTATTATTTTAGGAGAGAACCGTTTATAGTAAAGTATTGTTTTCTAAATAAGATAATAAGTTGAAATTTACAAAAAATATATAATTTAGTCCCACAAATAAAACGGTATTTAAAATTATTTTATGAATAAATGCAATTAATATACGCGATATCGTTAAAATCACTAGCTCAATGCAGAATATAAAAAAAGCTAAATACAAAATATTAAAAAAGTAACAATCCGGGAAATTTTTAAGATATTCATGATATGTTTACATGTGTGAAAGACGCCTTGGAAAATGTATTTTCATAGTAAAGGAAAACATTGATATCTGCAAACAGATTAAATGAAACTTTACACACTTTTAAGTATTTAAATTTTGCATGTGTATGAGTAGGAACGGAAACCTCTTAGTGCGAGTTCTACTCGTAATTAACCAGTTTATTTATTTTATTTCTTAATTTTTATACTTAAACAATATTGTTTACCGTCGTACGCATATCAATATTAATTCTTCCGAAAAAGAATAATTTTTACAAAACTGAAGTAAATTATCGTAAAACTTAATTTTTATTTGTTTATTTTAAACATGAGCTGTCAGGTATACTTAAAATATGCAAGTAATAAGCCTGTTAGTTATTAATAGAACCCCGCACTACCAGGTTTTTATAAACATTACTCTTACATTTTAAAACGTTTGAAGGTACATGTTATTCCTAATAAACTATGTTTAAGCAATTATATTGAAAACAACGATGTTATTAAGGTTGCTTTTTAATTTTATATCTGAAAAATTAAGCATCATATCTTGTTTTAAGAAAAAATGTTTTACAAAGCTACTTTCATTCGCTACATGATCAATATTTCATTGTATCAGCAGGAACAAATATCAATGTTAATAACAATGGTACTGCATAAAATTTAATGAAGGTGCGATTAGAAAAAATCCAAACATTACAAACCGAATAACTTATTCAGACAACAATAATTGATTTTTGATAAATAATCATTTGGTATCGAATCCATATTTATTTTGCATTAAGTGTCTGCCGTCCGTAAGCGTTTTATAATTATATCCAAAATTCAAACAACATAAACATGGAGGTGGGCAATTATAAATTAAGCGTACAACTCAAAGAAAGTTTGAAGCGCTTCGAAGTACAGAATGATAAATTGTTGTTCTATTTACATATCATCATTATTTCTCTTAAAGCATCAGTGAGAAATAGAAGTTAATAAATCATGAGCTATTCGTTTTTCTTCAGTACATCAGAGTAAAAGGTGTATTTAATGTAATGCATTTGAAGGCATATTTTCCTTTATTACTGTATGTATATGACTGTATATTATAGCCAACAGTGACTGTTTTATCGATAGTGAAGCGAGATATATGGTCTTTGACAAATTAAGAAAGAAGAGATTTTAAAATAAGAATATTATACAAAATATTGGGAAATGTGTCTATATATACAAATATTAAAACTAACTCAATTTGAATCAGTAAAATACATGTATGTACACATAAAAAGCGTAATCGAATCTGAAAACAGCTAATGCAAACGATGTACATAACTCAAAAATTAGGTTTAAAATGTTTTGTGGCTGCGAATTGCTAAACCTATTACTACAAAAATCATAACAATATATGGATTTGCGTCCGCATATGGGCAATATGGGTGCGAAAGACGACATTGGAAAGTTTGGGGAAATTCTTCATACAGTTAAATGTTTAGTTTTCTGAATGTGTATTGTGATAATAAGGATTTGTATCGATTCACACAATGTTAACATGAAAAGTGTATTATCACACAATATTAACACTAAAATTGAATATTATTTTGGCAATTCTCGACAATGATTTTTCAGTCATTATTAAACTGCATATATATTTACAATTTAACGTATTTTTAAATTTCTGTGAGAAAAACTTGTATAATATTGGACTGATGTTAATCAAAACTGTCCGAGTACGAGTCTGGCTTCTCACTCGCGTAATTCGTTTGAAGTGAAATTATTTACCATAAATCATAATCAATGTAGGCTTTCTTATACAATAAATATTTAACAAGATGTAATATAATTAAGTGAGGGGAAAATATATATAACCATAAATATCTCAAAAATTATAGCATCTGCAATAACCGTTATAATTTTTCTGCAATCTATGCAGTTGAATAGCACCTGCAATAATATTTATCGTTTTTCTACAACCTATGCAGTTGAATAGCACCTGCAATAATCCTTATAGGTTTTTCTGCACGTTGTGCAGTTGATTGGCATCCACATTAATTTTTATGGTTTTTCAAATAATTATGCAGTGGAATAATACTTGCAATAATCGCTTTAGTTTTTCTACAACCTATGCAGTTTAATAGCACCTGAAATAATCGGTATAGTTTTTCTACGACTTATGCAGTAGAATGGCAACTGCAATAATCCTTATAGTTTTTTTATAACCTATGCAGTTGAATGGCATCTACATTAGTTTTTATAGTTTTTCTACCAATTATGCAGTATAACAGCACTTGTAATAATCGCTTTAGCTTTTCTACAGCCTAGTTGAATAGTACCTGAAATAATTTTTAAAGTTTTTCTACAACCTATGGAATTGAATGGCATCTGCAATAAATGTTATAGTTATTCTAAAACTTATGCAAAAATCGTTTTAGTTTTTCTACAACTTTTGTAAATATATTTTCCTCGGTAAAATGACTACACTTTTTGTAAGACAACAGAGACCGTCATGAGTTAAATTAGTGGTTAAATTTGAGTTTCAAGTCGCTTACTCGTTTCTAAAAATTTAATCAAATTTTCTATACATTTATATAATTATACTTAATTGTTTACATATTTTAATTTCCTTCACAACTACTTACACAATTTTCACCTATTTTTGTAAATTTAAAGGAAAATCTTATAACTCTATGAACATAGACAAATCCCTTCGATGCAATGTGATGAATGTAGCTCTAATTTATAAATAGATAACAATATGCTAAATTTAATATAAATGTAGAATAATTAGTTCAGCAACTAGAATACATAGGACTTGTCTTATTATGACCTAATGTTGCAAGAATTTTGATTTCTACTAAAAATCACTCCTAAAATAAGTATTTTGAACAGGAACACCGAAATTCAATTCGAATCAATAAAATTAAGATGAAATCAAAATATTCAAACAATTTCAAACCTTAAAGTGTTAATTGTAATGTATCAACTTGCCAGAGCCATAAATTAGAAGAGAGGACGACAATGTCATGGACACCCGCACCCTAATTGGGAGTTCTCAGAATAAATGACTCGCGTTCCGCAAGTAAACAAGTAATCTTTTTATCTTGCCTTGTTATTTATACGTTATATGTAGGTAGTAATAATTCATCATATTTTTTGTTATCTCTGCTATACGCCACCGAGTAAAGAGGGATAAAACTAAAAAATCAAAGTGACGATTTAAATTTGTTTGATATCATATTTCACATGCATATAAAAAAGCAATATAGACATACAACGTTACATCTGTTAGTTAAGAGCAATTACTTCATGTAATTATTTTCTATTGCACGCTAAATTTCAGTCACTATTTTAAGAGTGGCATTATTCAATAATGTTGATGAGGTGGTGTTGTGAAGTATTTAAAAATGAATATTATAATTTTTCATCATATTTGTACTATTTTTTATCAGAATAGATAGAAAAAAATGAAAAGATGGGATTAGCGAAATGTGAAACGAAATTATATTGGCTTCCTTTCGGGCAATTGTTTAATTAATCTGCTTTCTGCGGTATGGCGGACATCCGTCCTCATGAAATTATTAAATTTGAATATCTTGAAAAATTAAATTAAAAGTGAAACATTGGATTATGTCTCTAAAATAACAATAATTAAATATCATTCATATTATATATTAACTTCTATCTTTATTAAATATTTTCATTCACCTTATAGAAAAATCTTCTATATAGAGTTGAACACGGGGAGGGTAGTATAAAAATAGTGATCAAACGACAATTGTATTCTTGACAATATTTAATTAACCCTGAAAATAAAAGTGGTTTTCTTTTAATTCAGCGTTTTGAGTGAATACAACAAAATAAAATCAATTTTATTTTGGTGTATTTACTACCGTTCTTCGAAACTACCGTTTCCTAATATGAGGATTTATGGTATCTAATGAGAGCTCTTCCGATTTTTTTTTGGGATTTATTCTTTACTACTGTGGCTTAGAATGGCGGAGGCTTACACCTATGTAATATGGCTAAATAAGAAATAAGATGTACGTAACCTTCATAGCGCGAATTCTTCTCGTCTTTGACAGATTTTTAAAATATGTAAGTCATGCGATGCATCAACTGAAAGAACGAATTGTAAATATTTTAAAGCTATGACATTTATTCTTCAAACATTTCTGAAAATTTCGCCGTATCCGTCCGTTAGTCTGTCTGTCACAGCCTCAATGTTTCTATCGAAAACAATTCAGGAAATGTGTCTACATTTCCTGAATTGTTTTTGATAGAAAATTGTAGCACAGTGAAGCATGTTCCATAGCTGTTTTTAGCGCTGAGAAATATTTCAGTATTGTTATTTAATTTTCACCGCAGTCTTAAAAATGCATTGCTTTCAAAATGAGGAAACAATGGCTGTTTTTATATACATCCTGTAAGGTTGCTAATGTGCATGTAATTAAAATATAGAATGTCATATTAGTTTAAATACATGTATTGAATTTTTAGCATCTAATTAAATTCTATTCTTATTAAATTAATTTACTAGAAACAAAGCCAACTTCTAATCTAAAAATACTTAATCTTCAATTTAACTAAAATATTATATATGCATATCTCAAAAGGTTGCAAGTTCATTTGCTTTGATAACAATTCGTTTATAAATAAAATAAATATCATGAGATGTGATATCATCAGATTAATTATTGCGGAAAAGAAATTGGTTTCCACAAAAAAAATTGTTGTGGTCTTGTTAGAGTTATATGTTTTAAGTATACATGTCTGTAACCAATCTACGGAGCCGTCAGTTACATAGTTTTTCTCATCATTTCACATCAATCACGAGACACTAAAGTATATAGCGGGTTAAGTGGTACAATAGTTACTTTTGTTTCTTGTTATGCTTTGCCAACTAAAAGGAAGTTTTTTTCGTTTTCATTCTTATCTTTTTCAGACAGCAATCCTTAGGATAAAGTGGACATATTATATTTTTTGCGTTTCTTTTAAGAGTTCGTGTCTCAGTCTGTGTTATATAATCTTTTCGGCATATACGTAAGAAAAGCGATCGTTCACGGCTGAAAATATTATTTGGCATTTTTCATTGCTATTCAAACAAAAATAATTACCGTATGAAAAATATTTGAAGAAGTTGAAATTAATATTGGAGAAATCAAAAGAAGTATGGAAATAAGAGTAAGAGAAATAGAGAAATCTTGTCGGCATCTTGTAAAATATTGGACGTATGGTAATTGGAATAATTTCTATATGTTACTCTCTAGAATGTTTTCAAGTTTTTCGAACGTACGACTGGATAAATAGAAATCTATTATTTTCACGTTATTCTAAAATTTCATAAATAGAATTCAATAACATTAAATTCATTATGAATTACCTAAATATATTTATTCACCCTATACAACGAATAATATTTATTCACCCTATATATGCAGACGGTGAATAGATCATTTAATATTAATGTGTTTTTTATGCGTTGGAATGTAAGCTATTTTTTATTTTTTGTTGTAATTTAAATCTGTTTTTTACCTGAAATATTTACCTGTTAACTTTCATGTACGTAGCTCTGAAACTGTAGAAAATGAAACTTTGAGGGACTTATGGGGACTATTTTATAAAAAATCATAAATGTCGTCGCCGTGGTGTGTTGGGTTGATCACAAGGCATACGGCCTTTGACGATGCAACGCACCGGCGACCCGGGTTCGATTCCCGGCCGTTCGTCGAACGGAGCTGGACTGGTGTTGTGGTTGGCTTTAAGAGATTGCTCTTGTAGCAATAAGTCCGCCATATGTATCAATTAGATACATTAAATTAGATAAATAAATAAATAAATAAATAAATGCCTCTTTCTTTCAATTAAATTTATCTCATACCTGATTACATTACTAACCTCTTATATGAGATATAGAAAAAATAATTAAACAATTCTAAATACTACAATATCACGATATAATAATAATAATAATTTATTTGTGGATAGAAAATATAACATATAAAAAAATAAGCATGTACAGATCCATATAGTTACCAATGATATGTAGTCATTAATATGAAGACTAAGAAGTCGCAAATTGTAAAATTAATTAAATATTTTAGTTTGCACAAAAAACGCAATAAAAACAAGTAACATGCACCGAATAGAAGCATTTATTTCCTATTTTGATTACAATTACTATCGGGCTATTTACTGGCAATCATCAACACTTTTAGTTGAAAAGCGGGTAAAGGTTTCGTTAAATTTCGTCATATCTATTGAATTTCTGATAAAAATAACCTTTGGTAAAGAGAGCACTCTATCAATCCATCTTATTATTCCTCATCTGAAGAGGCCTAGTCAAATTTTTGGAATTCCAAAAATATCTCTAATTAAAAATAAAAGTTACCATTCCTTAATTTTAAATTTGCTGATCTATTTGATAAACGAAACACATGCAAAATATTTGGGAATTTTCTGATATGTTATAATGATTAAGTATGAATACTTTTACGTAGTACACTGAACTATAATTCTTTACATGGTTTTGGATATGGGTTTTGTTCCATATATAGACTGGACCTAATAATTTTCAATCGTACACGCCTAATTTCCATGGAACGATTTTCATATCATATATTTATATATGCCTGGATTGTTTCAGTAGTCATACTGACCAACTCTTGTAGAACTTCATTGATAATCCCGGGTCCTCTGCTGGCTAACCAGTAAACAAAAATTTCACAGAGAAAATAAATCTATCTAAGGACTGAAAAAAAATTTCTTCTGAAAGCAAAAGCTTGGAATGGTGACTGCCAAAATCATATGTCCGACCACATCACCTTACAGGAACTGAGCCAAGCTATTAACAATACTGACCAAGCAAAATTACTTGGTAATGATCTAATTTTTGACCAAAGAGTAAAAAATTTTGTGAATGTTATAAGGAATGGTTATTTGGATATAATTAACACTTCCTGGATAAACGCAAAATTGCCAAGGTCATGGGAAACATCGGTCATCGTTTCTATTTGAAAAACTAGGAAATCTGTAGACGAGTGTAGAAACAATCGTCTAATTTTTTAACCAGCATTTTATATAAATTCACAGAAAGCGTCATTCACACTAGGGTTATGAAAGTTTTGTGGAGAAAAACATTATAAATTTTTGTCAAGAAAATATCACTCAGTAATCGAGCCACTTTTCCATCTTTATACCATAGTTTCTAGAAAAAAACATCAAAGAAAATGATTGCTGTTTTCCTGGATGTGACCTATGTCTGGCGACAAGAATTTATCCTATTGCCTACAGTATGGAATCTTGACGTTATAGTTTGTTTTAATGATGGTTAAAAGACTAAAATACTTGGGCAGGTTTACATCAAAATTTGTCCTTCGCCCTTTACTATTTCTGCTTCATGTTAACTACATTTGTCAACATTTACATGAGAACACACGAATCGCCTGCTTTGCAGATGATATAATAAAATAACATTCATACAATGATATTAAAAAGCTCTATTCCAGACAATTCTCTTCGGAATATTTTTGTCTGATCTTGAGATCTCAAACTGAATCTCAATCCACAAAAAGCGTTCCTAAGGATTTTTTTCAACAGATTGCCGACACAGAAAATAATTCATGTCAACAATTCCACTGGATAATACTCCCCTTGTACGGAAGAAAAATCCAAAATAACTGGGAGTTTGTCTCAATCCCGAACAACGAGCGATTTACCGAAGATATTAAAAATTGTCTACTCAAGACCTTTCGGAAAATAAAAATAATATAATATTTAATTGGGGCGCATGTCTTAAGACTCTTCGTACATCCTACACAACGACCATTAGACCACATTTTGAATACGCTTCCCGTATATGGGCAAATGCTTCAACTACAGCCCTAAATTATCTAGATCTTATCCGAGCCAGAGCATCAAAAGTAATTAGTGGCGTTGTTTCCTCTACAAATAACAAAAAGGTTGTATAAGCATGTGATTTTGCTTCTCTTGAAAACCAAAGAAAGTAGTACACAATTAGCTTGACCAAGAAAGCCTGAATCCACTCCACTGATCACATTTTACAAAGAATTTTATTAAATTGGTCCAGAAGAAATAGAACTTAAAAGATCGTAGTCGGAATAGCGATGTTAGCATATATAAGGTATCCCTACATGGTACTACAGAGTAATATAAAATTAGCAGAGGTACTATTGCCTCAAATTTTACTAATGAACTGAGAACTATCCAGAAGGAATTGCAAAAAAAATTCTGTCTGAATTATACAAACACGGTAAATGGAATAGTCATCTTCTACAACTCCATTGCTGTTTTAGATGCAATAAATAAGGATCAGGACTATATTATATATATCTGGAACAAATTGCAAATCAAAAAATAAAATCTGCATTTTACAGTGGACGCTAGCACATGTCGGCATTCTGAGAAATGAGGCAGGTGATAAGCTCGCAAAAGAACCTCGTGATCTTAGTGATTTTATTAATACTAGAAGTACCCTTGGCGATACAACTGAAGCAGCTGATAAGCTTGCAAAAAGCTCATGATCTTAGAGATTTTAATAATACTAGAACTACCCTTGGTGATATAAATGTTTATGCAAGGTATTGTTTTCGAGAAAAGGCCGTCAAAAAAGACTATCAGATATGTGAAATTAACGCAAATTGTGACCCATTCGCTTTATTATACATAGTTTTACATAGCTAGATATCGCAAGTACTGGAATAAAATTCAGGGGTGGGAAAAAACTATTACGCCCAGGCTACATGTCCTGTTCATTTGGGCTGTGTGCCGAGGATATAATGTACGTCTATATCCAGTTATGATTATTTTACAAAAGAACAGGGTAAAAGATCAGAACTCTAATTTTTGTATCTCGTAAATTGATAATCGTAATTTGAACGTACATGACTTTGAACTGGGCACTTTCAAAGTTATGAAAATTCATCTAGAGGGTACTAGAACCTATTGTCGCTATAAGAATTATGATGTCCTCCTCAGCCCGGACCCATATCTTCAGCTATCCTGCCATTTTATAATCTCTGTTTTACCACGGGATTTTCCATTCAGCGGAGAGCCACACTCTAAAAATATTATTAATATCACCAAGTGTGTCATTTCTGCGCATAAACATTTCTAACCGTTTCCTCATCTAATGTGGATACGACACCAAACAACCAACCATACGAGATCCCTATGTGGCAACTGTTTTTAGGTTAGTATGCAAGATCTTTTTTGGGACGAAACTGGAACTCATTTTCTACAATGGTTGAAGCCGTATTTGAAAACATATATACTATATTTTCAACTGCAACTGTCAAAAAAGTCATATACGAGAAGTGAGGAGGAAACTGAACATTAATGAATGTACGGTTAACAATCGTTTTTTATAAATACATTAAATATTTATTAAACTTTTACAAAAACACTAAAATAAAGAAGATCGTGTTAGAAAAAAACCTTGCTTGATGAAAAAACTGTCATATATTTGAATTCAGGACGTGCAATTCTATTGGAATTGCCACTGAATTTTCTTAAGAAAAAAAATCTATTTATCTAGTATAATTTACAATAATCTTTAAGTCTGTCAAAATCCTCCAATCTTCCTTCTAGATAGCTAGAAAGATGATTGACTAAAGTCACAAGTAATTAGCAACTTGACAGTTACCATTTTCTTATATGACAGATTATAAGTACGTACAATGAAACGACTTTTTTGAAATCAAAATTCTTTATTATCAAAAAGTATCCGACGGTTCGAGCGACAATGAAATAATATGCTAACACTTTCAATTAATACGAATCATCAAACCATAAGGTACTAATACAATTGTCTGATTAAGTGTATATATATATATATATGTATATATATATATATATATATACATATATATATATATATATATACATATATATATATATATATATATATATATATATATATATATATATATATATATATATTGTCACGGTGAGCGTTAATCTTTTCTATCTCACATGTCGCGGAGAAATTTCACTTCAATAACATTATTTAATCAACTTGTTATAAGTTATACAATTCGCTCTCATGTTAAATGTCCTAATTTGACGAGAGCGAATGTCTTTAAATGAAATAATATTATTTTTAACAAGCTTCTTTAAAAGAGATGTATGGAGATGTATTGCTTATATGCAATTATTGCTTTATTTTAGGTGACTTATTTGTATTGCATACCGCATTAACGATTATTTTGCTAATATAATGCAGATATTCTACATATGTTTTGTTTTATAACTTATTTAAAATGTGTAACGATGAAAGTATATAAGCGATATTATAATATGATCGAATTTCGATTTGAATATTGAATTTTATTACAAGATAATTTTAATTATTAAATAAAGCTGAAAGTATTGAATTTATATAATAAATAATTCTAAAATACTGAGCCTGCCTCATGTAGTAGCATCTTTTCCATGATTTTAACATGGTGACTTAGAATCTAGATAGCAGAAAAACGTTTCCAAACATACCTGATCCCAACAGAATGACACAAATAAGGTTGTAAATTGAAGGTTCCGGCGCAGGAAATGAATGTAAGCCTCTGCGTCAGCAGGAAATTAAAGAAAAGTAAACGACGAACGGCAAGACGTTGGTCGAACGTGTTTTACATTTTTGAAAAGGAATTCCCTTTCTTTACGGTTTTAATTTTTTTTACTTGGGTATTATAACTACTCTTATGGTTTCGTTCAATGTTTTTTCAGAGATTAGGAACAAGTGAAATTACTGCATAAAATATGTGATAATATTTATGACATGATATTTTTAGTCAAATTAAAAGCTTAATATGCTATGTGTAGTAATTTATTTTTTTTATATAAAAATAAAGTCAATCATTTTTTATGTAAGTAAAGATAAATTGTTATTTTATTTCATAAATTTAACCTTTATTATCATGGACTGGCCAATTCTTATCTCTTTTGAGTATATACATGCATAATTGAAGGTATAAATGGGAAATACAATTTTATCGACCTTTGGATTTACCTATACACCATGTTGAGGCCAATGTCTCCAATTGTTCAAACCATACATAGTTTACCGTTTATTCGACGGAAACAGTCAATTTCTTACCTTACTTTTAATATTTTATTTGATTTATTTTTATTATTAAAAACTATATTAGGGAGTATTGAAACAAAATTTGAAACTCAGCATATATTATATATATTACTACAATTCTCAAAATTTATAGGCAAAATTTACATATATATAAATATATATATATATATATATATATATATATATATATATATATATATGAATATATATATATAGCTAATCTCTTTGGTTTGGAAGAGGGTAATGCCCTTCCATTATTCAAGAAAGACCACAATCGCTCATGCTATATCATAGCGGCTTTATTTTTTGTCAGTTGGAGGGAAAATTTTCATGAATATCATCTAATCATGACTCCAAAAGCGTTGTCCCATCGCAAACTCCAAAAACAAAAACAGGCACAAGAATAATCTGGTATCCCACCAAGCAAAGGATATGCAACCATAAGTTTACCCTTCGCCAATTCGTCGAGGAAAAGATCCGGTATTGATAAAGGGCTGTTGTCGTCTTAATTGACTTTTAATCAGTTGGCTGCTTTACGAAAAGACCTGGAAGCTTCACACTAGCTTATATGCATCATCCAGACTACATACTGTGCTTCATAAAATAGTGTTAGAATTCGAAAATAACTTTTAGAAGAGTTCCCATTTAAAACCGGAATTCTGCAAGATGTTGTTGAATCAGCTCTCCTCTTCAAATTTGTAATTGACGTCATCATATTGAAAGCCTTCCAAGAGAGAACAGAAAGTATAATACAATGCAGTTAATTTACTGACCGACCTAACATCTACCAACGACCAAGCAATTGTCGCCGATTCCGATTCTGAATCAACTGATTCTCAATCAATAACCATTCTATATTCGATTTTAAAAAATATGAATTCCCCAGCATCGTTCAGTCATATGGGTTGAGGACAATGACATGTAAAACCTAGACAATATATAAAGATGAATGGAAAAAAATCTACCTGGGAGAAATTTAATTAGAGCAAGTCCAGGAATTCAAATCCAGCAGGAAACAAGTGGTGGGTAGTAGATTTTAGCAAGATCCGCAACAGGATCTGTTCGGCCGAAACAGTATCTGCTTTTCCTAAATGACCCATCTGGAAGCAATATAACATATTCCTTAACACATAGCTCCGTATTTGAACACTTCAGCTCCCATTCTGTGCATTAATCTTACTCATCCTTCTTTAGGGACCTGAAACCTGAACATCGTTAAAGTCGAATTTAGAAAAATGTAAGGTCTTTCAAATGCAGTGCATTCAACAGATCCTCGTAGTGTTACGATATATTTAGGACGAGAGGCTTCGACTTAACTGTGAGAATCAGCTAATAATTGCTCAACTATTCCAAAACCGACAGATATCTTAGTTTGGTTAAAGTTGTCGAATAAAAACCGGAATTCAACCGAATCTCAAATTTTTGTTTTTCAGAAAAAATCGACTGCCTGGAAAGATCAACACAGAACCTAAAGAGACATGGATTTGTAATATTAGCGAGGATTTCTAAAGAACACGTTTGATTCTGAAACGAGACAAACCTGTAAGTTAAGATCAACAATAAAATAAAATATACCAAAAAGAGGGATACTTACCCTGAGTATACAATCTAGTGTAAGGAAGAGTGATATTATTGTATCGATTATAAAGGAAGAAAAAAGGATTACACTCTAATAAATTTCCTTTTATAATGATGATGGTACTTAAAATTACGATAACATTATGATTTTAATTTAATTACTAAGTAAAATTATGCAAGTATATTATATAACATTTTAAGAAAATTTAAAGTGCTATAGATGTACTGAACATTCATAATATTTCTCTAAGATATTAACGGAAGACGTGCTTTCCACCATATTTTTAATAAATTAGGCTAGAAAAAATATTATTATATAATGTAAATTAAGCATATAATTTGTGCGGAGTTCAGTATTGGTTAATAAATAATCAAGGTAATTTATTTCTTCTCATCATTGTTAGTATGTTTGAACTTTTTTCTAATCTTAAACGACCTAATCTGAACAAGTCTAATTTGCTGAACCGTTCAAAAAAATTATTGTGTCCCATTTTAATAATAATTTTCGAAAATTCCTTAAAATTTTTATCAGTTTTTCAAGTTATTACATTGCTAAGAATTTTTATTTATTTTTGATTTATAACAAAAATACATTTCAGTGTCTTTTATATATATTTAGAAATTTAAAATTTTTAGAAAGATTAAATGATTTAATTGTTTGTTCTGATATAATTGATTATATCAAAAGTAATTCAATGATTTCAGTCCTTCTATTATAAATTACATTATGAAATGCGTCAATTTTTAAATTTACATTATAGTGAATATCAGACTGGAAACGGATTATAGACTGTTTATGTAGAAAGATAAATCAGGTTGACTACTATATCGCTTCGCTATAAGATAGTGGAAGAATATTATAATTGTAAAAATTTCATCACCGTGGTGTGTTGGATTGATCACAAGGTATATGTCCTTTGAAGCCGCGGCGTCTCGTGGGGACCTAGTTTCGATTCCTGTACGCTCATTGAGCGGGAATGGACTGATGTTCTGGTTGACTGTAAGAAATTGCTCTCATTGTCATATGCATCAATTGTATATATTGAATACATAAATAAATAAAATATATCCTTGCTTTGTGACATCTTTAATTACTGTTAATCATTGTTTACGTACGCATATACGCAGAAAAATCTACAACAACTGTAAGTAAAGGGTAGATAAGTTGCCTTGCAATACTGGAATACAATACAATAGAACATAGATAAAATTACAGAAAACAAAAATTAAAATACGCCAATACGCGAGTCCTGTTTGAGAGGGTATTGATATAATTAAAATATATTTTTATTAGGAAACAATTTTGGAAATTGATTCCTTTATTACCTGTCACTGAAAATGATATTACCTGTAACCACTATTTTAGGCATTGAAATGTCACAAGATTAAATGTTTGATTTTAATTTCTAGTCATACAAATATGTTAGAAATTTTCGAGACAGTTTTAAGTCTTTGCCTATATTCAAATTATTACACTGAAACTACAGTTTCAGATGGTCTAAGTTGGAACCACCAACGTTGTTTTTTTCAAATTGCTTTATTGCCATTTTATAACATGACGAATACATATTTTATGCTGTTAAAATATAACCATTTAACTCATTAGTCACATTAAGATAACTTAATGTTATCTTAATGTGACTAATCAGATAAATGCATTAAACATTTATTTTATTTTAAATAGCAATTTCCATTAAATACCACCTGAAGGTGTTGTAATACAACGAAACCTAGGTCGTGGTAAAGAACTTAAAGAAAGTAGGAATAACACTACATCACGTAGTTTCATTTAATTGTGAATAATGAATTTCTACTAAATTAACGCCAAATATATTCAACATTGCAAACCCATTAAAATAATGTATAGAATTAAATCATTTTCTGCTCCACCAAATTCATTTCATTTCATATTTTATTTAAAAAATAAATAGAAATAGAGTACATAAAAATAAATTACGTACATAGTAGTTAATAGTCAGTCGGTACAGCAATGTTATAGATTTGAATGAGATGTTAATGATTATCAAAACAACAAAGACAAAGTCAATTCAATACAACTCTCGAGAATTGAAATCTATATGCACTAGACATTTTTAGTACATATCTGTATACGTGATTACCTTCAATACATAATGTCATCTATTCGTAACTATGCTATACATAAATCACACAGATATATTCGGTATTGTTAGAAACCATGATCGTTAAGAACCATGTGCTTATTTAAGTTATGCGGGATATTTTAAGGGTAGAATATATTGTGTGGATGTATTTTAGCTGTTGGCATCTAGACGCGTAATATTCCTATTAGATAATAGCATTAGTATAAAGTTGCTATACGTAGACACAATCAAATTCTAACTCTAACGCGATTAATATAGATATACCATAAATCGCAAAAACTTTAGCCATAAAAAGTAGTAAAATCATAAATCAAAAACTGATTACATTCTGCGACAAATTGAAGTTAATAATTCGGGTAACAGCACTGCTTATCAATAAATATGTACGATGTTGTATTTAATCGAATTTAATCAATGGCTTCAAGGGCAAAGATTTCAATATTTTCTAAAATTAAGTAGATAACAATAAGAGAAATACTTGAAATATGTATTGAATCAAGCCGTATTGAAAGCGATAACTTCTTGAAATAACTGCAATTAATCATCTATTTCTCCTAAAGATATATTTATCCAAACTAATTTTGTAGCATTAAATTTTTATAACACTTCTGTGTATGCTTACCATTGCTCTTTTAAAATTCCTTATTTCAAATGCAATTCGTTACGTAACACTAATGTTAATTAGCCCAAATCGTCTAACTTATTTCAGAAGCAGTTTATACAGAGTGTGAAACAGCGACATATTGAATTTTTCAATTTATACTTTCCCACTTTGGCCCCGCTTATTAGATAATAAATTTGTTAGCAAACATAATTAAAGAATATTCGTATTGCTGCAACTTCATCATAGGACAACAGGGTATTTGACTATATTTTTTTATTACTAAAATAGAATAAGTAATAGAATTAAGAACGGTTAAAATAAATATGTCATACCTAGCACTTTACATTACAAAGTTATAAGGACTTAAATACTGACGAAAACATCCCGTACAAAAAAACACGATTAGCTTATTATTAGACAGTTATTTAGCATTTATAATTTAAATATTTTTAGTATCTCGTTAAAAATTACGTTTAAGTTATATACTGCCTATTATAATTTTCCCATTTTTTGTGTGGAAACTAAATTCATAATAATTTTTTCAATTTAATGAACAATAAATTAACATATTTTCTTAAAAAATTTTCGATTAATTGTTTAATATAATGCATATAAATGCATTATATTTTTCATAATAAGATTTTTTTTAAACCTACTCTACAGTTTTAAAACAATTTTTTAAAAAATATCGACATCACTCAAATACCCTATTGCAGGAGACCGTCAACGTTTGAGGGAGAATCGTCGAATCGTATGCTGTGAAGCAAAGAGGCGCTCCATAGAGCACATCCACCACTTTTTATAACGACTGACTATTATACTGATATGTACTGGCATGTTTTAAACTAATTCTAGAAATTATGTAGCACGTAATTACATAAAAACTAACTTATAATACTATGTTATGATTATAAACGGAACTAGTCAATATTTTATCGTAAATTTAAACTGTATCAAATACATGATTAAATATAACTTATCAAAAGAACATTCCACTTTCATTGAGCTGAAGTACATTGCAATGTTAGCTTCCCTTCACACTACAAATAACTGCACTTTATAAGAATAAGTGAAAAATATTGTAAAAATCGTTAAAAAATACCTCTTATCTTGCCAAATTATAAACCAAGATAAAGTACATTAAGGACAATTGAAAGTAACTGGTCTAAAATACTTTACAATACACCCTTTCAGATTTGGCCACCTCCATTCACGTAACTAGGCCGCAATAACAAAACCTCCTTGAAAATGTATAAGCCAGTAATTTACATTTAGCTGCGTAAACAACAAGTAACGCGATAAAAAAGAAGACAGCTTGTTTAGACGTGCGAGGGGATCGTTTATCTCCTGAGCTCCTAATTAGGGTGCTGCTACTCTAGACAATGTCGTAGGCATTTTTAATTCATAGTGATAAATTGTTTTTATGGATGTACTCTGCCAAGAGTATACGTTAAGACCCAATAATATTTTCAAGTTACACTTGAATGAGTTGACTTCTGTTATGTTTTACGTAGTATGGATTTTGTGTTTCGATATAATATAAACTAAAGTATTTTATGAATATAGAAATATATTTTATTGTGGTGAATAAAATCAGTGAAGAGAAAGTTGCTGGTTTAATTGTTGGACCGAGCAGAAAATGCAGTTATATTCCGTATATAACCTATATATATATATATATATATATATATATATATATATATATATATATAAGTGAAGAATTGGACTGTCAGTACGTTTAAGATATTTGCAATAAATTTATTTAAGGGCACATATTAAAAATTAAAAATATGAAAATATTGTTTTTGGAATTTTGTGTCTTTGAATGTTTTCCTATTTATCTTTTCTTCTCTTTGTATGTTAATTTAAATATGCTTTATATAAAAAATACTAAGCCAATTCAGATAGTAATTTAAAAAAAAATACATGGATCAACTGCAAGTAATATGTAGTTTTTTTCCATAGTAATTGGTTTAAACTATCAGAAAATATGTAAATTTCATACTTTCAAAAATTTATTTATGTTGCTTACAGCTGCAAAGAACAAATTAAAATAAGTAGGTACTTGACGATAGTAACTACAACATGTATGGTGTATATATGTACATCAATAGATTATATTATGTACATTTTTACTAATTCAACAATATGTTTTCCACACAAGCAGGTCATAAAAATGGCAGTGTGAGCTGTACCGTTTCATAAGCCGAAACTCATAATAAGGGGTGACATAAGTTAATCTAGTTAAGGCATTGCACACAAGATGATTTGGATAGCCACCATTTGCCGTGTACCTTTTTAGTTAATGCTATTTTTCATTAATATTTTTTGTAATTCTTTCCATATCACAATTAGGGTATTAAACTTACTTTAATTATAACAAGAATAAGAATGAAAATCAAATTATCGGCATTTTTAAAAACGTATTTTTTAATGAAAAATTGTATGTTAAGTAAGATAATTTATGTTTTCCTGCTTATTTTATATGCCATATTTACAGTAAAATATTAAACAATGAATTGAAAAAAATTGGTGTTCATACAATGGAAATCATTTAATTTGAGTCGTGCCAAACTCAATGTCAAATAAATGAAAAGAATTTCAATATTATGGATTTAAACTTAGTACGTGCCAAACGTATGTTAAGAATTGTTGAAGAGTCGACATATAAAACGTAACCTAATTTAATACGGGAATTATGTTGTTTTAAGAAATGTTTTATTTGAACGTGTGAAAAAGAGTGTTACCTCTGCAGTAGTTAATTCATTGTTAGGATCTTCCAAGCATAAAGAAGAGAATTTACTAGCCATTGAATAGTACGAAAAGTAGGAACTCCAAAAAAAATGCATATTGGAAGCAGTCATTTTCATTCCAATTTTAATTTTTGATTGTTTTTTTTGCAACGTTTTTTACCTAAAAACAATCAATAAACACCATGGCACTATCGATGACCACCACTCGACAAACTATTGAATTCATACCTAATAATCACCTGTTATGGAACATGATTATATAATCATGCATCAAACATTTCAAATATTTGCCTGCCCAGTTTCACTGTTGGTAATCAAAAATAAAATATATCTATATCTGTTTTTGCATAGTTGGACTCCTCAATGTTTTTATTTTTCAGAACCTTTTCTCTTTTTTTAAAATTTGTTATGGACATATCACGTATAAGGATATTCATCACTTTCCATAATTTTTATTTGGTTGGTCAATAAAGCCAAAGAAAATTCATCGATAAAAGCAAAGCAAAAACCTAAACCTTGACAGCAAAATTTACCAGCTAAATAAATTGGTCATTTGGAGTTTGTCCATGTACTTCGGATATATTCACATTGGGTCATTAATGTGCTTTTTTCTTCTAGCGGTTATTTAGATCGGTACTAAAAATTGCATTTCTTGCCAGCTTCGTTTCAACATATAGGAAACAGTTCAAATGAGGTTAAAAATATAGTATTTTGCATGTTATATTTTTCTTCAATACCATTTAGGACAAATAATCGAAACAAATTACGATATAATATAAAATAATCGGGTGTAACTACAGTTGACGTAGCATTTGCGTGAAACGTTATAGTTGACACAGTATTTGCGTTTTTCACAACTCAGTTGCCAATAACGCAGCTGTCAACTTACGCATTCTTTACAAAACATAAAGATTGCGTTATATTTTATTGACGCAATGTCATTGCACATAATAATGCGTGAGAGAGTTTATGGGAAATTTAAAAAACTATTTATATAATTTCATCACGTCCGTGTGTCTGTCCTTCCACGTGTATGTTATCAGTTTATTTTGTTAATTTTTCTGCTCTTTTAGTTTAAGACCCATCGTGATAAAATTTTACAGGAAGGCATATTTGAATTACAAAAATTCATAAGAAAGGAAAATATTTCCTTTTGTAAAATGGAAGTATCTTGTAAATAAATCGATTCGAACATAATTTTAACGGATATGTGCAGTTCTCCTGGGCAAAATAAGTCTACGTTGAGTAAAATTACATTAAATCTCTTTTGATCAAGGTAATGGAGAACATCACTGTTTACATTTTAAATCATTGTTTGCATTGCTATATCATAGTAAAAAATATATGTTCTATTTGAGATGTTTCAATAACATTTTAAAAAAATTAAGAAAATCAAAATATTTGAGTGACGTCACACGTTATTCTCAGTGTTTGTTTAGAGTAGAGGTTCTCTTTACTTTGTACATATTTTTAGTATAATAGCCGTTTAAACCATGGAAAAAGCTCAAAAGTCTATTTCTAAATTTTGTATTGTGACTAGGTGCAAAAACACTACAAGAAAAATACTACACTTGGAAAAATCCGGAGAGACGCAGAAATACAAAAACAATGGTGAATAGTAATGGGAAGAAATAAAATATCTCCAACAAGTTATTTTCATTGTGGTGAAGGTTACTTTTAATGTAAGTAGTTCTTTTTGGGCAGTTAGTATGATTTCGGTTAATCATAGGTGAGTTTTTGTATTGAATGTCAATTACACATAAAGTAGATACGTAAATCAGTTGCAAAAGTTTATTATTATTTTCGTTTCTTTTTTTACATTAAAAAAACTAAATAATAATGCTAAAATATACAAAAATGACTTGAGTGATACATAATAAACTTACTGAACGTAAATAGTATTATATATAAATTAATAAAGTATAGTCAGTATACAGCCATATTTTAATAGGTTATACAGATATGTTTTCTACCCTCTATATGTTAGTGTATTTATGTATAAGAAACGTTCACAATGTATGAGTATAAATCATGTATTAGAACAATTATCTTGTAGCTTTTATTATTTTGACTTTAGCGGACATAAAATTTAGATTTGAAGCAAAATATGACGTGAACATGAATACATCTGTTCTCTGAAGATTACCCGATTGAGCTTTCACAACAAAACCATTTTCAGTTATCATTCTAGCCAACACTCAATGTCACTATTATATCAAACATGCACTAGTTTTGTAACCTATTGCTATATTATTATTAAACAGAACAAATGCCACACAAATTTCGACAATTCGTGTTGTTTGTACATCATCTGGCGTCAGGTTTCGTTCCAATCAATAGTATTGCGTTTCGACAATTTGAATTTCGTTGCATAATTTGCATTTTTTATTAATTCTTTTATGCAATTAAAAATAATCAATCAAGAAAGCAATGGGTTAGATATTATGACCGGTTGATAAAAAATTGGAATAATACATTTAAAACAAAATTTAAATTAAATGTATATTCCTTACTATATGAAATGCTATATCTAAATAGCAATAAGTTAAGATTTTCTCTTAATTATTACGAATGGTACTTCAAATCATCCAGGAGAAGTTCAAACAAGGGTTGTTTTACGTGTTTCTTTCATACCTAATATATTTTCTTAATTTTTCTAATCTACTTGTTTTCATCTCCTTGAATTATTATGAAAGGAAGTGAGTTAGAAATATGTTTAAAAAAAACATATCCAATTAAACATTTGAATTTTGTGTTAAAATATAGAGTTTATGAATATATTTTAAACGCTGCTGTTGCGAATGAAATATAAAATGACATCTGATATACAAAAATTACATCATCAAATGATGAGAATAAGCCCCTTCCTGTGCTGCTTACGGTGGTATGTAACGCAGCGCTTGCCAAACACAGCGCCTTGAACCTCATTCGCGCATTGCTTCCTAGACTGCGATTGCAAAATAAATTCGGTAACTACTCGCATGTCACATAATACTATTTCCCAAGATATATACAAATCATTAAAAATAAATGTAGTTTTTCTCACATTGTCTTTGCAACCTTTAGATATTTATACCCTAGTGCATTATATTTTATAAGTAAATTAATTTATTTCATGGTTTTGTGTTTTATATTTAATTAGTAAATTTCTTAGCTTATTGCCACTTTTCATCAAAGCTGAACAAGCAACCTTTAACATGCATCGTGCTAATTCCAGTAACACAATCTTCGTTTTTATCGTGACCTGTATTGCGACCAGCAGCATGAGTTACATATAAATTGGCGTCATTTTTTTCCATTGCACTCTTTTGAAAAAAAATTTCATTGGCCTTCGCAATTTCTAAATTAATGCAAATGTACACATTTCATAGGCTTGGTTAAGCATAGGTGATCTACCTTCAAAATTTTAAGAAGATCATATTTTATTTCTCAACAGAGCAATAATTTGATACAGGACTTTACTTTTGGGATTACTTTGAAAACTTCTGAAACTCAGTTTACAAATCCAAATCAATGAATGAGATAGTGGGTCTAAGAGTTTGAGTGCTTATATTGTTACACCAAGCCTTAATAATTTGCTCTATATAATTTATATTTAATTAAACCAAATATAAAAAATAATAACCATTGAATATTAGTAATAATTCATCATTTAGACTATACAATAAAAGCCAATATAGTATAAGATATATGCGAGATACTCTCAAAGCATAAAATTAATCCATAATGCATAAATACATGCAAAACGCATTACCGATTCACACTAAATTTATTCCTATAAAGATAACTTTCTTCTTTCCCAAGAAAGTCTAAAACAACATGTTACCATAAAACCCAATGATAATGTACTCGTAAACAATATGTATTCGGCTGAACAGCGGCGGGTGTTGACTTCGTAACGAGGGCAATGTTATAAATTTTAATGAGATATAAACGTTTTCCGAAACAACAGCGCAAAGCCATAGCTGAGATAGTTGTTATTTTCCCTGGTGGATTTGATCTATGTGCCACGGATGAATCCGTCACAAATTTGTAGCTGTAAGTAGCTTACGTCACTATAAATTTTGTATACACTTATTTACTTTTCCTTAATTATTAAATGAAAAATTAGCAATCACTCAATTTATGTTTATATTATGATTCATAAACAAAGTAAGTAATTGTTATTAGATTTCATGTAATAGTAATGTTACCGGATATCCCGATTATCATGGAATATCCGATTTTTATGGATATAAAAAATCATCCCTTGTAAATCTTAGGTGGGCTTTCAAATATACCGATTTTTTTCAAAATTTTCGAGAATTAAAACTTAGCGTTTACTAAAAACAAGAATGAATATGTGACAAGTTTATTGTACGAAAATCCTCGAAGCCAGTTTCGGAATGCGACGGTGGGGGCAAACCATTGTTTAATGAATTTTTTAAAAGTAACAATTAGTAGCGAGACGACTGAAAATAATGTAATATTGTACAAATTATTTAGCGATGTGTCTAAGAATTAGATGGAAAGGAAAAAAGTTTGTTAATGTTTTCCGAAGTATATTTTAGTATTGGAATTATACGATTAGCTTACGAAATGACACGACAGCATAACTCGTAATATAACCTGATGTACAGGTAGAAACAAATTTACTGATTATAATTTTTATCATTCTAATAATTTAAAAATAAGTGTGACTATTTTGAGGAAGTTTTTGTAAACGTGCTTTGTTTCTTTAAAGTGATTTTTAGTAAACTACATTTTCTGAAGTGTCAACATTTTAGCCAATTAAAAACAAAAATTTCCACATGTTAAACGCTCTTGCTAGCTTTACTTGATTATGGAGATGTATGCTTCTTGGACCTTACTATGCATTCTGTCGGTTTCCAAATTTGCAAATTCGCTACAATTGTGGCCACAAGAAATTTTACAATATTTGCGATTACGCAGCGCAGTTTTGCTGGTTAGAGAGTCGCAATTTGTACATACACTGATTTCCTTGTAAAATATTAAAAAATATTCTCTATTATCTCAGATCTATATTTGTAGCTTTTGATGTACATGGTCTTGGATTTGACTATGAAAACCTTCTTACTTTATTTACTTTCAAAAATAATATCTCCTTCTACAAATATTTCTTCTTTGTTTATGCTGCCAAACTATAGAATGAGCCATGTCCTGATATTCGGAATACTTCGTAATTTCAAGCATTCAAAAGTCGTCTGAAAAGAATTTCCTTTCAATCTCCCATTGGTAACTTCATCTTTTTCCTTCTATGGTTTTCTATCCTGAACCCTGATATTTTTTCTTATTTACATTCACTAGCTTTTGGCTGCGGCTTTGCTCGCACAGAAGTCAATATTACAATACATTTCAATAAACCATGCAGCTCTATTTTTACCCTACCCTAAATTTAAAGTAAATTAAAAAGTAAGGAAGCATTTTATTTCTCGATGCTCCATGTGGCACTGACAAGACTTAACTCCTAAATGTAATTAACTAGAATTTAAATGATATCGTGGCGAGCACATAACTTTTGGCCTGGAACAAATTTTTGTGTAACCTTTGTGTTCCTACCGAGGTTGCACGTAATACGTATGAAAAGATCAGGGCGATCATAGTGGCGAACATAAGTCATGACATCTTGGGTTCGCTCATGCATATTTTTACCCTACCCTAAATTTGAAGCAAATTAAAAAGTAAGAAAACATTTTGTATTTCGATGCTCCATGTGGCACTGACAAGACTTAACTCCTAAATGTAATTAACTAAAATTTAAATGATATAGTGGCAAGCACATAACTTTTGGCCTGGAAGAAATTTTTGTGTAACCTTTGTGTTCTACCGAGGGTTGCACGTAATACGTATGAAAAGGTCAGGGCGATCATAGTGGCGAACATAAGTCATGACATCTTGGGTTCGCTCATGCATATATCTTGGCCCACCTGTAAAAGAGGAAGGCAGCACAGCCATTTCACCAATCTGGGAAGCGCCAGCATCTTGTCTTTCAACGGCATCCTTTGATGAATATAATTCGCAGAACGTAGCTTTGATTAAATTTTTCTTATGAAATTTAGCCATTCTATTTCAATTTTAGCATAAACATCAACACAATATTGACTGAAAAACATGCAAAAGTATACCAAATAATTTTTCTCTCCCCTCCAAGCATTAGATGTTAAGAAAAAAACTAGCTGCACAAACGGTCTTTTTCAAAGGAGTTTAGTTTTAGGGTCGTGCTGCGGTATATTAATTGAGTATTCATCCACGAAAAAATAGTAAAGCGTCATATGATTTGTGAATTCACTAAACGGCTTCAAAGATTTATTGCAACTTTCCAATATCCCGGATTTCAAACTGTTGCCCTATCATCACTATAGCTTCTTCAATAGTCGTTGGAGTATTATATCGGCCCCTAGGAGCCGCAAATGATTTTTTTATTAGCATGAATTACAACATTAAAAGATTCACAACTGACTGAAATCTTATTAATCGTACTGCTTTAGTATATGCATTGACGTTATGTAACATTTTTTGTAGTTGTTTTATGAGCTCTTGTTTTAAGTCAGTTATTTAGAATGCCTCAAAATGAGCTTCTTTGTCGTTTTCACCTACAAAATCAATCAGCAGAAATTGAGCTTTTTGTCCAGATTCTAGTAATAAGCTACCAATCAAGTGATATATCTGCCCTTGAACTTTGAAGGTTGACATAAATTCATCCGTCACTTGGCTTCTACCAAAATACGTCATCTGAAAGGAATTATTATATTTACGGATATTATTTAGAAAATGTCTATGGTCGGGGGTAAATCCAAAATCAAAATATAAAGTGGCTCAGTAGGGTTTTGAATGGGTTCCAGATATACTTTTGCGTCACCGCAACACATGTCAGGGGTTTCATTCTTTTATTTAAAAGCTTTATACTATTAACACTTTTTATTCAAACTGCTGATATTTACAACACTATCACTTTCATACGTTATATCTGGATCATATGACATTCCCGATTGATATTTAGTTATCCACGGTCGATTTGATGTATTTCTAATATATTTAGACTTAGCGGCCCTGTGCACTTCCGGATGTTTTTTGGTAATTAGTAACCCTTCCCTATGATTTTCTAGGAGATCTTTTTGAGATTTGGCAAAAGTTTCTCTATTTAATACCGGATGTTCTTCTTGATATTTAGCAAAATTTTTTATGTATTTTTTTGAATGTATTTTTTAAATAAAATTTTAAACTTTCGTTGTAGTACAGAATTATTTTCTTGTGCCTGTTTCAGTTGGTCCTTTCTTATTTTATTTGTGTATCTAGCCTTAAGTTTTCCATTTTTTTAGAGGTTTAGAAGCTGATGTTAGTGTCAAAAAGCTATCTGCTTCAGATGGCTTGTAAGATGAACGAATAGAACGCACTGAATTTGAATCGGTTGACGAAAAGGATTGCGGTGATGGATTAGATACTTCATAACATTGTTTTTTGGCACTCACTTCTTTCAAATGTCCTTCAAAATGTTATTAAAAGGGAGACACTTAATTGAGTAAACTTTAATACCTGTTTTTGTATAAAGCTAGCAATTTCAACATACTTTAAACATATAATTTTATATTTGACCTGCCGCTGTTAACTCGCTTAGTCCGCCTTACGTGGAAGGCTAAATCATATCGCCATAGTATTCACCAACTGTAGCAATTATCACCTTCACTATTATGAGACGAAACGGAAAAATAATTCCAGTGGTTTAGGAGATGACTTACGATTTATTCACGTACATATTGTTTCTTTTCTTGTATACTGAATGTTACAAAAGAAAGTACTCTGAAAAGGGAAGTTCCGTCGCCTATAATGGGTACAAAAGTTGGCCACATCATTGTAATATTAATATTTTTAATTCTATGGGAATTATCGCAAAATATATAGCACAAAATAAAAAAAAAGTTAAGTAAGAAGGAATTCTTCAATATCAAAATTTAATATCAATAAACAAAAAAAAAGGTAATTAGGTGTTATCCCAAATTAACTAAATTAAAAAAATAGTGAGATTAAAAAAAATAACAGGATGTTATCTCAAAATAACCAATTAAATTAAAAAGAAACTAATGATATCAATAAACTCACAAAAGATAATAAAATGTTATAACCTCAAATAAAGTGACTAAACTACAAAAAAATGATAATTCCTTCGATGGAAAAATCAAAGAAGGAAAAATTTTGATTCTTTTTAGATAACCAGAAAAAAAGAGGTGCAAAATCTTTATATGTTAATATAGAATAGAAGTTTTTTTTAAGTATGTAATTAGGTTAAAAAAATAATAAAAACAAAAAAGGAAGGCAAAAAAAACAAATCAAACCTAAAAACTAAAAATCGCGAGGCAATTACATAAGTATAACTCTCACGGGGCAAAAATAAAAAAATTACAAATCATATGTTAACAAGACATTCAGTCGTTAATACCCGTGTAGACAATTATTCAAATCGACGCAATTTTTTATTACTGGTTTAGATGAATGTCTAAAATTGTCAAATTGATGGATATCTGAAAGTAGCCATGTAATAATTAAATGTAACTATATTAGGGCACACTGCCTTACGGACTTCTATGCAAACTTTCATCCACTATTTCGCACCTCCAACAAACACAATAATTTGTTTGTTAAACAAGGGCGTAAATCTAAAACTTAGAAGCTGATGTTAGTGTCAAAAAGCTATCTGCTTCAGATGGCTTGTAAGATGTACGAATAGAACGCACTGAATTTGAATCGGTTGACGAAAAGGATTGCGGTGATGAATTAGATACTTCATAACATTGTTTTTTGGCACTCACTTCTTTCAAATGTCCTTCAAAATGTTATTAAAAGGGAGACACTTAATTGAGTAAACTTTAATACCTGTTTTTGTATAAAGCTAGCCATTTCAACATACTTTAAACATATAATTTTATATTTGACCTGCCGCTGTTAACTCGCTTAGTCCGCCTTACATGGAAGGCTAAATCATATCGCCATAGTATTCACCAACTGTAGCAATTATCACCTTCACTATTATGAGACGAAACGGAAAAATAATTCCAGTGGTTTAGGAGATGACTTACGATTTATTCACGTACATATTGTTCCTTTTCTTGTATACTGAATGTTACAAAAGAAAGTACTCTGAAAAGGGAAGTTCCGTCGCCTATAATGGGTACAAAAGTTGGCCACATCATTGTAATATTAATATTTTTAATTCTATGGGAATTATCGCAAAATATATAGCACAAAATAAAAAAAAGTTAAGTAAGAAGGAATTCTTCAATATCAAAATTTAATATCAATAAACAAAAAAAAAGGTAATTAGGTGTTATCCCAAATTAACTAAATTAAAAAAATAGTGAGATTAAAAAAAATAACAGGATGTTATCTCTAAATAACCAATTAAATTAAAAAGAAACTAATGATATCAATAAACTCACAAAAGATAATAAAATGTTATAACCTCAAATAAAGTGACTAAACTACAAAAAAATGATAATTCCTTCGATGGAAAAATCAAAGAAGGAAAAATTTTGATTCTTTTTAGATAACCAGAAAAAAAGAGGTGCAAAATCTTTATATGTTAATATAGAATAGAAGTTTTTTTTAAGTATGTAATTAGGTTAAAAAAATAATAAAAACAAAAAAGGAAGGCAAAAAAAACAAATCAAACCTAAAAACTAAAAATCGCGAGGCAATTACATAAGTATAACTCTCACGGGGCAAAAATAAAAAAATTACAAATCATATGTTAACAAGAAATTCAGTCGTTAATACCCGTGTAGACAATTATTCAAATCGACGCAATTTTTTATTACTGGTTTAGATGAATGTCTAAAATTGTCATATTGATGGATATCTGAAAGTAGCCATGTAATAATTAAATGTAACTATATTAGGGCACACTGCCTTACGGACTTCTATGCAAACTTTCATCCACTATTTCGCACCTCCAACAAACACAATAATTTGTTTGTTAAACAAGGGCGTAAATCTAAAACTTCACGTGTCTAACTTATAAACTAAGGAAATTTCAAACAAACTGGGGTAGAATTTCCAAGAACCAATAAACAGATTATTTTGTTTATTAACCAAGAGCGTAAATCTAATATAAGTTCAGGTGTCTAACTTCCAAACCGACGAAATTTCGTACAATTTTTCAATCCCTTCAATCAATTCTTAGGGGTAAAATTTCCAAATTCCTTTCTCATTGTTTACTTACAATTACAAAATAAAAACAACTGCAAAAATTCAGGATTATAGGTTCAACGGTTTCGGCTGTGCGTTGACCTCTGTGACCTCAGCCAGTCAGTCATCTTCCTCTTTTATATGGAAATATATATATATATATATATATACATATATATATATATATATATATATATATATATATATATATATATATATAAATCGCTAAATTCGTCCTCCATTCCGAAGTCTCCCTTCTTTGTAATGTAACATATTATCGTCTTTGAATAGGTGCACACCGCCTCGTAAGTTTTCTTCAAAAGTTGAAAGTGATGCTATGGATTCGATTTCTGGAAATGTAAATATTTTTAAATTTTGTATTAATAATTTATAAGATTTTAATCGGAATTTTTATAAGTAATATTAAAATTATGTTTAATGCCTGTAACACGGCGTTTTTATGCGCAGCAATCTTAATTAAGTTAACTAATGATTTTAATACATAAAATTTTGCAGTTTGTTACTTAAAAATTAAATATAATTCTATTTCCACAGTTAAGGTCATTTAAAACAGTTTCTGCTTTGTACTCAGTGAAGCAGTGTGTTGCTGGCGACTGCTGCATGCTTTCATAAGAAACGAGAGTGAGTTCATCAATCGCAATTTGTTGTCAGCAGCAAGTTAAACATACTGTTTACCCATTCCCAAATATTGGTTTATGCAAGCCGATGTATGTGTATTCAATTTCTAAAGGGAATGACATGTAATTTCTGGTCAGAAAATGTGCCTTTAATTTGCGAGTAAATAGATATTTGGTTGTAAACACAGTTTATTTACTTATTATTTTATATTGGGACCGAATTTAGGAAATTTCAATTATAGGGATAGAAAAAATTAAATTATTTTAGTAACATTATTATGATACTCAATTTAATATTTATAGAAAATAATGCCCACTTTTTACTAATAAATAATAATAGAGAGCACCTAATTTTCATGACAATTAGGAAAAATTCTGATATTTTCGAATGCATTATTTACACTAGGAGAAACAAAATGATCATATTATTCAAATAAATCAACAAAAGAAGTAATAAAATACATATTCTCATTAAAAGCATTAATTGAATGTTGGCATAAGTTTTTTGCACACATGATGTGGCACATAGTACCGGACACATTGTTAATGCAGTAGGTATGACCAAACGCGTTTAAAAAAATATACATCCGTCCCAAATATATAACTCAAAATAGTCTAGTATACCAGCACAAGACTCGTTCAGCACATATTGCACTGCATCTAGTTATCATGATGATTTTTCCAACAAACTACCAAAGAAGTCTTTTGACTTGCTTGCGTTGATGGATTTCGTTGCTGAAGGTTATTTTTTATCGGTAAAAATATTTTTTTTTCGTCTTTTCTGCTTTGTATTTTTTATATATAAGGTAGTAGTTTACTTCTTGCTTACATCTTTGTTTTTTTTCACTTTCTAAGTTTAATTTGTACTAATAAGTCAGGATTCGACTTTTCACAGATTACGTTTTCGAGTTTGAGACTTCTTTTCAGTAGCGTCTGGCAAGGGAAAATATTCAAAAGGGTATCATTGTAAAACGGTATCATATATAAATTATGGCCCATTGTTACTGAAAGTTGTGATGATATAGGTAGGTGGCAAAATCTGGATTGATCTATTTTTGCAAAAGTCTAAGTTTGATGAGAGCTGTGGTAAGGCAGGAAACTAGTCCGGTGATTTCTGAGAAATAACAAACGCAAGATGGCTAAAATTAGTGTCTTGACGGATACAATAAAGTTAAATACTTGAAGCCCCAGTCAATGTGACATTCGAAACTGTTGGATTTGCTGTATTATTTTTGAAAGATTCTTCTATTAGAATGTTTATAACGTCGCTTGGCCAGATATCCAAATCAATGAGGATATTTTTATTTAAAGGACAAATGCAGGTGTGCCTATATACTTTCTCTGCTACTTCATCGCGGGCTATCTTTTTAAAACTTTTGAAACAAGCCACGTAACAGCAAGTTCATTAATTCTAGCTCTTACATTGGCCGCCTTATTAATTACAGGCATTATTGAAAGGTTTCATAAATTATTAGTGTAAAGTTTGGAGCTTGTGTTTTGCGTCAAGTGGGAAGCTTATTAGATGAATGTAGTTATATCTGCATCAGTTTATTGCTTCCAAAGTCTTATGTATTCATCGAGTATAATCAGAACCGGAAACTATTTTGACACCTGAGCAAATTTTGTAAAAGGTTTTAACATTTTAAATCATTCATCATTTGAGAGTTTGGTTTAATACCCCCGTCATCAGGAGGTGACATAATCATGTGGTATTCGTGCATACTTTTTTGTGGAAAAATAAAAAAAACCTTGTACAAATTAGACCACAGTAATGTTGAAAAATAACGTTAGACGATTTTCCGCTTCCAGCTGACGTTAACTTTCCTATTTGATGAGTATTTTTTTGCCACTTTTCCATGCTTTTGAACAGTTTTGATTTCAATTTTATTAGAATTGTAAATGGTTGATTGTGTGAAATTATATTTATCCAGACGGCTTTTCAACATTTATCTATATTGCATTTGCGAAAATATTAACATGAACATTATTATATGCAACAGGACGCATTAAACGCATGGATTCTGCTGTTCTCAAAGAGAAATCTGAATGTCATCTCATAAATTCATAAAAAAAGTATTTTTTCAGCTATTTTTTTTAATATTAAAAGAGTAAGGTATCTTGAGGTATAAGACCAATTTAAATGCCAGTTTAAAAATTCATTTCGTCTCAGTGGCGTGCATCTATTAGCCAAGTCTTTAATGTAAAATTCTAAGACATTCTCGTACTCCGCAAGAAATTTTTTGTGAACCTCCCTAATATAAGTCTAAATTATATTTTTTTCCTCTTTGATCAATTTCAGTTTATGGGATAACGTAGTAGTGAAAATATCATACTTTGTCGCGGCATTTCTGAGTGACATTTTTTCTGTACTTGTTTTCTCAATCCAATCACATGTTTTTCTTTGTTAAACTTCAATGAATGTGCCGTAACACAACACAAGACAAATTAATGTAAAAATGTGTTTGAATTAATTTTATAATGAAAAATCTTGTGTTCGGTTGTAAGGGAGAAAATATTGTTCAGTAAAAAGGCAAGAATAATAAAAGTTCGAGGAAATTGAAATAAAAGAAAAAACATATACTGTAATTATGTTTTAAATAATGCGATACAAAAAAGACTGACTAATGAGAAACAAAATTTTATTACAAATGTATTGAATCAAAAATATTGTCCTGGTAGTGTTTAGTTAATCGGCGACGTTAGTTTCCACGTAAAATAGGTTACGTCCACCATTACTGCAGCGTTCTGTTTAAGTAAAATATGACGTCTAAATTAATTATACTTTATACTACCCTTCTGTGCAAATAAAAACAGATTTTTTTTCTGTTTAAATGAAATATTGAACACTAAAGAGCTTTAATTCATAATAAATAATAATTTTTACAAATAAAATTGCATTGTTAAAAATGTTTCTATCCTAACACAATAGTTTTTGAACAGTTTTATCAATTTTTTTTCCTATAATGCTTAAACATAAAAACAAATCAAGTCTACTTAAATATTCGAAAGAAAACGAAAATGTATTTTTTTTAAATACAAAGTCAGAAAATTCATACAAAGGGCCAAATATAAAATCTTAATCGATTCTAGCGATGAACGCCCAAAACAAATTGACTTCATCAATTGAAATTACCGACAGTAGTGTCGCAAATAGCCGTACCCTAATAAGGAAATCACGAGATAAATTACTTACTTTATAGGTCTGAATAAGCCGTTCAGTTCCTTATCGCGCTACTTACTTTTTATTGCGGTCACGTTTAAAGCAATAGACTACCTGCATATTTCGTAAGGTCTACCTAGACATATCTTTAACAATTTCACTTAAAAGTCAGTCTTGATACTGAGACCTGATTACACTTCTCAAAAAGAAATGACGTAAACTGTAAAAGTTTTCATTATAATTGGTTAAATCAAAATCCTTCTACAATGCATTTCACCTCGCATATATAATTTAAGATTCTGAATTGATTTATTTTTCTACATATTTCTACATTTCCTTCTTAGATCTTAAAGTGATATACTCGTATTAGTATGCATGAAAATATAGAAAAATAAAGAAAACACTGTAAATCAAAAGGATATGTAGATCATTGAGAGAAAATATAAATATACAACTTAAGTATTAATAAAGGTAACTGAAACAAAAATTAACCATAATTTTACTTAGTTCCTTCTACGTACTTGCTATCTACCTGTATATGTTATAAGCGACAAATGTACTACTTAAAAAAGTTAATATTTATTTAATTTTAATAAAAGAAACAATAAATAGTTTGAAATATAAGATATTAATTTTTTAAATTTTTTCTTGTAAGTAAAAGAAAAATAATTTTTAAAGAAAGATTTCTTCTTATAAGAAATCTTATAAGTAAACGGAAAATTAAATTTTATTTTTCTATATAATAAGTGAAATTTCTAAACAGTAATATCGTTTTCACGATAAAGGAAATAAAAGATTATCAGAGTTTACCGAAAATTATTTCGAGTACCAATAAAATATTTCTGGACTATTTGCTTAAGCTGCCATCTTCTGTTACCTCAATATTGCCGTATTGTGACTTTTCTGTTGTGATGGCTTCGTTTCTCGGAATTGTTCAAAATGATAATAATTGATTTCAAATACAAAAACGCTGCAAATTTTTTGTCGCGAATATCATTCTCTTTAGATCATAAAACCGCCTTGTTGTTTTGAAGATGAATTTGGATAATCTTCAAGGATTCATTTGTCAAAGTGATGTTGCATGATAGTTAACAAGATTTTTAACATTTAATTTTGCTGTTTATAAAAGTGCTCTAGAATCTGTTAGTATTTTTGCTTTGTTGACGGATCATTATTTAAACATTTGTTTATCAAACTCATCACTCGTGAGTTCTTTCGCGCAAAATTTACATGACTTGGTATTTTACGTCCATATACGCTCCTCATACTAAAATTCCCCACATACCCGCGTCAGCTGCTGACGTCACACCGCCTCTCCGAACACGCAATCATTTATTTTTAATACTAAAAAACACTTTTATAACCTTAAAATTAATTAATCCCATAACTTGCAATGAAGGTAATTATCTGTATATATGGAACACAGATAATTTACATTTATTTTCTTTTTCATATTCAATATTAAATTGAAATAAAGCCGTAAAATATAAAGATAATTTTACTGTGTCTTTTTTGTTGTAAACACAAATATTACGGAATTTCTTCAAAAGATCAGATATAGTATTGGAAATTTTATGTAGGTATCATTGTGATGTACAACTAGTTTTCATATTATTTTGTTGCGTCTCTAATGATTCACCCAACGTTAGCTAAGAAATCAGTAATTTGATCGTTTGTCTCTAGTACAAATCATAATAATTTATATATTTTACGAAATCCTTAGTTTTTTGTTTGTATTTCAGCACGGTATATGTATGTTTGGAATATCATCACCTTCTAAAAGTAAAAGAAATATTGGAATCCCTGCAGTAGCTTTCGAGTGCACTTCTTACCTTCAAAGAAATAAAACCAAACTCACACTATATATATTATTAGTATAGATACTAAAAAAAAAAAGGAAGTGGAAAACTCTAATATTAAAATTTACTTCTCTCTTAACAAAATTCAAACTGTTAATAAATGAACGAGAAGATACTTGGGTGAATAGCTAGGAGTCTAGATAAGAACATAATAAAAATAAGATTCCACTCTAAAAAAAATTTCATTAGAGTTAAACTAGTGGCACATTAGGTGAAAAGAATAAAAATGAAAATCAGTGCTGGCCGCCTAATAAAAATTCATATCTAATTTCCTTTTCTCCAATATACTAATTTAAACACGTAGTATGTTCGCCGTGAGCTTTATGTACTCGCCGTAATAAACGAGTAATTATGAGTTTGCTAGAGACGATACCTATTCTAATGAGTGTATTTAAAAGTTTATTTTTTTTGTTTATTACGGAAATTGCTATGTACTAAAAAGTCAACAAAATTATTTTGATGACGTGCTTTAGATCTACAGTTTTCTTTTTATTAAGTGTATTTATCGATGATGAAATAAGATCGATAATGGTCATCCTGAAAATATTCGACTAAGAACAGACTCTACACAACGATATAGGAATTGCACGATCGATTTACATTACTGTCACGGCTGTCGGTTTTGTTCGGTTTGATCGTTAATGCACCCACATCTAACTTTAAAAAAAAATTAAATCTCGCTTTTACCGATCGGTTCAGTATTAAGAACTTCGATTGTTCTTGTATATTACTGCAACTTCAAATCTTAACTTAAGGAATAAAGTGTGCAACATCATCCTGGCATGATTTGAATAACGTGAATGTCGTCGAAATATTTTACCGTGGATATCACAGATTTTCGTGTCAGAAAATATACCATCGATATAAAAACTTGTGCATACTCATTAAAAAGACCACTTTAAATATTGAATATATTTGGCGTTAATTTTGTAGAAATTCATTATTCACAATTAAATGAAACTACGTGATGTAGTATTATTTCTACTTTCTTTACGAAACTTTCTTCTACGAAAGAAAGTAGAAATAATATTACATCACGTAATTTCATTTAATTGAGACCACTTTAACTTAAAAATATTTAATTTTGAATATTTATTGATATTAATCAATAAAAAAAATAGTTGTATTAATTTTGAATATTAACCTGGTAGTTAATTAATGTAAAAATATAAACAATATTGTAGCAACTTGCAAGTTTTTTAATTCTATCGGACTAATTTGTGGCAATTTTTTTTCAAGACCATTTTTTTATTTTGTTTTGGTATGTAGGTTTGAATTGTCTTAGCTAGCACCAACCTCAAAAAAATTCTTTACATACCCACGTAAGTTAGTATGTACTTTATATTTGATTTCAGATTGATTTTGTGCATATTACAATACTAATTTTTTTCTTCCTTTTTAGTTAATCATATTTTTATTTATTATTCATTTCGTTATTTTAAATCGTGTAAAAGTTTTATTTTTTCTTTTATTTCTGTTGATTTTTCTTTTAGTTTTGTTAATTTTACACATACAAAAATCAGGTTTGACCAATAGAGCGAAGCACGATTCAATGATCCGGTAAATTTGCCCTGTTTTCCAATTTTCATTCAACCTTTCGATGTACGTACTACACGTCGATGAGCAATCTTTGTGTTTTTTTGCCAAGTTGAATTTGGATTAGTAGAATATTTTCACTTGTATTTCTACGCACAAAAATAGTGTTATTATAAAAGATAGATAAAATAAGGCAAAAGGTAAACCAATGTAAACCTTAAATGCATTATAATGCTAAGGTAAAGTGATGAACAATAAACTACCTACAAATACATTAGAGAAATGTTGATCCGTATGTAAGTCATACGTTTAAATAAATATGATATCAGCAATAAATTGTCGACACTAAATTACAATTTAGTAAACAATATGGACTTTTAACAAATTCGTGTTGATAAATTTATTTATTATTTTGCTTGATTTAAGTTTCTCAAATGATGACCAAAAAATTTAATATATATTGTTTATCTATATACTAATTTGTGAAGAGAAAACTTGGTACCCCTTTTTAAGCATATTGCACGCACATGTAAATGAAGTAAATGAATCATCACAAAAAAACACAAGTAGCGTCTTCATACTGAACAATCTTTCTTATTGAACCGTAGACCTAATTTTTATTGGCTTAGAGAAACAAACATTTGGTAATTTTGAATATTTGATAAATAGTGTTTCTTAAATAGGTTTGTGTCTTATTTATTTCAACTTTATCTTCTTGCTTTTTTACAGTAATATTAAACAAAAACCAGCTTTTAAGATCCCTTGAATTTGCACAATTTATTAACGCCACATGCCTAGTAATGCACAAGAATTAACTTACCCGAGGCAATCACGTAAATAATAAGAAGCGTACATTGCATTCTCGGATTCGTTTAGGGATGGATCATAGCAATATAACGCGATAACTACTAGTTCATAATAAGTCGTATTTATAATGGTAAGTCCATTCATTAAAGTATTTAAAAATATATACGTTTAACTTGCATTATTTCAACAAGCATAGAAGGCAAATAAAATTAGAATGCGATATGGAAAATATGATAAAACAAATTATATTTCATAAACATGTTATTAATAAATCACGAAATGCACTATCAAATAATGGAAACCGACCAACAAGAAGAAGTAATGCACGTATTTTGACTCCCTTTCACTTCTATAATTCCAAATAAATTCTGATGCTGTTTCTTCTTGTGAGTAAAATTATTTGACGTCATTAATATCAGCTGTTTTTTGTCATGTCATATCAAGAAAGAAGAACAATTCTTTCCCTGTAACTCAACGTCCACATTAGTTAGGTTGAAAGAAGAAAAGGTTTAATTGAATGATTATTAAATTCGTATGAAAAAGATATTCAAAGCGAAAGGCATTATCTAAATCTGAAATAGTAAATATTTAATACACTTACTCACATGCTTTTTTTATTAGAATCTCTTCTGTATACAGGTCCTAAATAATAAAATTTTCATGTCTTGAAAAAGTTGGCAGAAAAAGTTCATCATATTAAAATGATAAGAATAAACGATTAATACTCTAATTTCCCTTAAGTGACACTCTAATTTGCCCTTAAGTATACTTTAAATAAACTCCAAGTAAACCGAGAAGCGTTACTGACTGTATTCTGGGCAACTTTTGCTTTGGAAGACTATGAAATCTAATCAGAATGTAACTAAAGCCGAAATTGTTCCACTTGAAATATGGTCATGAATTTTTCTAATACCCTAGAAAAATTCATGACCATACTTGGGGGCCACACTACGGGGCCTATGGGGCCAGCAATATGTGGGGTGTATGTGGAAAAACAGTAATTTTTATTATTAATACTATCCTTAAAGATTAATTAGTCATAGGTTTTATCGTCTCATTTCGGGTCCTTAAACAAGTTACACACCAACTATCGTAACAACGTTGCTATTTGAATAGGTGTAACTAATTACAAATTTATTTAGAAAACCACCATTCCACGTTATATTGAGTTGAGTAGTATTATAAGTAATAATTAACATTTATTAATTTTCTCGGACAAGGTATTCCATATCATCATGTTCAAAATATAAGTTTGGACCGAAATTCATAATGTCAGTGGTACAAAAACTTCGAAATAACGTTCGCCGACTTTTATACGTTTCTGGCTACGATCAATTGTAGATCGATATCTGAATGGGAACCAAAGTGTTTGGCGTTAATTTAATTAAAAAAATGCCTCGTAACAAATGGCGCGGTAAATAAAGGTTTTTATGCAAAATTCAGTTAAAGATTAAAAAAAAATCATATACGTAAAACGCAGCAATAAGTGATTTATAATATCTTTTCGTGAAGTGTAAAAGGTTTTAAAAAATGTAGTACATTTTAAGTCTGATAACGAACTTTTTCTACCAATATTACTTTGCATTAACGAAAAATTCAATGATAGCTTTACAAATCGAGACAACAAATCGTTTAATCATATAATTTAAAATAATATTTTAAGAATCCAACGGTCAAGGATTGATATGGCGACATTAGACCGTACGGATAATTTAATTTTGCACCCGTAATATTTTCAATAATTAAGTGCGTATTTTATATTAATTAGTGCTAAATTTTTGTTTTGTCGACAAATAGATTTAAACGGTAAGATTATAATAATCAGATCAAATTTAGTTTTATTAATAAAAATTTAAATAGCCAGATAATTTCTGTAAATTTACTAAGTAATAATTTTTTAATTTCTTAAAATTTAATAATTGTTTCGTTAATTGTTTGAATATTCATGAAATTCTTAAATTGGAATACGCGATTTAAGTGTATTAGAATTTAAAAATTGCAACCGAATAGCAAGATTGTCTCCTACGATTGATAATAAAGCTTAGTTGGGAATTCTACAATGAAATAATTAAACATAAATTAGAAGTTTTAATAAGACTAGTGCAGAAGCTTTATATCTGCAGAGGCTTTAAACTGACTTAGATCTCATTACACGTAACTAATAATACACACATATGAATGACATGTACGTTGTACCGCAGTATAATAACCAGCAATTTGTACTTTGTAAAGCAGACTAGCTCATCGTGGCATACCGCATCGCTTCACTGCGCTTGTGGCCTAGTTCGTGCAAGAACCTGCGGTTTGTAGCATATATGTATAAATATTTATATTTATATATATATATATATATATATATATATATGTATATACATATATATATATATATATATATATATATATATATATGTGGTTATATCATAATATCTCAAATGGAATGTTTCCAGATATTATCGATATTAACCGCATTGTAAAGTGGTTCGCGTTTTTGTTAAGCGTAAATTTAAAATGAAATTGGTCACCTGGATGTTTTGTGGGTTAAGCCAATTTGGCGAACCTTATAAAGTAATTAATAAAATTAAAACATTTGAAGATACTTGGTTATATTATTAATGTTATAAGGATTTTGTCTTATGCTGTAATAAGTCATTGTATAAACACCAGGTTTGACTTTATTTTATGATATGCTTCTTATTTGTAGTGTATTTTTACCACGTAATAACTCGCAAGAGTGAATATTGATAAGGTGTATTTTGAACTCCGAATTACTTTCACTTAATTTTTTTTCAGATTCGGTTTAGGAAAACAATTTTGGAGTTCTTAAATGAATTACAGTTTATGAAAATATCTTGATTTATTACTATTAATATAGTATTCAGGCGTCTTTTATTCTATATTTGTATTTTTGCATTTTTATATATATGGTTCTTTTTCGTTATTTTTACTTAATTAAGTATTGACATGGAGAATATGAATAACACATAGTCTAAGTTAACTATGTGTTATTTAAAGTTTCACAATAATCGGTCTTCAATTTAAAGAACACTAATACTGTGATACATCAATACTAGGATAAGACAAAATTGTAAAGTTTCCATTTATATAATTTGGCTACAGAATTTTAAAAATGATTAAAGCAAATTTGACGTATGTAGGTTGAAAAGATTATGGCATATTTGTAGAAAAGTTTGGATAACAGAATGGGACTCTGATATTGATGATAAAGAATAAAATGTTTAAATGAACTCTATGAACGCGAAATGACATTATAGAAAATTAACATGAGAAAACGTTGGGTACTAACACACGAATATGTGGCTTTTCAAGAAACTCTGAGATTAAAGGGCTATTTATGAAAACGTGTATTAGGGCGAGTATATATAGACTTCTCATAAGTACTCGCCCTAATACACGTTTTCATAAATAGGCCTTTATTCTCAGAGTATATATTTATATGTGTGGGTGTGTATATATACATGCACACACACACACACACACGTATATATATATATATATATATATATATATATATATATATATATATCTATATAAAGATAGAGGTTCTTTTATTCTTCTATCATTAATTTTTCGCTAAACGTTTAATATTTTTCTTGCCATATTAACACAAATAATGACTAACATAATTTAAAATTATATAAATTTCTTTTTAATACAGACACACATACCAAACAGTCTTTAATTAAAAAGTTACATCAAACAATATGACAAATTTGTTATCTAATAAACGAGCGTAATAAAATTCATGGTGGAAAATAAACGTGATTTGAAGTTTAAAATAAACACTCAATATGAATATCTGCTTCAGTTTTAATATTAGTTGTATGACAGATATACAAGTTTCATAGAGCAAATGAAACATCTGAAACATGCGGTCCTGGCTCTACGATAGTATTATGAATGAGCCGTATAACCATAATACGATTACTGCAAGCCATAATAATGTTAGAGTTTCAAAAGTGCCGAAATTGCAATTAAGTTTAAATACAGAACAGTTTTGTAAGTTTAATTACAAAACATGGCATAAAAATTTAAATTAGTGATATATACCAAAATCAGAGAAACAAAATCAGATTACTCGATATTTATCTTCAACATCCGTCCGTCCGTCTCCAAAAGGCTTCTTTGGAAGCCAAGTAACATAGAAAGATAGATATTGACCTATTTATACTCAGTAATACTTTTTAAATGGATTAAAATACAAAAATACAAATATACACTGGTTAAATATATCATCTAAAAATGGAATGTTACTTTATTTAGTATTAATTTTTTTAAACTAGAAAAAAGTAATAATATTCCACTGTGTCTTGAAGTCATATAGAAAACAATCCGAAAAAAGGAGATAGATACTTTAAGTGGTCTACATAGAAGAGAAATACTCATATTTTATTTTTTGAAATTATAACAAAAAGCATTCATTCTACGAATTCGACCTGCATTTGACCGATTCGCTAGAAATATTCTGATTCTGGAAGGAATGTTCAGAATTATATATAGCTTAAATACGTCTTTATTTTTTTTAATGTAACTGCATTTCAAACTGCATTTGTCTCATTAGCTTCATTCTTCGTTTGCAAATTAATCAATTTAAAATATATTGAAATATAAAAAATGTTGGTGACATATGATATTTTTTCTTTCATTTTTGGAGTTTCGTATTTTAACAGAAAAAAATTAAGCCTTATACGTTCACTCACATGTCCGTTAGTCCGACTGTTGTGGTTTTGTCAGAAATTGTTTGAAATCGAAACATGAAATTAGGCGTACTAATAATGCACGTTGACCCATACGTATTCCAATAGCTATTACTCAAAGATGTTTAAGTAAATAATCGAAAAAAAAATCCTGACTTGCATAGTTCTTGAGAAATGCACGTTAACATAATTTTATTCGGTATTGTCAAACATTTATTGGTCTAGAAAGTCCACACCAGTAATGAATTTTAACAAATAAATTAATTTCATTTAAAACCAAGTACAGTTACCTCGATGCGCGAGTCAGCCTCGCACTAGGCGATTTTTTAATATACGCTAGATTATAAGAGACCGTGATTTGTCTCGAGAGCACAAATGAAATAAGAAATGAAATAAGTGTTTTGAATTTAATTAATTAATCAGAAATAATGGCAGTTTGGTTATACATTTCTAGTTATTACTCATGTTAATTAATGTATATTTGTATTACGAATTCGCAATCTTCTCTCCCGCCATTATCCACAGCAGGGTGGTTGCGGACTCCTTATTTGATAAACTATGCTCATATATTCTCACTTAAGTAAAGTATTTATATAGTAATTATTTATATTGAATATATTTGGCGTTAATTTTGTAAAATTTCATTATTCACAATTAAATGAAACTACGTGATGTAGTATTATTTATACTTTCTTTAATTTCTTTACCACGACCTAGGTTTCGTTGTATTACAACATCTTCAGGTGGGCAAATTAAAGAAAGTAGAAATAATACTACATCACGTAGTTTCATATAATTGTGAATTATTTATATACTAAACTTTGAGCAATTTCCGGTTTTATTATTGTTTGTTCAAATAAACATGTCACGATACAGATTTTACAATAAATATTATAAGGGGGGACCGAAATAAATATGGGAATATTTACCTTCGGGACGATTCGCAATACCCTATTTTCATATGTATTTTCTTGTGTTGTCATTAGCATATTACAAATATGCGAGCTCTCATAATACCTGATAAGATATTTAATAACCAACCATTTATTGACAAATAAAACTGCCAACCCTGGAACGCTATCCGCGTTTTGTAACTTAATTATAAGACCTTTTATAGTAATTAAAATATTTTCCTAATAAATTAAAATTTGAGTATTGAAAGCGATAAGTCGAATGTTCTTACTAATGCAAAAGTTTCAAAAAATTTGAAAGAAAAATGATATTTTAATAAAAAACTAAGGAAGTACAATATATACTTTGTGCTTGAAACTTTTTGTAAGGAAAAAAGTCACGCTATATTTTCTTTTCATTTTAAACATATAATTGTTTTTAGAGGACTCAAGTTAGCATCAAGGAAGTGAACTATGTTGATTAAATATAATTTAAATGGAGAATAGATTTTCCAAAAATTAAAACTCGATAAAAATGACACAAATGTTGAATAAAATACGATTTGTAAACCGACGGAAAATTAATGACTAACCTATACGTCTCAGACCTAGGTCTGCAAGTCCTTGTGCAAGTTGCGAATATACCAGGAATTCCTTAATCAAAAGCGACAAATAACAAAAATAGGATGATCAAGTTGTGTAGTAATATACACAAACACACCAAGCTTGTATTTCTTGGATTTTAATTCGAGCAAAAAATATTCAGATCTATTTTACATTTTTAAATATATTTTTATACCCTATATTTTTAAATATCTATAGTTAGTGTATAATTAAATCATATTTGCCGACTATACACTTTTATCCATTATATTTAAAAAAAATTACGTACTACTTTTAAGGAAATATCTATTTGATAAATTATGAAAACCAAATGTACAAAACAGGTCAGGTTTCTAGTTAATTTATTATAGCCATTTATGGAAAAGTGCGTTGTAAATAACAATCTAGAAAACAGAATAAATAAGAAAATATTTTAGGCTACCGCCACGTCCTAAAGGTTGAGCCGTTAATCAATTTGTCAACATAACGGATCATTATAATTAAAACTGAGTCTGATCACAGGCTTCCATCCAACGTAATTAATTCAGCCAGTAATTAGGCAATGCCCTTGTCTTGTTCAAGCAAGACCCTTGGTTTAATTAATTTTTCTTAACGGAAAATATTTCGACAAATTAAACATCAAAATTAAAAATATATTTTGGGGTTATTGTTTAAGCGTTTGATTATACATATATTTTTCTGTACTGTCACATCACCAAAGGAGTAATTGGATTAATATTTTTGGCGTAAATTTAGCTTTAATCATTTAATGTCCCGAACTGAAATTATATAAATCTTAATATTAATAATAAAAAAAATATTTTTACGTTTTAGTTTAAGTATAAAGGGACGAGGATCATGGTAAAATCTGTTAAATTTTTAAGTGTTTATAATGCTCCAAGTTATATGGTAACATATAATAATGAAGCTTGAAAAGAAGTTAAACAATTTTCAGAATTTCGATTCAATGTGATCTTTAAGAATATTTCCAAACCACTGAGTCCTCTTATGTTGATTTAAAAGGGATAAGAGGCGGCTTCATTTTTGAGGTGTTTTATAGAGGATTTTGTATTAGCTAATATAAAATATAAAGCCTACACGTGTATGAAAACTTTCAAGTTGAGCGCTTTTCATTCATGTCGCGCACTTGCTCTTTTGGAAAATATACTACACTTTTAAGTAGCAACAGAGGTATAAGAAATATATAAATAACTACGAATTCACATTTTTGTTTTCTTTGTGCATCAAATTCACATAAAAGATAATCAGCCTCAGTTTTCTATTAGTTATTAAAGACTAATTAACAATCCTTAACTATAACAAAAAATCTTTATTTGTCAATAAGCAGCAGTTTGTTTTGGGTATTTTATTTTATTTCCATCGCGCATTCTTATCTGCAATAAGGGAACAAAACCAGTAGTACTTGTATTTTAAAAGTGAGTAGACTTTGATCGCTCATTTCAATAACATTACTGATTTAATATTATATCGGACCCATAAAAAATATTTCACTAATCTGAGTTGAATTTGAATCATTGTTAGATGCTTATGTTTATTTAGTTTTATAGTTTTCAATTAAGAATAATATGCTACTTAAACTAACGCAATAAAACTTACATTTATATATATTTTTTTATTTTCTGAAGTAGATAGCATAATTAAAACATGTTTTATATTGACGACTCCAATAATTGTTGAACGATGTAGAATAAATGGCATGTTTGCTACAATGTTATAATTGAAATAATTTTGAAAATTACTTAAACTGTTGACATTTTAAAAAGGTTCACCTCACTTATTAGATTTGCATAGTCTATATAAATATGATTTCTGGTCCATATCTGGATTTTGTGATATTACATATTATATTTTATCCATTTGTGACATTATTTATTATATAAGCATCAAGTACTTAAAAGAAAATGCTCTATAAAATGACGTAGCAAACAGTTAATAGGTATCTTAACGATCACAAGTGTCTAACTGAGCATACATCTACTGAAAAACTCGCACATTTACAAAGAACTATCTCAAATGGAAACAAATCTATCTTATTGAGGACGACTACCTAACAAGATGTCTAACTTGAAGCCGTGCAATAGAGGGAAATGTATTTATGAAAAAAGCTATTCTTGTCTTAGAGAACTGTACTGCGGATGTATCGAGAAGAGGTTACAGCTTGCCGATTCGTCTTACTGAAGTATCTATTTATATAAATAAACCTGCCTTGCCACCGATAATACTCTGAATGCTTAAACGAGGATATGGGTACAATTTACGTCGAATTATTCCTCAGGGTCTTTTGGTATGCCGTATCTTTTGGTAGCTATCTGGCTTATGTCCTGGGCCGATAAAACAAAACATATAAGAACATGTGGTTTGTGCTGCATAACTTATTCAAGTGCCTTCAGTACTGAACGAATAAATGGATTTTACTTCGCAATTTTTTTAAGGAGTTTATACTGGAGCGAATATTGTTTTTCGATTCATTATTTTCCTTTTCTGAGGGTTTTTCGTAGAATTTTTTTATTAAATACAAAACTATGCATACCTAAAAATTATTTATAATAATCTCTTGACATAAAAATTTCTACGCAACAAAAACTCTAGCGTTTAATTAAATTACTAATTTTGGAAATATCGCAAAAAATACAGCTGTATTGGAAGTTTTGCAATTACTTTGTAGGTGAGTTTATAATGTATCGAAAATTAAGAAATCGGCCGCCTTTTCTAGTAATTGATTTTCTAGTAATGAGGATTTTCAATACATATAAATATTTCCTACCGTAAAATAGTAGATCTGAATATAAATTATAAATACAAAATCTCGTAATTTCGTTGTACTTATTGACATGATAAGAGGGATGTATTATTAGGATTCGCATTTTTAAAATGTTATTTTAAATTTCATTCTTGATTTGTTCGGTATGTAATATACATGTGAACTACACGACTCTTAAGGGCAGTAGCAGTATATTGGAAAAGAAAATAGGAATTAGAGATATGAGTGAATTTAATAATAATGCAATATTAGGCTGAATTTTTTAGGAAAACGATAATTTGTACTGTATTAACAATGAAAGAACGTTACCTATTTTACGTCGATAAAATTAGTAAGATTAACCGACCAAATAAAGAAATAGAGTTAAAATCTATACATAACTTAGCGAATTTTCAATTTCATTATAACTCGTTTAAGGAATGAAAATCTTAAGTTAGAACTGAATAACTTAGCCATAATAAACAATTTAATTCACAAAAAAATGGTTGTTATGTAGCAGTCTGGTAGTAATTTTTCCAAATAACTTGAGCAAATATGTATTATATGATATATAAGGCACATTATATAGGATATAATTTTAGGTCCAAAAGTATATTTTTAGTCACTTTGAATTACCACGGTTTTGTAGTAATTCTTTAACTTGAAATTACTTAAGTTAGTGTCTTTACAAAAATACCGTGAATAAATTATACGATGATATACAATTTATTTTAAGTCAATAATAAGTTATTCAAAAAATATTTTCTAATCTTCGTGTTGTTCCCTACGACACATCGCATTAATGATGACTTTTTTAAAGACTGCTTTCTACATTTCGACTAACTCTTCAGCAGTAGGAATAGAATTACAGACATTTCTTTCAAATGTAGAGTGAATATATGTAGATCGACACATGGAGCTATGAGCCCTCCTGTAATGAAGAAACCAAAGCGACTTTCCTGGAGGTCCCAATAACTATATTTTTATTTCTTGGTTGTTTTTAATGCTCATTTTTCATTTGACAGCGTTATGGTAGATTGACTCTCTATTATGCCCTGTATTGCTAGCTGTAATGCTTAAACGGTACCGGTTACATATTTCTCATATTAATACCATAAGAGCAGTCCAGCTACTAGAGCATTACCTTGATATGATGGAACCTTATTCCCAGGCTCATCAGCAAATTCCGTAATCAGATGCCTAAGCATTTTTTACATTTTTAAAATATAAATCGAAGCCCCGCGAGGTTCAAACCATCTCAGTTCAATTTAATTCGTAATAAACATCAGTCGTAATCCAGATAATCCATAACCCAGATCGCCATTAAATTCTAATTAAATATTTAATAATAATAATAATTGATTTCTTACAATTTTTAAGAATAATAAACTATTCAAGAATAAATTGTTTCTAAAAATGTTATTTTAAAGTCGTCAAAACAGCTCGAAATTGTAGTATAAATGCGACATTGTGGAATAATTGTGTTATCAATTTATATGAAAACTATTATAGTAAGAAGGAAGAAGGGAAAGCTGGCTTTTAAATACAATCTTTACTTTTTGCAAACTTCATTTCATCGAAACAATTATAGCCCACCTCGTTCTTAAAACTTTATCTTTATTTTATTGTTAATTTTGTTTTAGCTATTAATCATTTTTATTTTATGTACAATATTCTGGAGAAATTTATTGAATCTAATGAAGATGATAAATAATCTATGCCGTTAATAAAAATGTATTTTGAGAGTAAATTTTATTTTACCGTTGCCAAAAATGCACAAGTAAACTCTTATTTATTTATGCGGTCTATCACCTTAACAATGAAATAGTAATACTTTAAATAGTTTCCTTCATTCTAATATATTTAATATTTTGCTATAATAAATTGCCCATATTATCTTGACTGTATGAAATTATTGAAGAAAATCATAAGATGTTTTTCTTGCATATAATGTCTTAATATAAAACGAACATTATATTTGAATGGGAAAAATCAATAGAACCTATGTAAGGAAATACCTCAAGTTTGGTAAGCAGAGAGATTTTCAATATTGTACAAAAGTCGACTTGAGCGCGCACTTCAAGGCGAGCGGCTAAGTCGACGGAGATGTTGGTGAAACGAAGTTTTCCATATTCTGTTTGAGTTTTCTATTTGTATCGACATCTTATAGCAATCGTACTGGGTGACCTATTAGATAAGGTCGATATTATTGCAATATTCTGTGAAAATTCTTGGCTGATTGCTAATGGCGGTTGTTTCGATTTCGTGTTTACATTTTATTCACTTTAGTACAAAATTAATGCCATAATTTTATTATTTACAGTCATGTTTATTTTTTTCCAGTAATTTATTAGTACTCATCGATCATTGGTTTATCTCTAACTTTACGTATGAACAGCATTTTAGCATTTCATATGCATTTTAATTGTTTTTACTGAATGTCACTAACAAAAAAGAAACGCGCCGATCAACAAATTGAACTCATACACTAATGGATTTATTTCTATATAAAACGCATAAATCGCAAAAATTATTTATTTTGATTTCAAGGATATTTATAGATTTTATTTCATCTTGACTTATTAAAGAAAGAATGTTTTTATACTTGTGCAAGAATAATTTAGAAAATTAAATGTAAATACAAAAAATAGATTGAATCGATGCCAAATCACCAACACTACTTGATTTAATCAAGTCACGTTCCAAATCTCTGCTCATATTTGTTTAAGCGTGGTTAAAAGTATTTACATTTGTTTCATAAACATTTATTTGGAATGCGGGGATATGTTTCCTGTTCTATATTCAAATTCCATAAAACTATAATAATTACCAACAGAAGTTTAAAAAGAGAACACTATACGCTGCCCAAAAAGATAATAGGTTCGAAATAATTTCACACATACTTTACATGTATAATAATACGTTATTTTTGTCATTAATTGAACTTCTTACATTCGATATGTGACGCTGTATCATTTGAAAGATAGTGGGGACATGGTCAAAAAGTAAGACCTATGAATGAAAGCAACAAGTGGCTTATTTATCGTCCCTACCATGTCGGTTTATTGATATACATTATCACTGGATTTGGGATATATAAGTTTACAATAGAATGGGTCCAAAGTAATAGGACCTTTAGTTTTCATATTTATATTGGTATTCCATTCAATTATTACGATTAAATATATAAATTTTTTTTAGATACGGCAGAGATACAGGAAACGAGCGCCTCAGCAGCTCTTAGAGAAGTAACTTTTTTAATCTATTAATTCTTACACCCATTTTAGTTGTCATATATTTATATTTGGTATTTACTATTCACCAGAAGAACTTAAGGAGATGATATTCAAATTATAAGGCTGAAGAATAGTAGATATTAATTTTTCGATCAAACACTTTTTATATATTAGTAGGAATAATTATCTTTTGATTGCAATATATCTCACATACGTATTGCAAGAAAAAAGAGAACTGGCTTATATTCAAATTTTACACTTATTTGCAGTATGTGCGGTGGAAACTTTGATTTAGTAACAACAAGGAAATTTCAAACAAAAATGGAAGTAAAATAAGAAACTGTTGCTGGTATAGTGTTTACTATTAGTGGTTTTACATATTTAAATATAGTTTTATGTTATATCGATAGGGTGGAACCCTAAAATTATATAAATCTTGTCATGGTAGGACTTTAAAATGGTATGAACGAGCGGTAAAGCATTCCAAGTTTGAGGCGGCACGAGAAGAAGCAGAACATACAAAATCCATTGGCAGTGTTGCTGAAAACGGTATGGCGGATAGTTGTTGATGTAAACGGTCTTACGACCCAGTTATAATGTTTCTCCCGGTGCTGTAACAATCATAAGTCTTCATAGTAAAAAAGGGTAAGTATTTAGGAGTAAAAAACAAGTACTACCTCAGTTGATCTCTTTCGACTAAAATGGAGGTAGCCTGAATTTAGTTCGCAAAATGCAAATACTATCCCTGCGTATTGCATTACAATCAGCCAATTTATCCAGAGCACAAAGGCTTATAAAGGATAATTACTTGAGATAAAGCTAGGTTATAAATTCGTCCGTGAAACATTTAAAAAAGTCAAAATATATCGTTTGTTGGAAAACAATTTAGCAGAAAAATTTAATTCGCGCATCGCCAAATATGTAGGAGGAAAAAGAGTTAACTTTTCTCTCCCAATTCCTTATGGTGGACAATATGCAGCTTTATTCATTGGTTATGAATTTGTTTTTCTTTGAACCACAACAGGCGGTTAGAACGAAAAAAAAAACAAAAAAAACTAAGTTTCGGAAATATGATTGTGGTAACATTTATACCAATAAAAAACATGCATGGTTTTATTACATTATTACAAGGTCAACTTCGTTTCACTAGCCACGACGTCTGCCTGTTTGTGGTCCGTACTGGCACTTATAAATTGAAATATGAATTTACTGCGAGTGATGACCAATTCTGTAAAAATAACTTTTTTCTTTCAAGGTAAATTTTATCAAAAATGTATGCTTCCTGAATTAGTGGATCCCCGATTATCGAGGTCAACAAAATTAAAAAATCGTTCACGATAATCTGTTAGTGTTAAAATTTTGAAAGCGAGAAACTAAAGATGATCAGAATAAAAGTATTGTCATAAGAGGCGCCGACACTTTTATAGCCTTTTTTCTCACAATTTATATTTTTGGAACGAAAAACAAACTACTTGTGATTGCTTTGTTAACTCAAGTGAGTACTTAATAAAAAACTTTAATTTTAACAAACAAAAATATAAGACAAAATATTTTGTAAGTAAAATTTGGTACGTAAATTTAATTTTAATTAGAGAATTTCGCCTATCATCACGCAAGTCAGCTTTGGAGTTGAACATGGCATCCCACATGTGATGGGGAGAAAGGGTAAAACGTCACGAGGAAATGTAATATATTTAGTATATTTTGTGAGTTTTTTGTTATAACTAAAAATTCATGTTTTTGTTCACGCGTTTATCTAATGTTTTTCGTTTTTTAATTTACCTTACATATAAGTGAGATCTGTTTTCACGGGGATCACGAGAGAGTAGGTTTCCGTTGGGTTTCCTTAGGGCTCATAGTATGAAATCGTTAAAGGAGTCTCAAAATATTTCCCCTGCGGTTTTCCTATTCTTTTGTCTTTTATATTGTTGGAATCTGAAGACGATTAACGCCGAAACTAGCTACTACTCCCTCGATGAAGCCATACCTGGAAGATAAAATCATTGTACACAATCTTTCTGGTTAGCTGGCCTGGTCAATGAATGAAATCTGAATTAAAACTGGAATGATACTAATATTATTTTTGATAATACAAAATATATGAAACTGGATGCCAAAATAAATAATATATGAAACACGTGTATTCATTTTAGTTACAATTGGAACAATTTATAGCCTGTGCGCGTTATTAAGTTATGGCGAATAGACTTTAAATTTGTTTCACATCAATAAGCGGCGTCACTACGCGTGTATTGGTGATTTTACGGCTGCTAGATATTCATTCTTGAGCAGCGGGAATTCGTAAATACGTCCTTAATGCGAGGACAATCTGTGATACTACGTCAGTAGTTTGCGTTTAACGAAATATTAAAAACTAGTGATTGCTCTATATAATATATTAAATGCAGTCCCAAAAATTTTCAAACGCTGACAATTTTTGAGAAATTACTAATGAAAACTGAGAATTAATTTAGTATCACCCAACATAATTATTTTCACAAGGATAAAAATGTACATAATAAAGAGTTATTACATCACTTCAGATCGGTTTAAAGGCAATTAAGCATTTTGTCGCATTAATAAATAAACCTGCACCGATTTGTTTGCTTCTATTTTGTTTCAATGTAATATTCTAAAAACATTAATCTATTTTATGTTTCAGTGAAAATAGATTACCTTATAGTTTGAGAGGCAATTTAAATAATGTAAAAATGTAGCTGTAGAATGTGAACAGAAATAATTTAATTCCTGCAGCGTAACTGCATCGTTAATGTGATGTATGGATTAATTAGATATAATTCTAGGCATCTATATTAAATCAAGCTGTTTATTTATTTTCTGATAAACCTTGCCCATATTTACCCGCAATATTTATTGTGATTATTTTTTTTCTTCAAAATATTAATTGTTAATCTTTAATATATTTATATACGAAAAGAAAACAACTTCTGAACTTTGAGTTTACCGGCTGCGAGGATATTTCTATTCCGTTAAATTTATTTTCTTCGCAATCGCGGAGAATGCCTCGTATAAATATTGAATACTTTAAAAGAAAATCCTTCTCTCATATTGTTACTGATGAAATTTTGTAAATAATTCGAAATTTTATAACAACTAAGCCAAAATGTTTAATCATAACGTAAACGCTTATGTCCAAACAAACCAAAAATGTAATAAGTCAAATCTTGACAAAATTTTTACAAACAGAAGGCAATGGTGAATGTTTTCTGTCGCAACGTAAGTGGATTATAATCAGTCAATACCATAATTCAAGATGTAATAAAGATAATACCGCTGTAAATATTTAACTACTACGTAATCGATATGCGGTACAAAGAAAAACGTACAGCGTACATGAAAATCATTATGTTGGAAATTGTCGTTTTCCATTTTAAGGAAGCCATTATATTCAATTAGTAAATATGATCTGCAAGAAATTACATTTTTATAAAATATTTCTTTTTTAAATGGCTTACCATATAAATAAGAGGTTTAATATACATAGAGAGAGACTAAGTGAAGAAGTTAGTAAACGCTTTTTTCTCTCTCTCCCTTTGTCTTTCCATCTCTTCCTATCTCTATTATTTACATTCACTCCTACACTTTATACATTGCATTGTTATACGTAGGTCAAATTGAGCTTAAAATTTAATAATACAGTTAAACATTTATTCAAATTTAAACTTGATGGCCTATAATGGCCTATAATTAACATGAATACATTCATACATACTTACATGCATGTGTGTATATATATATATATATATATATATATGATGGATGAACACAGATTACACAGAGAAGTTCCTTTTACCGAATTTCAGCATCATTATCAGAATCTGGCTACTACTCGTAATAAAAATACCTACTAAGAAAAGTCAAATGAGTCTCAACTAGATGAATTTACTCTTCGCCATTAAGGAGTTCATGCCGCCACCTTCCGGCTCCATTGTAGACCATGGTTACTACTTGTGATCAAAAGACTCGGTAGGACAAGTCAAGCAAGGACTAACGTGACGACTCACCACTGTTCCTATAACCAACTACCGGTTCCATAATCAGACGCTTATCACCATTTGTGACCAAATGACTCGTAAAGACAAGCCATACTAACCCAAACTCGGTGAAATTAATCTTCAACATTGAAAAGCTCTTTCGTTGCTTCCTTATCCATCATCAGATCTTAGCCACTATCCCTGCCTGAAATACATATCATATGAATTCAAATGTGGTATCTAATTTCTCAACGTGGTTTCACACTCAACATTAAGGATTTCCTTAGAAGACATCTGTCCATGATCAGATGATCTTACTTACATAGAGCTTATTAGAAAAAAATAATTTTAAAATCGAATAGAATCAGAGAAATTGGTCAAAGCGCCTCTGAGCTGCGTTTGTAATTCCTTCTTTTTTGAAGTCCGTTAAAAACTAGTAGCGACAAAGTAAAAATATTACTGCACTTCAGATAAAGTAAAGAATAATTTAAAATATTCAGATCCTTTTTGTCGACAGAAAGCTATCTTTATTAAACCCCAAGTATGATAACACCCGTAAAATTATTCAATCATGTTTAACTGGCTAGAATTTCCTATTTTTCATATTAAGTGCAGCTTGTAATATAGCTGCACTTAATATGAAAAATAGGAAATTTGTTTCCTAAAAATATACATGTAAATATATATTTTTAGGAAAAAAATTCCAAACGACTCCCAGAATTGATTAGGTTGGAGTACTGACATTCAGGGCGATGATAACGTTCTAGTTGATAACAACTTTTGTTCTTGTCAATTTTTTTTAATGTGAATTGAGTTACAATGATGCGTAATTTTAGAGATGTTTTATGGATTATTACCAAGAATCTGTCGTGATATTTTTTTACTTCACTTTTACACTTTCTGATATGGGTATAGCTTATAGAATATGAATATTTAATAGAATTTCGTAATTGAATAAATAACTAAATAAATGTGAATAAAAAGAAAAGCTCTTGCATTTCTTTTTACTGTGAGAAACAAGATCTAAATGAGAAACAAGATCTTGAAAAGCATTCATAGGACTTACTGAATATGTAAGTCTTAATAACCGAAGTTTTACTTTTTCTCATCGTTTCTTAACAAACTATAAACTATGGTGGACAAATGTAAGAACTTCTGCCCTTATGTTTTTCCGAACAAGATATTTCAAAGCTAATGCTGGAAAATTTTAATGTAAAATAATTTAGTTAGTGCACACACACACATACAAGTTCCGCAATTTACTTGGTAGCGACAACATAAATCTCTAGAAGTAGTGATATTTTAGAAATTTAATTAAAGTATTCAATATTTATACGAGGCATTCTCCGCGATTGCGAAGAAAATAAATTTAACGGAATAGAAATATCCTCGCAGCCGGTAAACTCAAAGTTCAGAAGTTGTTTTCTTTTCGTATATAAATATATTAAAGATTAACAATTAATATTTTGAAGAAAAAAAATAATCACAATAAATATTGCGGGTAAATATGGGCAAGGTTTATCAGAAAATAAATAAACATCTTGATTTAATATAGATGCCTAGAATTATATCTAATTAATCCATACATCACATTAACGATGCAGTTACGCTGCAGGAATTAAATTATTTCTGTTCACATTCTACAGCTACATTTTTACATTATTTAAATTGCCTCTCAAACTATAAGGTAATCTATTTTCACTGAAACATAAAATAGATTAATGTTTTTAGAATATTACATTGAAACAAAATAGAAGCAAACAAATCGGTGCAGGTTTATTTATTAATGCGACAAAATGCTTAATTGCCTTTAAACCGATCTGAAGTGATGTAATAACTCTTTATTATGTACATTTTTATCCTTGTGAAAATAATTATGTTGGGTGATACTAAATTAATTCTCAGTTTTCATTAGTAATTTCTCAAAAATTGTCAGCGTTTGAAAATTTTTGGGACTGCATTTAATATATTATATAGAGCAATCACTAGTTTTTAATATTTCGTTAAACGCAAACTACTGACGTAGTATCACAGATTGTCCTCGCATTAAGGACGTATTTACGAATTCCCGCTGCTCAAGAATGAATATCTAGCAGCCGTAAAATCACCAATACACGCGTAGTGACGCCGCTTATTGATGTGAAACAAATTTATAGTCTATTCGCCATAACTTAATAACGCGCACAGGCTATAAATTGTTCCAATTGTAACTAAAATGAATACACGTGTTTCATATATTATTTATTTTGGCATCCAGTTTCATATATTTTGTATTATCAAAAATAATATTAGTATCATTCCAGTTTTAATTCAGATTTCATTCATTGACCAGGCCAGCTAACCAGAAAGATTGTGTACAATGATTTTATCTTCCAGGTATGGCTTCATCGAGGGAGTAGTAGCTAGTTTCGGCGTTAATCGTCTTCAGATTCCAACAATATAAAAGACAAAAGAATAGGAAAACCGCAGGGGAAATATTTTGAGACTCCTTTAACGATTTCATACTATGAGCCCTAAGGAAACCCAACGGAAACCTACTCTCTCGTGACCCCCGTGAAAACAGATCTCACTTATATGTAAGGCAAATTAAAAAACGAAAAACATTAGATAAACGCGTGAACAAAAACATGAATTTTTAGTTATAACAAAAAACTCACAAAATATACTAAATATATTACATTTCCTCGTGACGTTTTACCCTTTCTCCCCATCACATGTGGGATGCCATGTTCAACTCCAAAGCTGACTTGCGTGATGATAGGCGAAATTCTCTAATTAAAATTAAATTTACGTACCAAATTTTACTTACAAAATATTTTGTCTTATATTTTTGTTTGTTAAAATTAAAGTTTTTTATTAAGTACTCACTTGAGTTAACAAAGCAATCACAAGTAGTTTGTTTTTCGTTCCAAAAATATAAATTGTGAGAAAAAAGGCTATAAAAGTGTCGGCGCCTCTTATGACAATACTTTTATTCTGATCATCTTTAGTTTCTCGCTTTCAAAATTTTAACACTAACAGATTATCGTGAACGATTTTTTAATTTTGTTGACCTCGATAATCGGGGATCCACTAATTCAGGAAGCATACATTTTTGATAAAATTTACCTTGAAAGAAAAAAGTTATTTTTACAGAATTGGTCATCACTCGCAGTAAATTCATATTTCAATTTATAAGTGCCAGTACGGACCACAAACAGGCAGACGTCGTGGCTAGTGAAACGAAGTTGACCTTGTAATAATGTAATAAAACCATGCATGTTTTTTATTGGTATAAATGTTACCACAATCATATTTCCGAAACTTAGTTTTTTTTGTTTTTTTTTTCGTTCTAACCGCCTGTTGTGGCTCAAAGAAAAACAAATTCATAACCAATGAATAAAGCTGCATATTGTCCACCATAAGGAATTGGGAGAGAAAAGTTAACTCTTTTTCCTCCTACATATTTGGCGATGCGCGAATTAAATTTTTCTGCTAAATTGTTTTCCAACAAACGATATATTTTGACTTTTTTAAATGTTTCACGGACGAATTTATAACCTAGCTTTATCTCAAGTAATTATCCTTTATAAGCCTTTGTGGCTTATATTTATAATGATTCAATTTAATCAATTTATTAACATCAATTACTTTGTCTTAAATTTATTAGATTGTTGGTTTTATTGATTAATTTACTATAATAAACTCATTTTAATAACTAATTTCATTACGAATTTATTGAATTTATTGTAATTAATTGAAATGAATTTCATTTGGAATAACATTATATAAGAATGACACCTAATTATATATATATATATATATATATATATATATATATATATATATATATATATCTGACAAAGTAAGTTGTCTTGTTTATTGTGAGGTGGAATTACCATGAAATTTGTTCTTTTGTTCTAATTTTGACCCAAATATTTGGTGCTTAGTAATTTTATACCCTATAATTATTATGAGTGAAATTCTTAAATTCACAGTTGAGATTACTTCTTCATCTACATTGCATATTTATTACACCCAACCATTTAAGTAAGTTTTGTTACTTTTGTAGTTTTATTACCATTGAAATTTTTCATGCATTGTTATCGTTCATTGCGTGATAGTAATATTTACTACATTTACTTTTTAAACTTATTTATTTATTGATATATGTGCTCTAATGAATACAGTTGATACCAGAACAGAGACTTAATATATGACAAAGTTAGCACTGATATAATTAGTTATAATTGTCATAATTGATAATATATATTTCAAAGCACTATTATTTCCATGACAACACTAATTTATCAAAAAAATATTCATGATTTGGCTAGTACCAATTTATATTATTATATCCTGATTCATGTTTCAACTGATATCATCACTTCCAATAGATGCATATTTTGGGCAATTATTTTTATTCGGGTATTTTAAATTCACTTTATTTCCTTTTTTTACATTCTCAAGAGTACAATTGTCCCTAACAAGTTTTGTTTTGAATTTAGTTTTTAAAGATTTTTAAGGCTTCCCATTATATGCAATCTTGTAAAATTTTTAACATATTTAAAACATTATAATCAAGAAGAAATTACTGTGAAAGATCTTATTTTGTTTATCGAAAAAAGTTTTTGCTGTAAAGTTTTCATTTTATAAATACTCGAATTAGCCACTCAACTTAAAAATATTTATTTTTTTTAATATTCATTTTTACAGTTTCACCATCTCAAAGCAAATCACAACTACCTGAAATTTTAAACTCAAAGAAGCTTTATAACAGATTGTTTGGGAGTAAACAAAATAGCCTGGTACAATTTTTTTGGTTATATCTTGACTATATTATTAAAGTATTTCTAAATGTGTCTGAAGTTAACTGAGAATAATTGAGAGGGCGAATATATTTCCAAATATTTAATTATTATACCAATGCAAACAATTAATATATTAAAACTTGTATCGATTATTTATTTAGTAGCCATATCCATTTCCGTCAAACTTTACCAGTTATTGAGAAAATTTGATAGTTAAAGTTTACAATTAAATGAAACTACGTGATGTAGTATTATTTCTACTTTCTTTAATTTCTTTAACCACGACCTAGGTTTCGTTGTATTACAACATCTTCACGTGGGATATTAGCAAAGATTAACTCTTAGGAACATCCAACAGCATTTATATGTTACAAACACAATAGCGGAAGCCTGCTTTGTGCGGATTTTTCCATTGTTTATGTTAGTGACGTTATTGCAGGGGCGCAGTGTAGGTTTTATTATATTAGAGAGTTATACAATATACCAGTATTTTAGTGAGGGTAATAAATTCAATTGTTGTTATTATGTGAGGTTATACAATGCAAACTTTACGGTGTATGTAATAAAATTAAATGGAAGTTATTATTGGTAATATATTTATACAAAAGCAAGAGTATTTGAAAGTAAGGACAAGGTAATAAACTAATTTAGTTTCATTTAATTGTGAATAATAAATTTCTACAAAATTAACGCCAAATATATTCAATAGTTAAAGTTTAATTAAAAGTCATTGATAAGTGATATAAATCAATACAAGAAAACCAAACTTGAAAAAAAACGTCATAAATTAAATTATCAAGTAAGATTCATAGGTAGTCATAAAATAGCACGTACATTACGATCTTTCACATTACTTTAGCTTAGTAAACCACTTCTGTTCGTTTCCAAGATGCCCGAAGCCTTTGGTTTGATATGTTCATCAATACGAGTGGTAAGTCTTACCTCATTTACATCACAATCCAAATACTAATTTATTGAATCAATACTTGCTCCGAAGGTTAAAATAGTCACGGCACGGTCAGTGTATCCAGTCCTAGATATGCATTCTGCACTCAAATTTGAAAGCCGAAAAATATTTTTCAATATATCTCTTTGAGAAGTAGGAACAAACCTAGGAAGAGTGAAACGAGGTACTGCCTAAAATACAACTAATATTTTGATAAGTGAAGCAGATTCATTATTTTTAAAAATTTCCTTGTATTTAATATTATTTTGCACTAATTTTATTATGTTAAATCTGCTGATAAGCTAAATTTTTATATTGTAATTTCTCTAATAGCATATCTCGTAATCACGCATATTTTAGTTGAGTATCAAACACAAATTAAAATGTTTAACTTAACGAATTATTATTTTAAATAAATTAACCATCAGGGCCTTGTACAAAATATATCCAAGATAAAAGTCATCATCATTTAAACTAGACATGAAGGTAATATTCAGATTATCTACAGAATCTCGCATATTAGCCGTATCATAAATATAAAGGACTCCAACTGCGTTAAATTCGAAGGGATCATTAAATGTACAATAAATGGAATCCCAATATCTGACCGGGCCGGAATCTGAGCGGGAACGCTCGGCCCCGGTTCGAGGCCTGTGTCAATTATTCCACTTCCGGCCATTAATATATACAGTGATTCGGGAGTTTGTTTGTTTGCTTCCGCATCAAGTACCTTTGGGAATGAACAAATCAATGGTATAGAAATTAATAAACAATAAGATAAATTTCGCTACCGGATTATTTACTACCGATTTTCTTTAAAAAAGGATTTAAAGAAAATCTGTAGTATGGCTAAAATGAAAACCTAATAATACAAGTGTTTTCCTGAATTAATAAATTTTCAATGATATTTGTGACAAGATGTGTGAAAATAATTGAAGTTGAAATATCTCATGCTCTAATAATAAAAGAATATAATAATAGAAATATTTTATGCTCTATAAGGTATTAAAACAGTTTTATTTATCCCTTATAATTAAATAATATTACAAAAAATATTGCTATATTTTTTTATTTGGGTGGAAATTATAAAAGGGTTTGAACTTTTGAGAGTATTTGATTCTAAAACAGGCTATATTTAAGTGTTTAGACAAGTCCAAAATTTAAAAAGATGCTGGTGGTTACTTTAAATTTTAGTTTTGTCTGATCTTTATTTCGGAGACTACACTTTAGTCAATTAGTCTCATAGTTTGTATTATTAAAGAAATCTAATTTAAAACACATAAAATGGGGATAATTTTTCAATAAATTCATAAGGTTTCTATAAGCTTTGTTCAATATCAAGAAAATCAGATAAATAATTCCTTGTTATGACATCTGTTGTCATTATTTTTTTTTGTTTTTTGTTTAGCATTATTTTTTTGAAAACAAAAAATTGTATAAATTTAATCAACAAATATAATATATTTTAAATAATAAAATATAGCCGAAATCACAAAAGGTGTAGTATAGACATATTAATTAAAATTTAGTATTTTTTAAATCGCAAACATTTTACTTTAATTACTACTTGGTAATAAATAAAATTACGAAAGCACAGTGAAGACAATAATTGGTGTTCGTTTGTCATTAGTACGTTTTTCGTTGTGGCGTCAAATCTAAATTTTAACATTGGGCAATTCAGCCCCTTGTTCCCATATTTAAAGAAACTTACATGTTTGGGCTAATGCTATCGGTGTTAACGTATTTCTATCACACAACACTCACTTTTTATTATTTTAGGTGGAATGTATTAATACATTTTTTGATTAGAGTTTGTTGCAAACTTAACATGATAAAATTACAGTAGTAAATGTTTTTCTTCTATTGTTCAAATGACATATTTATCTAAATTAATATCTTTTTCACCCATTCCATGGATTATCAGAAATGGGATACCAGAAATTATTGGAAAAATGATCAGAGGTAAACAACTTTGATCAGTATGCTTTTTCTGTTACAAGAAAAGTCTATCGTAACTAAATCCGCATATACCTTAACCAATTAAGGACCTTAATTAATGTCAACAATTTTCCCTGTTCAGAGGGGAAATTGCATACACGTGCATAAAGTATTAAATTTTGCGGACATATAAATGTTTCTTTTTTTTAATAAATAATTAAGGAAAGAAATTCTAATTCACTTTTTCTCTCAATTTAAGATAAAATGTAAAACAACATAAGTTTTTTTGAAACAATACCTTTTTTTAAAGTCTGTTTAATAAAGGCGTAACTCCTTCCATAAGACAATTTTTTTGTACAATGGATAGAGTATATTAGCAAAATGTATCGATTTACATTTTTTATCATCACGCCTTGATTGAACATATACTACTTTCATGTCTTTCCTAAAATGGGGTGCAAAATAATGAGTAGAGAGACTAAAAATGTTTATTTTCATAGCAGATTAGCAACAAAATATGTTGATGAACTGCAGATCAAATGAAGAGAAACGCTATTGTTTCAATTAGTCAGTAAATTATAATTACTCTTAACCAAATAAAAGAGTTTTATTGATGTTGATGGAAAATAAATTATCAGTTACACTAATGTCTTGGGGTTATCCTTTTATTACCCCGAATATCATAAATATAATTATTTAGGCCATGATCAAGCTACGCATCACGAATTAGTTAAGGTCAATTACTAGCTTATTATTCTAAAATACTTGCATTTTATACGATAAAAGCTTTAAACTTAGTGCTGAGGGCTAAAACAATAAGAGTATAGCCACAGCGCTATTTATATTCTGAAAATACTCAAGGCCAGTAAAGCTGCAGATTGTGCCAACTACAGAAATTAAATAGAAATTATTTATTATTTGGACAATATCCTCAAAATCTTGTTCATTCTAATCTTAATGGTTTTAATTCAATGAGTGATTTGCGTTTGTGATTATTCCAACAGCACTTAATGGCAATATTTTAATTAAAAACAAGAGATCGCAATGTCATAAAGATTAGAACTTTTAGTATTGTTAAAAGACAATTGAGTTAGGAAAAGTATGATTTCAAAACGAAAAGTTTTAGTCCGTAGCTATATACTTGCAAAATATATGGTTTGTATAATAATTACTTGACGACAGGTCAAGGTAAAAAAATCTAGTAGTAAAATTTTAAGAATATTATCATAATATTACTCATATATACATAATATTATTGTGAATTCATTAATTTAAGATTTAGAGATGATACTGATGATAATTATGGCAGAAAAATATTTTTGTAGGTTTGGTTACCACTGTAACAAGCTGATAGAATGCGAAGTGGAGATATGCTGACAGAGTGGTTTACAAAATCCATAATTAATTTAAAGAGTCATAATTAACAATTTTTAAGGCCTAGAAATATTTCAGGATTATCTACGTAAGAAGTAACAACATAACCCTGGTCAACTTTTACGATTTGTCTGGAAATTATCAATGACCTGCAACATATTAATTACTAATTTTAATTGAGAAGTAAGTTTCGAATTGGTGTAGTCGCATGACTCTAGTGAGTATTCTTATTTGTATTAAAGACTTGTTATACTTAAAAACAGATTCCACTTGAGCACATAAGGCGAATACTAAAACACCGATAAAATTTTGATTAAACTTCTTCTAGTTTTGATTCAACTACTTCTCTCTTGCTTTACTAATAGTCTATATTTACAATAGTATCTGGACCAAAAAATTCCACATTTGTATTATAATGTTTAGTAGTGAATATCTCTTTCATTGAACATTTCTTCAATTATTTTGTCCCAAAAGCAAGTGAGTGCATTAAAAATTTAGAGAAAAAGTATAGCTTCAAAAGTGATACAAGATTCAGGCCCTAATTAAAATGTAAGCCGTTGTTTGGGAACTTAGACTGGAAAAAGCCCGATGGTTACTGCGTGTAGCTCACGCAAAAATGTCTGCAATTTCATTGTGCACCTGATAGCGGGGAATATAATCTTTTGTTCTGCTGTGATATGTAATATCTTCTTAGCAGGTAGATCGAATAATAGTTATAATAGTGTAGTTAATAAAGAATTGACAATGGTTTATGCCTATGTAACTATATATATGTTGTGCTGAACATATATCTCTATGCTGGGCAGGTGACTTAGCGGCATTAGTACGTAGCTCCTCTTATTAGTAAGCTGCTAATACACGTTTAAATACTTTAATACTAATTCAATACTAATTAAAAAATTGTAACAAGCAAATTATATTGCTTTGGGTTTTATGCAAATTAAAAAAGGTTATGTTTTCCATATATATATATATATATATATATATATATATATATATATATGTATATATATATATATATATATATATATATATATATATATATATGAACACATATAAGCTTACGAATTTTTCACTAGCTTACTTTTTTATATATTAATAATAGGAACTAATGAAATATTCAAATTTCGTTTTATAAATCTATATATCATGCTTGGTATCATTTGAAAGAGCTTGTAATTTCATCTTAATAAATTATTCTAAAAATTATGCGGAAATATATCACCTTCCACCCCTTATTTCCGAATCTACTTTATCAAAATTCATGAAAATACGGTTGGTAAAATCTGACTAGAAGATAGCAAGTAAACTAAAGCTATATTATTATGTATATATGAATAAAAATTTTCAGGATTAACAATTAAACTGCACGATTCAATTTGATTACTTCTCTGATGAAATGACTTCTTCCACTCCTCAATCTCGCTGTTGTCGTGGTGTAAGATCTACCCTTTCATATCTACCCTTATATATATTACCGCCGCCGCGTGTCAAATCTACCCTTACATATATATTACCATAGTTTTGTAAGGATTCGCCTCATAAATATTACCGTAGTATAAACTTTTTAAATATTACCGAAGGATACATCTTATAACTATTACCATAGTTTTGTATCCTGAGTACATACACTAATTTTAAAAAAACCTATGAGACACGAGTAGAACTCACACTAGAAGGTTACTTACATATTAAGGTATTTACATAAAATTAAGGCCACATAGTATTTCTATCAAAATATTTGCAAATATTAAATTTTCACAATAAAAATATATCGTCTTACTATATCTCTCACAATACTATAGTTTTTCTGTATCCTTTACATAGCTTTCTGAAAACTCTGCTTTTTTTCGTAATTTTGAGTTAAGTAGTCTCAAAGATAATAAAATAGGTAATAAAATATATGTTATATTTGCATTACCTATTATTCTATAAATTTCTGAAGATATAATGTCTAAAATTAAGAAAAAGTTAGCCTTCTCAAATGGTTTTAAAAGTCATATAGTGGATGGTGCACTATATGAATTTTAAAATTTCGTCAAGTACCTCATTGTTTCTTCCCAAAATTTAAGTTTAAATATTTTTGAATTATATCTATTAAAATAAATGCGGATTGAAATAATTTATTATTCTGTCAAATTTCACGATTCTACGTCAAGCGGTTTCTTAGAAAAAAGGCTATAAGGGACAAATAAGCAGCCACCTGAGTGATTTTAAATGGCTTTCGTATTTTTGTAACTACAGAACCATAAATATTTAGCTATTTTCTTTTATAACCATTGAAACCTAAGCGCGGTAATTCAAATTTTACCCACTATCTGTAGAGCCGTTCTCAGGAAATAAAAATTGTTTTGTATTGGTAAAATTTACCCCACAAGTGTCCCGTACACAATGTACTATTTACATGTGCTATTTACTGTGTACGGGGCACTTGTGGTGAACACGTAAATATTTAAGGGCTACATAGCTTTTCAATAAAGCTTGTTAAAATATAAAGTGTTAACATATATTTCCAGGATGAAGTTATATTTTAATATTTGGTAGAGATATTATTTGAAATTATTAATAAAAATATTAAGCATCGTTTTCACAGGCGTTAAAATATCGATAATTTCTCCAAAAATATGAGATTTTTATTTATTTTTATAGTTTTTCGGAAAATTTAAGTAAACTTCAATTTACGCTATTTTTTCATAATTTTTACCATAAAAGTTTTGGAAATGGGAACTAACATTTTTTCCTGACATTTCAAGGTTTATAAATGAATTTTATCTAAATTCTGAAAAAAATAACTTTATAATTCTTCTAACTTTCCTTTGAAATTAATACACTGAACAATGTATAAAATTTTACACTAAAAATATATTATTTTATTCTATTAAATTCTCTTACTTTACTTGCATCATCTAAATCTTTTATCACATTAAAATATTTCGATGTTTTAATTAAGCTTCATCACCCAAAACTTGAAAAAGATTTACGTCAAATTCTTTCTGGGAAAACGGCTTTGCCCATGGATATGTACATTACCTTGTAATGTTACCCCTTTCATGGTTTCTTTTCATCATATGAAACCCTAGAAATAACTGCAAAACTGAATGTATGAATAGTGATGCATTGTTAAGAAAGCTGCCTTTACGAGTATATCAAACTTGGATGCAACGGTTGTGAACATAATTTTGTGATAGATTATAAGTTGCTATTAAAGAACAATTTTGAATATTGAATGGTAGGTTACCAGTTCAAAAAGTAAAGGTTAGAGATAAAAATAACAGTGATCGACAAGTCATAAAATGTAACGTAGCTTCAGACTTTTACATATTTAGACATCAAGCATATAAGATGTATTACGTCAGGTTTAATCGAGTTCATTCCAATCTAATTCAATGACTGTGAAGGAATAACAATTTACTTTAGAATTCCACGTTAATGTTAATTTTACTAGTATTTTTAAGGTTAATGTACCGCGAGGATATTATAATCTTTGGAGCTTAAATTATTTACATAGTTAGAGATATTAATGTACAATATTTGCAAATATTACAGACTTACTACCACGAAAACAATCGATTGCAGTCAACCAGCACTTCAGTCCAGCCACATACCACGGTTACGATAATAATAATACAACGATAACGCAAGACCATGTACTGAAATGTGAGAATGTAGAGCGAAGTATTATAACACCCAATTTATTAAGAATGTGGGATGAAAAAAAAATTTAATATGTAAATTGGTCCGAACCAGTTTTACAATAAACAGAGGTATTGGCACAAAGATATAATTTAGTTCATAAGTCAAGGTCGTATATAAGTCGCCCTAATATGAATTAGAATTAATCAGATGATAAGTCAACCATAAATAACTACCCCAGAGCTTTTTGAATACTTTCAAACAGTACTTGAGATTTAGTAGGATTCATATGATTTACCATCGCTTGCCATACAGCACAATTAGATAAAGATCTAAGTTCAAAGAATCAACACAAAAAGATATTATATTTGAAATGAAAAGTTCCAAGTTCATATCATCGATATAAAAGTGATAGTATTTAAAATATTGCTTTGCCACAGAAGTTTTAAATTCGGGGAGGAATAGAAGGAAGGTTTTTGTTTCACCCCTAAAATAAGACTGATGTGTTCCGAATAAATATTTGATTGAATCAATTAACGTGTTATCATTCGTTATTTACTGAAGATAACCATATATAATTGAAAGCTCATGGTCGACATAATCTACAATTACACAGTTCAACTATAACAAAACTCGTGGAGCTATTGCCAAAAATACGGTAGTCCGGAAGTACAGAACTCGACCATTTTCCTCATCACTTATTTCAAATTATGGGTTAAATTACTAGAGAGAGAGTATTAGTAGAGAGCGGATCGTGGTTTAGACTTTATTGTTAATAAATCTGACGTTAAATTAACATTAAACAAAAAAGTTGCAAGCATATATATCAAAAGCACTATAGCTATGAGTCTGCAATACATGACACTCGATTAATTTACGTTTATCAGTAAATAAAAACTGTGCTTTTCTTCAATTAAACAACCCAGATTATTTATTCAGATATCGATTAAAAATGGTCTGAGATTCAATACTTGATTCCCTTGGAGTAATAAAGTCCCGATTTGAATTAAAGTTAAACTATGACTAAAATTCGTGCGTACGGATATATCAGTTATTATATACATATATATATATATATATATATATACATATATATAAATGTATATAAATATATATATATATATATATATATACATATATATATATATATATATATATATATATATATATATATATATAGATATATAAAAGCCTATCAGCAAAGTGCAAAATGAGAAATTATGAATTTTTGACAAGAACCGTGCTTTCAAAATCAATAACTTTTTGATTACTTACCTTACCTTGCTCTCAGATTTTCCACTAAACATAAATTTGTCATATATTCGACTTGCGTATCATCCCACAAAACCCAACTATCAATATTTTGGTATCCCTTTCTATATCCATCGAAATTAATTCCTATTTGATACGCAGATTTCGAGGCTATCAGATATTCCACTACACACGCAAATGTCTGATTGTTGTCTATGAATCAAGTGCACTGAATACGTAAATTGCCATACTTTTGACATACGTACTATCCCAAATTAATTATCATCGGTCATCTGTTGATTGTCCATAACTTGTTGTGAATAGTACCGAGTGGTTATAGACTTTTTGTAATTATGTTTATAAAATATAAGAAACTAAAACTTGACATAAGGTTAACCGCGAATATAGACTTAAAAATTAATTAAATGTATGTTTTTATTAAGCATGAAAATTTTACAAACATTTTTATTTATTTTTATATGATATGTCCAAAAACGATAAAAATATATCGTAAAGGAGACAATGTATTCCTAAAAAAATCAAGGTTCAATCTTTTTTTATTTTCAAAGTAGACTATTCGTCCTTTGCCGCCTCTACACCACCGCCTAAATTTTATTTTCCACCAGAGTTTCATAATATTTATGCCGCCATATATTTGGCGCCTAATTGTTATTACCCTTGCTTAAAAATAATTAAATAAGTAATTTACGTATGCAAATTTAAAGCTGTGGGTTAATTGTTTAATCATTGTCCGTGCGTATTTTTCTAGCTTTTGTCTGTAGCTTTGTTCCGGCATGTTTTTTTATATTTATTGCGGATTTGTTTCCAGAAATTTTCTTTTGATTCGAATGAAACGATATTATGTATTTATTTAAACAAGCTGAATTTCTTTAATAGTCTCATCATTTCTGTTTAACCGTTTTAAATACGTGCGGTTGATCGCAATACTCTAGTGCTATTATTTGAATTCAGGTTTTTCAGAAAATAATTGACAAAATAAGTGCTTTTCATTTAAAATGTACCCTAAATATTATCAAGTTAAAGTTTAATTCAATTTGGTGTAGTAGTTTTTAAGAGATGATTAAACAAGCAGATGAATAAATAAAACGTTCCTTAGGAAATATTCAAAATAGATGAAACAATGTACCTTAAATTTTAGCTTGAATCGCAAGGATTATTTTTGCCATAGTATAATTCAAATCAGTTTTTTTATTGTTGTGCGATATTTAAATATTTTCGAAATAAAGTGGAGATCCACATTTCGTCCATAGACAAAGCCAAAACTCTAATCAATTTAGCACTGAGTTTGTTTTTGCTCTGACATAAGCAGAGGCGGTACCTCTTTTGTGTATTCGAATATAAACTTCTTACTTTTGCATACGAATTATCCCGTCTCCATTTACTGCGCAAATAATTATAAATATTAGCTTGTATAATAAATTTTTAAACCCAAATTTTTAAAAAGAAAACATTTTTTGATCAAGTGACAATCAGATGGCACAACGTCGAATTAATAGTGTATGTAGTAATTATAATTTAGGAGGAATATATTTGGCGGCATCTGTCCTAGCGTTATAATGAAGAATATAATCTCATTCCTACCGAGAAGTTATTTCATTAAATAGTAATTTTAATCACTTACAGAAAACCTCTGCATTCATATTAGATTTCGATGAAAGCAATTTCCAATGAATAACACCATTAATATTATTACCAGCAACTTGCCATTTCTTTTCTAGCATTTGTTTCAAATTTTGCTACTAAAACTCTACTTTACCTTGCACTAAGCTATTGGGAACAATTATTATTAGTTGACAATTGGTAGCCATCTGAAATTACCTTTTAATGCCAATAATTATTGCTATATATATTAACTTATTTTTAAGATCTTATAAAAATTAACATAATTTATTACGCATATTTACATGACGTAAAAAATCCTGAAATTTTTTAGAAATTTTCAATAGAAGCCGCAAACGTTTGGGTAAAATGATATTGCCCACCCAATTAAACCATAGCTAAAGTTATTCTTATGTATACTTTTGAATTAATAGGAGATTTAATTAATATGGATTAATAAAGTGAGAATTAATAGTGCGAAATAAGATGCCTTGTAGACATTAAAGTGAATTAATAGTGCGAAATAAGATGCCTTGTAGGCATTAACTTAATATGTAGTAACATTTTGCGACAATAATAGGAAATGTCCATAGGAATGCAACTTATAAGTGTGATACGTCTAACTTATGACAATTTATTAAAAGTGACACCTAACTGCAATTATTCAAAATAAATATCAGGAAATACGAGGAACAATATTTTCAAGATTTCAACTTACAGTTAAATTGAAAGATGATAACTTAAAATTATAATTAACTTAGACAGCCACTTCGTAGAATTATGATATTTGAAATAAATACATAATTCTTCAAATATGAAAAATTATTTTAGAGGTTTAAAATAATCTCCTATTATCAGGACCTTATGCTTTCATTGCAGCTATAAAGAAGAAGTTGTAATCTTGAAGTAGAAAAGTTTTTATTATAGATAATTTTTTAAGGTCTTGTGAAAATTAGCAATAGGTGTCTGCAATTTCTAAATGTGAATAAAATACTAAATTGACCATTACTGTTTAATCAAAAATAACATAATTTATTACGCATATTTACATATGACGTAGTTTTTAGAAGAAATATTTGTTCTAGTCTTTTTTAATATAAATTTTTCATTTAATTTTTTTTTTATAATTTTTTTCTGATTTTTCTTTTATATAAATTGCAAAAGAAAATATTACGTTTGATACAAATATTTAAAATTCTTGTTCAAGTTGTTTCATTTGAATTTTGGTGCACACCCTACTATAAAAGGTGCTAAACAAAACATCCCCATATCTGATCTTTGCTAGTTTATATATTTGTAAGCGTACCAATATCACAAAATATTCGAAGAAACAACGAATATTTTGAGATATTTATACAGTTACAAACGTAAAAACCAGCAAAAAATAGGATATGGTGATATGTTCGTTCTAAAATTATATATGTATTCACTTTTTTTTAGAGTTATTAAAAGAATTATCGTAATAATGCCAAAATAATAAAAAAATTTCAGACAGGTCTTATAAAATCTATGAATTAGCAAATGTCGATAATAATGCAATTAATAATGGTAACACTAGTAACTTGTATGAATGAATCAACTATGATACGTACATGTAATTATTTCCAGTTAACACCATAGAAAAAAGTTTCAATATTTAAGCAAAGAAAGTTGGAGTATTGGAATGCCATCAAAATTGTAGTTATAAAATCTTGATTTTATCATCAAATTGCAATAATATCTTAAACTCTCTTATAAAGGAAAATATATTAGGTTTTCTTTTCTTCCAAATAATTTTATGTAATAAATCAAAGAAAATATTAATTGGCACTTCCATAATCAATAAAAGATTACTTTTATATAAATATAAAGGGAAATATATTTTTTAAATATTTTAGCTAGAAAGCCAGTGTTAAAGTGTTCATGTGTTATTTACATTTTGTTAATCTGCATTAATATTACAAAAATTACAGTGGTTTCATTCGTCTATTTGTTACCTAGTAAAAAGCCAGCAACCAATCACCGTCGATACATATAAAAAACAAAGAAATATTTTTGGCTATGGAAATTAACTATTTGATTAAATAAAAAAGTTCACAAAATTCACACAGGCAGGATACAGGCCATTCCATCGTTTCCTTCAAAATACTGAACTCAAAAGAGATATATGAAAGAAATGAAACAAATTATTGCATAACAAAATACCACAATTATATAAAAATTTAGTAACAACCACTCACCGTAAATATTTTCATTTTTATGCATTGAAATTTTATTAAATATATTATGCACTTTTTAAACACCTCCTTTTAAAATCCAGACTCTTTCAATTCTTTTAAAAAACACGTCGGCAATTTTTCATGTAAGGTAAGAACCGCTCTTCAACACTGGTGGGGCCGGCCAGCAGTACATTTTTAAACAGCCATCTCTTTTATGTTTGCTGATGCATTCAAGATGAAGTTACTCCTTGTGTACTGATGCATTCAAGATGATAGTTTCTCTATGTGCACCTCCGGCCATTTAGTGAGCTCGTCGTTTTGCAAGTTCGTCACTCTGTACTCTAGAATTCAGTTTACAGAACCCAAGGTTGTATAGCTGATAATTTTGTTGTAAATATTTTTAAAAATTTTCACTACGAACAACTATAATAATATAGACTCTTTGGTTATTAAATTATGATAATAATGGTTGTTAAATTATGATAGTCAGATATCATTTGGCATAGTTCGAAAATAAAACAGCGTAATGAAAACATTTATTGATGTATTTAATTGTGTAAAACTTTTGTTATTCATGAAAATATGGCATGTCTATTTGGAACACGATTACTTTTTTCCATTCAGCTATAAAATTGAAGGTAAAAAGTAGTTGTATTTATATATTATTGAGATAGCTAAACTAGGGCATAATAAAATAAAAGTCAAAAAAAATATAAAGAAATCAATAAGCTTTAAAAAAATAATAAACCAAGCAAAGTTACAAAATAGTATGTTGGGTATATTCGATAGTTTGAATTGCATGTTAAGTGAAAAGCATGTTTTTTATTTGTTTTTTAAACTTAAAGTACATAAGGAGTTCCAATTAAAGCCTTCACAAGGTCCATTTATTATGTTAGATTTTATTATTTTTAGAAGCTTAAAATCAAGTTAGTGATTAGGTATTTCTGCACACAATTTTGTTAATAACGTCCGTAGTTAATAACCATAGCAGGCTAACAAACATAGTAGAAATTGAATATGCTGTAGACCGCGATTTTGTCATTTCACGGAAAACATAAAGCATCATAATCCCCGAATGTTTTTCATTTGATCAATGGTTCTACTATTTTTTTAACGATTAAGTCATGGCGACTGTGTGATAGCTGACCCGGAAGCAATCGCACAATCACTTCGATGTCCTGTAATATCTTTCTATCGAGAATTGCATGTAATGGTGACAAAAATTCAGGTAACCCCAATAACGAAGTATATAATGGCGTCTTGGATTCGCTCATGTATGTATATCGGTCCACCGATGAAGGAGGATGGCATTACTCTCTTTCGTCCAACCGAACAGCGTCAAAATCTGAAAGTTCTTTAGATAAATACAGTTGTCGGATGTAACATCGCCTGATTGTTTCCAAAAAATTATTAATATTTCTGTCTCCATTTTTACATATTCACTCACTAAATACTGACTGTAAACGACAAAAAACTATATCAAATAATTTTCTTTACTATCCTTAATCATAATTTGATAAAAAGAATAGCTTGCTTCAGAAAATACCTTCTTTCATATGCAACTTGGTTCTGGGGTCATGTCGTGGTATAGAAATGAAATAACCGTCCACTCCGTAACAAAACATTTTTTTCTTACACAATGTAAAGAGCTACTTCAATTTTCAAATATAATATCCCAACATTCATATTGCTGACCCATCATATGGCAATTTCATTTATAGTTGAGAGTGTTTAAAATGCCTCCGTAGTTGGAACTAATGTCGTGTAGCATATTCAATAATGGTTTCAGGTCTGAATAATTACATCTTAAATTTCCTTAGGTTTCATCTTAATTGACGAAAAATATCTGCAAGGACTAAGTGTTCTCTTCGAGCACTGGGAATAACCTTCAACCAAGTAATATACCTGAACCTAATTTTTAAAGGTAGGACGAAGAACCTTTTTAGATATTTTATTGTATATCTCTCCACACTAGTATCTAAAATATCAAAAAAATATTTTGTCTGAAATATAATCGGTTAATCTGCAATTAGATGATTGTTTTCTAGCAAAAATTACTGAAAGTTCTTTTTCTTTCTTAATGTTTCACAGCATTTTGTCAGTGTTTGATTTAAAAAACCGTTAGCTAAGTGTAAAAATGGAGATATTAAGGTTTGCTATGCAGTTTTATACAGTAAATTTTCTTAGCAACAAGTTAGCTTTGTAATCTTCTCCTAAGGTTGTTGAGTTTAGAGGTAAGAACATACAATTTATTTGAATAACTTACCGTTATATGCGCCCTATCAAATTAAACAGTAATTAAAAATAACCAGTAATTTTAAATATTATATTTGATAAAAATTTCTAAGGATCGTTCTGTATACAAGACTGTGGTGTCTTCTATATCGGCTTAGTTTAGGTTTATATTATGTATTCTCCAAAGCGTATCCTTTATCACCAAATAAGCAACTAGTTCTAGTTAATTATTATTAGCTAAAGAGTAATGTGATAACCACTTTTGACAATTTTTTTTTCAAATTTAAGTAATACTTTCCAAAATGAAGCAAATGTTAAAATGTTGTAAAAACCAAATTCCTATATTTGGGTTCATAAGTAAAAAACATAAATTTAATTATCATGAAACTGATTATGTCTCTAGAAAGCTCTGCAATAAAAAAGCTTTTAAATATATTATTTCACATTCGGTTTTAAGATTTCATACTTTAAAATGAAAAAAAATTATAAGATGATTTACTTCTCTATCAAAATGTCATAACCATTTTTGTCCAAAATTATTACACTTGTAATTTGGTATAACGATAATATATATTAAACTTCTATACATTTGAAAAGTTAACAGTTAAAAATATTTATGTGGAAATTTTAAAGTGGACCAATTCGATGCTTAAAATTTTTTTTATGAAAGTTACAGTATGGTATGAGACATTCTTTTAAATATCTACTTTTCAGAACCTATGCTGAAGATTTTGTATGTCCTTTAGTCCGTACCGAATCTTCGTAGAGCGAGTTACAGGTACAGACTTACAGGTTTTTTTTGATATTATTATTTCTATTCACATTATATAAACATATTCATAAGCACAAATGTGTTCATAAATATAGTGCATCTAGTTTATTAATCCAGTTTCCAATACCTATATTAAATTTTGCCGAACCTGTCAAATCTACATTCACATTAATGAAATATTGTAATTGACCAAAAATGAATACGTTAAAAATGCTATTTGGCTTTATAATCTTGTTTATATATATCCGTCTCGTTACCTTTATATATAATTCGACATTACTTCATTTCCTGTCTGGTATAATACCCTGTTAAAAAAATATTCAAAATGCCATGTTCGATACCACTGATGACTTTAAATCTCCGGAAAGATATTATTTTCAAAACGCACATAGATTTTATTCAAGAATCTTTCATCAATATTAATCAAATGGATACAAAATAAGCACGGAATTTGCTTATGACACTATTTTTTAAAATAAATTTTAGAAATGAAAAGTTTCCAAACACAATATAATTGATAATTAAATTTCAGAAGCTAAATAAGCCTAAAACAACGCCATGAGGCGCTTTACCGGACGAATGGTTAATCACGATTCATTATGTTTTTTTGCTGCTCTTCAAATTGAAAAAAAAATAATTGCTGTATTTATCAATATGTTTAAAATACTCATAATAATATGTAAAAGTTTTGACAGTCCTTAGCGCGAGAAAAGTTGTTCTGAGTTACACTTACCTAGATTTGCAAATTTTTCTGTTTTGAGATACACTGATGATAGCACTCCGGAGCCTATCAGGCTCCGGAGTTGCTACTAATTTATAAATATGAGTGCGTTATTAAGTAAAATATATTCGTTAAAATTAAAATAAAAAACACTTTTCAATAAAGTATTATCAAAAATTGTTTGCTTATGACGGCTTATGCTTTTGTAGTGTTACCTATAAAATAATTTTTATCACTGCCAGTAAATTAAATATTAATTAACAAATGAACAAAATGTTAACAAAGTCGAGTACAAATCATGATTAGTATTAAAGCTTAGAAAGGTATAGAACTGCAAAATTAAATTAAGGTCTTCCGATGAATGACTGTCGCAAACTTTATATTTTCATTCTCATTAAAAGTGTTATTTAGTAAAAACAGATAAATATGCAATTACGATCGTCATGATACAATTGTTGTTACGGTTCTCACTTTGCATTATTTTTTGAATGATATTCTTTAAAGCCTATAGTTTTCAAAATAACTCTAAATGTTTATTAAGCATGAGTAAAACTTGCACTATAAGTATTTCTTACACAGATGGGCCCCTATAAACTTTCAAACGTAGTTGTTTCAAAGGTTGCCATTAAATTATTTTTAAATATTGTAGGTTGAGTTAGCATTAAAATATTTATAAATATTGTAAGTTAAATATGCAAAATAAAATTGTTCTACGTATTTATTTATTTAATTTTAAAAAGTATTAGACATAATGTACATAAGAAGTTTATGTTAAAATGTGTTTATTATAATGTTCTTCAACGAAAACTTCAATAAAAATTATGACATAAATGTTAATAAAATTTCTAAAAAAACAGCTTATATTAAAATAGATAAAGTTGAATTTTTTTCATATGTTACTTACATTGCAAAATATATAGTTTTATTGTTAAATTAAAAGCATCAAACATATTTTCAAGTTAGCTCCTATAAAAAATACCAAATGAAAACAAATACATTTGAAAATTGATCGAAGCTATTAATTGATTTTTAAAAAGTTTAAAATTTTCTTCCTTGCTGAAATTATGAATGAGTCGTGACGTGACTCAAAATTACAAAACCATAAGAACTTCATACAAACTAAAAGGAGACGTTTTATTACTATTTAAGCGAGTATCCCTAAAATAATGAAGAATTTTTAATGGTTTGGTGACTTATTAAATCAATGTAGGGATTTTGAATGTAATGAAATTTTGAATGTTTTACAATTACTTATAAAAACTAATCTCAAAATAGTAAAATTATACTTCAATCAAACTTTACTCGGTCACCAAACGCAAATTTTCAACTTGGAATTAGTGAATTTAATGGCTACCCATCAGATTAAGTATCACTTTGCAAGAGTTAGAATGAACATTATAATTATCTTAACGAACCACTAAGATAACGATCAGAACTGCGATTAGGATATTTTACGAAGAAAGGAAATTACATAATATAGTTATATTACTTAGTCATAAATACGATTTGATAATTATGAAAGTCTAGAATTAGTAAATACTAAACAAATAACCTGTTCTGATTAAATTAAATATTTTTTAAAGTTATTCCACACCTACTAAAGGTTTGTAAATAATAAAATCAATAAAAATTGTATTTTTTAAATAAACTTTTGGCAATCATATGATTTTATATAATCCATAGGTATAAACGGAGAGACTCTCGGAAATTTTTTTATTATATTTACTGATTAATTTTTAGTTATTTTTATAGCGAAAATGTTTGAATATATTATTTTTAAAATTTTAACAGCCAATTTTGTCATATTTACAGTTAAGAAGAAATATAAACTTTTGCGTTTTTATAAGGAATACACAGATCCTTTTTTTCTCATTTGATTATAGTAGAATTTACAATTGTAAGGAACCTATGCCTGCAACATAGTGTTCCGCTTCATTTTAACAGTTCTATGAGTTTTTGTTATGAAAATAGTACTAATAATACTGAATTTATGTTGCTTTCTTTCTTCAGTGATTCAATATTCACCTTTGTATCTTTTCCAAAAACATCTAAATGTTTGTATTAATGTTTTTCGTTTGGATTCATGAAGAATTTTCATATTTTTTCCGTAACAATATTTTTTATCAGGTTAATTTAGCCTTTTACAAATATCACCCAGCCACCTCGTTTCCACAGCACATAATTTTCAAAAATTTTCTTTATTTGTAGAACGAAAGGATTATTTCCATTTGAAAATTTTGCATTTTCATTGGTATAGATACAAGTTCTCACAGTTGCTCCTGCTTTATTTTATCATGAATAAATGTACATATGTGTATTTTTGGATTTAAATAATTTGCACAAAAATTTGCATATAATATTTATTATATTAAATGCAAATTTTGGTGCAAATTCAAATTATATAAATACAAATACAAATTATATAATCCAAATTATATGCCAGTTATTTATGTTATTACATAAATTTTTACGTGAAAACAAAATTCTTATATAAAAACTCGATACGGCGAAATGTAAAAGTTTCTCGTTATGCTTTAATTAGAGACAAAAAACGGACTTTAATAAACGACATTCTTATATAAAAACCATAATTTCATTATAATTGCATTATTTATAAGTTAAAAAAGCAAATAAAATACAATAATTCCATTATGTATAAATTAAATAAGCAAATTATGCAATAAAATATAAATATTTGTCTAAAATTTTCTTGGAAAGATTTGGCACCCTAAATGCTATAATTATTTTTGACTACTTTATTATAGACGTTAAATTAGTATGAATAATTAAATACGGAATTCAACAAAGTTAAATCAGTTTTTAATAAATTTGACTCATTGATAATTTTAATAGAACCTATGTAACAATTTTCAGTTATTAAATCACCTACTAAACCAAGATAAAGTACAGTAAATGCTTTTTATTACAAAGAAATATTTCAACCCACAGAATTTTAGCTAAGCCAGACCATCTCATATGGAAGGTCTGGCTTAGCTAAACGCTACGATGTATGTATATGACTGAAAAACGGCCGTTCGTTCTCCTGTTCGAGTAATGATTATTTAATAAGTTTCTAAGTAAATAAATATGCCATAATTTAATGGAATCAATTTTGTAATATAGTTTTATTTCTCAGAGCGCTATGCAATAATCTTGTATGCATTTTTAATATATTGTTCTCAGTAAGAATGGAGTTCATTAAGACGATGTTTTCTTTGTTTTAGATAATAACTTAAAGGGATTATTATATGATAATTCACTTATTTATATCACTTATTTTCATATCTCGGTTTATGGAGTTTAAGAATCATGGAATAAATTTATTTCAGTTGGCAACTCTACAAATGATACGGCGTGGTTCAATATGCCGATAAATTGTTCCACAATTACTATTCGTCATGTACGGTTTTATGATTAGAAATTATGCTGTTTATATCTGCAATTAAATAGTACGAAATCTGTGTCTGTGTGCGCATCACGAAAAAACCACTGAACAGATATTAATGAAACATTTTAATTTATACATCATCAATTTGATCTACAATAGAAGTCATCGCTGTATTCTTCATAAGGATAGAAATAACAACAACCTACATAGAAAATTAAATGAATCGAGTAAGAATTGTATATATCTACGACTTTTTATGAAACAATTAAAACATAGTTTCGTATTTTCCCATTAGGCAGTACATTTTATGACAAATTTGCATCATAGGAATTCGTAATAAACGAACAATTATTAACTGATATGTTTATCGTTTTTGAATACTATTTCTAAGGTTTTATAAGCAAATCACTGGAACGGCTTTTAGTCATTTCTTCTCTTTGAGTTGATTTTTCGGTCGATGTCTCCTAACTTTCTGTATTTTTAAATTTTCTTATTGAATTTTTGGGTTCTTCGTGTAAAATACTAGCATGAATTTATTAAAAGTATAATATTAATAAAGAAATACAGGATTCAGCAGAAACCTAGAATGATACAATTTTGAAGTTGGTCTACATGTGTAGATGATGTTAAAACTATATAAATGTTTATAATATGTAATATAAATTTTTAGGTAAGGACGACATACTTTCTTTTTTTCATCATTTTCTGATGCTGAAAACCGTCCAATATAATTTTTTTATTCAGTTTAAAGCTTATGAGAATATTACCACTGTATCAATAGCGTTTAAATTAAATACGAAGAACAGTTTGCGAAAAATATAAACAATATGTTGTAACAAGAATTACTTACGAATTTAATTCCAATACTTTCCTGAAATAAAACAGTATTTCATTGCGAACAATTTTTCTGCTATTTCCAACAGGAAGTGTTCTCCTTTGCGAAGAACAAAATTAAAGCAAAATATTCTCCAGTGCAAGGCAAAAGACATGGCCTAATTGGTGGCAGAATTAATGGTTTTGATCGAAAGCCCGTAGTCAGGTTCACTATTAATTATTACCCTCCACTTTATTGACAAATTAATTAACTTGCCTTGCTGGCTGCGAAGTGGCGTTTATCTCAGATTTCCCGTTGTTCCTATTTACCTGCTAGTTTTCGATGTTTTTTTCGATTCTGAACATAATATCAATGTTTTTAAAAACTTCGGGTATCTTAAACATTTGTTGTCTAGAATATGATTATGGTTAAAGGAGTTTTAATGTATCAAATTTCCTCCATATAGTTTTACCATATGCATGGTGTATTTACATAGCTTTCGCTTGTATATTAATTTGCTTTTAATATTGTGTATTATGCATATATATATATATATATATATATATATATATATATATATATGGTATATATGCAGTGGCTTCTAAAATATGGAGTGAACTAATGGTATTTTTGTTATGTTTGACGACATTTGCTTTTAACCACTGTTTGAAAATAGTAGCAACTTGAATTGTGCTATTATTACAATTAAAAATACAGTTATTAAAATAAAAATTTAAAGGACAAAATGATGCAATTATAAGAAACATTTTTGGTAATGATTGTTTTTACTTTTCTCTAACATGATGTATATTAATTGTGCGGAAGTAATAATTTTTCAATGCTTATAACCTCACTTCATGTGATAAAATTTTACTAAAAAGAGTTATTCTTTTCTATCACCATTTAATTGCATGAAAAATATATAATTTCGTATTGTCTTCAACAGTTTTCAAAGTAGAAGGAATTACTCAATTCGATGAATTTTGTAAATATCTGGCTTCCTGTACATGTTTGCTAGTACACATTTTTTGTATCACTAATCGTTTTTGCGGTGTCCGTGAATGTGCGTCCGTTTATTAGATAATGCTACGTATAAAGCAAAGCTAGATGTAATGTACAAAATTAAATATATGATAAAATATGGGTATTAATGTCATCCAAAAATTTATGATTTAAAGAAATATTCATAATCAATATAAATCATACTTAAATTCAATACGTAATTAATATACATGACGATTTTATTGAGAAGCATTTGTTTACTTTATTATTAGTTATAATATTTTTATTATATAATTAGCATTCTTAGTGTACTCACTATACACTCAGCTCCGCTGAATATGTTACATATAATATTAACTGCTAAACGGATACAGGTTTCCCGCACTTTTATTCGAAAACTATTTATTATGTAAAAAATTAAATTAATCAAACTTGCGAATATTTTTCCCATATTTTTTGTTAGTAGTTACTAACGGCAAGCGAGGCGTAAGAAAGGATATATTTAAAGAAATTTAATTTGAATAACTTGACAACCGATCCCGATATCTTTTGAGACTTTTCAGTCCATTTTAGAATATTAAAATAAAGGCCCACGATTTTCCAGATTTCATTTAGAATTTTAGTCTTTTTTTAGCCTTATTTGGCTCTTCTAACCTCATATGCGTCAAAAATTAAAGAAATGAGAATTTATTTCAAAATTCCAACGAAATCGTGATTCTAAAAAGGTGCGGTTTATTAATTTATTACAATGTATCTGAAACTATGGAAACTGCGAAGCAGTGAGAGATGATGGACCAACGGGCAGACATGGCAAAGTTTTAAGAATAGGTAACTTGTTTTACTAAGAAACCCGAAAAACGTGTCCGCTCCATCGAGTTTGAATACACTCGCAACTATAATTAATTTTGTCAACCTCCCTTGCATGTGACAGTGGGTTCTAATGTACGTGACTGAGTCCCATAACTCGTTATTATTTTGGTATTGAATATTTAATGAGTTAATGAGTTGGCAATTTTCATATTTAATGAGTTGTTAAATAAATGAATTCACCATAATTAAACTAAATTAATTCCTTATCCAAAAAATAGCTTCCTGCGGTGGTAAGCTCTAATTGTATATCCATTTAATATAGACTCGTTACTGTTTGGACGGTTTTTGTTAAGGTTTTACTAATGCATATGGTGATTACATTTAGAGGGCTTCTTTAATTTATTAGATTTTGTTTGCAATATTGTATTAAAAGTGCTTTTAAGATATACAATTAAAAAATATTTTTATAAAAACTAATAATAAACCAATATAAATGCTAGATTGATTAGAAAACGTTTATCACACTTATAAAAAAAATGCCCGTGTACAGCACTTTAAACGGGTATTTGACCTTCAGATCTGACGATTTAACCCAGTCTGGGAAAAATCCGCCCCTTCATGTCGTCAGTCAGCGAAGCGGCGGCAAAAATCCAGACACTCGCTTGGCTCAACGGGCGGCACCGAGTCCGCCCACCCAACCACAGCCTAGTTAGGCCCGGCCTAAGGCCCTAAAAACGCAGCAGCATACTGAATTTTAAGGCGCGAATATCCATCAAATTTGCGAGCACCGTAGCATTACATAGTGTAGAGTAAATTAATAGATAGTGTGTAGCTTCGCCATAACTCAACTGACATAGTACAGTATGTCACATCCTTCACAGCGTACAAGTAAGTGTGCCATCTCAAGAAATTTTCGTGGGTTATGTATGTTTAACATGGCGTCAGGTTTTGGAAAACTATTTAATTAATTAAATCTTAGGCATTTTCATTAAATTGAAAGTATCCTCGATTATCGTGCAAAATAATTATACACAAAGGGTACGGATAATACATGAAGACCAGGCATTACTTCAAAATTATGTATTATTGTAATCTCAAAGCTAAGATGAAAATAGCTCACGGTTTTGTGAAGAAGTCAATCAGCAAAACTACTGTTCAAAAGGCAACACATATCCCTATGCAAGTTAACTAGATAAGGTACGCAACATTTTCCGTATGTTGGTAGAAGTGCATTAATTAATTGCTCAGGATATGTAGAGCAAACAACATTTTACATATGCCAATACTATGGAACCAGTTGATGTATATAGTATGGCTTATTTTGACTTTTCTAAACATTAAGTGATGAATGAAGTTATTCAGCAAAAGAGTGGGTACCGCTTAATTCTTATGAATTGGATGTTTGTCATAAAGGTTATAGGGCACGTTTTTTAAATTCGTGTACCATAGCCTGGATGTACTTGCAACTTTGTGTGCCAGTCAATGATAAAAGGTCGATAGGGCTATAATTAAATAGAAAGATTGGTTTTGAACTTCACAATTTTTACGACATTGGACTTCACAATATTTACAATAAGGAAAATTGCGGAAAAACCAGGAACGGGTAATCAAATATTTTACAAAACATTTTCAGGAGAGTACATGATAACTTGGTTAAGACATGAAAAGAAATGTCAAACGAAAAAGTAGGTAGGGAGGGGAGTACAGATAGATTATTTGCATTAATATTGTCCCATAATTACCTTGTTATTACAGGATTTAAAATTATAATTAATTTTAAAATAACATAAATCAGTTATTTATCCCACTTTAAAATGCAATGGGAATATAATAACATATATTTATAAATCAGTACTACTCGTTGACTGATATAAGGTTTCAAGTGGAAAATATATGGTACCTAGTTATATTTTGTTTCGTTTATGGATAATTCAATAAGCAGATGAAGAAAAACTAAATTTTAGATAAAATTATCACTTTTAATTTTTGAAAACAAAATAACCCTGAATGCTTTCCCTTTATAATTTACAATTACTTTTTATCCATGATAATGTTTCACTCGATTAACTACGAGCAAATATAAAGTATAGAAATAACAAAATATGCATTAACTCGTAACTTTTATAACGATTATCTTTCATATTTTTAAAAATGATTAAACCATTTGGTAGAAAATTATTACAATTCGTTATATACAAACATTTCTTGTAAAAATCAAGTCCATGCAAATGGCTTATTATGTTCAAATGAAAATAAGACGCGATTTTGGATTAGCAAAGAGTCAAATAAGGAAGAAAATTAACATAAAACGTCATATGCTATAAAACAAGGAAGAAGGCGATAACAACACGTCCTTTCTTTCATTGAGGTTTACATGAGGAACTTCACAATTCAAGCACGTTCAGGTTGTTACTTGCATAGTTCAATACATTCTCTTCTATACAAGCCTAATTTTTGTTATGATTTTTCCATATGAATCAGATACATATTTTATGGAGAGAGGCCCTTCAAAGTAGGAAAGGTTTATTTCTATTATGATATGTATTGTTTAATTTATTATCGTACAAATGGGAGATTTGTTAATTACTTTAAATGGAAATATATATAGGCATTTTAGCTGTTATTCCTTATAAGATAATGACTTGGTAATTTTTATGGTGGTATTTGTTAAGTTTTCTAACAGAAATTAAATGTATTTCACTTTAAAATTATATTTAATATATTTATGTATCTCCACTCGAATAAATCTTTGCCTCTTATTTTTACATAAGACAAATTTTAGTGTCGTTTATATATTGGCTTTATGAATTTCATGATGATGATTTTCCAATAAAGTAAAATTTTTTTATCGAAAATAATTTCTGATCTTACGGTTCTTCTCCAGACGATTTATCTTACACTCAGTGTGGTAATTAAATTAAGAAACATATTATGAATTACCTGTTCGAATTTTTTTTAGAAACTGGAAAATTATTAAATTCTTTAATTATCTCAAAAAATAACAGTTTTAAATTAGCCGCAATAGATAAATTCATGAAGAGGAGTTATTGCTTAACTAATAGTCAAAGGACAATAAGTCTCTCTCTTGTCAATAAAACATATTGTTATCAAGAATGTTTGTATTAGGAAATTACAATAGATAACCTTTCAGTGTAATGGAATATTTAAAATTGAATCTACAAGCGTCTATATGCTATGTGGGCATCAGCTCATCCGCAATTATAAAGGCATGTCAACCCTTGAATGGTTTTCTTTGAATGAATTGAATTTGATTACCTACGTTCGATCACGGCGACATGTATATTAATAAAAATTTATCTAACTAGTGACAAATTATAAACGGAAAATGTCGGAAACGTAACTAAATTGCATAGCAAAATATAAGGAGTCTTACGTTACACAATGTTACATTTACGCTTATTAGTTTCTTTTTTAGTTATTGATCGTCAAAATCACTTTCGCTTACAATATAACCTTTATAAGTACTAAGCAATACTCTTTCAACGAACTATAATGCATTAACGGAAAATTTCGGTAATGGTATTTAATGGTATCGCAAAAATATGAATTTTACATTTCAATTTAGTTACGCTGCCGACATTTTTCATGAAGGTCCGCTCATTAGATGCGTATTGAATATTATTTTTTTTGTGATCAAAGATAATTCTGACGATGAAAACTCTCCAAAAGCACTCCCATATATAAGCGACAATGTATATTAAATTTGTAATAAGTACTCTCACTTCAGTTGTACGCTAAAACTTATTACATTTTTTGTCAATGACAAATGTTACTTACCTGCGCTATTTAGTTTATTCGCTTAAAAAGTGTAGCTTGCATTTTTTTAAGATTGGCGGATATAATTTTTTCTTTAGCATTATAAATATATTTCCCAGTCACCATAAAATCAATAATGAATAAGAAGACAATAGAAACAGATTGAATATATTCAACACAAGAAATAAGTACGTAGAAATATTTATCTTATCTTTAGTAGTAGTTAAAGTAGGTAGTCAAGTGCCAATTTAAATATTTGTCACTTTTAATTTTTATCAACGACAGATTGAATATTGGAAAATAGGTGTTTATTATAATACTCGTATTAAAACTGTAGTACTTAAAGCAATGGCAATATTTTGTAGAGATAAAATTCAAACATATCTTCAACTGACAAACAAAGATGATATACTTATTAAGGAATGTGTGTAAAAACTAACGTTACTGAAAAAAAAATTTAAAAATCAGTCTGTTGAAAATGTTACCTATAACATATATATTTTTAAATCATTTTGACAAATATATAGAACATATTTCCAATGAAGCATTTAAAATTAATCAAAATATTTTTTTTTCCTTAATATGTATGCTTGATGTCACAGGTACCTATTTTTGTATTTTACAGAAAAATATGTAATATCAAATCAAAACTGATCTAAATAAATAGTCTTCACATATAGACATTATATATTTCACCATCCTGAATTAGCATATTCAGAGTCCGTGATAGTACGTAATAGCCAAAAACAGATATGCGATTTCATCTAAAGGATTATATTTTATTATATAGGTATTCACAATAAAGCTGAGTGATAAACAAGATTTTTCAGGGTACTTAATAATATTAAGAGTATAAAGAGTATATTTGTCAACAAAAATCTTATTTAATAATTACCCAGAAATGGTAAACATCAAATACGGTAAAAATAAGAGTCATATATCCTGTATTTTTTTTACACGTATCTTTTACCATCTATTCAATTGTATGGATTAAAATTCATTGCGGATACATGAATTTAGGACAATTTTTTCTTTTTTTTTAACAATTACCAAACTATTAAAATTGCTAATTATTAAAGTAACTTATAAAAGTAAGGTTGCATTAAAACCCAATTTTCGCCAAAATGGCGGAGAGGGATTTGAGATTCGAGATATCGACATAATTCCACCGTTTATGCCGATTTAAGCACAATGAAGCTGCTTTGGGAGACAGCGTATAATTTCACTACTTTTAATTTTTGTTTGATATAATTTTTCTCAAAGTATATTCACCAATGTATATCGTAAATACTAAAAGTCAAATATTTTTCGGAATCTCAGCTCACAAAATTGGATAGCAAGAGCAAAGGGTTTTTAAAGACAACGAGTTTATTATAAATTTCAATCTATAAAAATCATTGACTCTATACAAGTTATTGCTTTTTATTCTAATTATATTAGTTTTACCCGGTTCATTAAACTTAGACACAAGTAAAATAAAGTGTTTTCATTATCTCAAGTTAATTCAATTCGTTATAAAAAGAAATAAGTAAATACATCAACGAAAGTGTCCTCAAAAATATTTTCCGAATTGCTTTATTGCGTTACACGTTCTCCACTAATATTTTACTGAGTAAATAAAATGAAAATGACAAACAAAACTTCAACTCTCAAAATATGAGATCTGCATTTACGTGTTTAAATCTGTTAATTAAATACAAAAGTCAACTTAATTTAGTAACCTCGGGAGAAATGTAGTTGGTAACGATGATACTAAGTATTAGATATCACTTTCCAACTGATAATTAGGTAATCTATTTTAATTAGTGTACAACCCATTGAAACTGATACCTATTAAGTAGTGAAATAAATAAATCTAACAATTTATGTTACACATGTTATAGCTAAGGGAATATTTATAAATATCTGACAATAGTGAAAACAAAAAAAAGTGTAGTATTTTTTTCAAATTATTTAAAAATATTAATATTTTATCATATAGATATGTGGCCCCTCATATCTTTGACAAGCGTAAAAATATAACGAATTTCTCAAGAATTGTGAAAAAAAGTATTGAAATCAGATGACTTTCTCTTGCCATTTATATACCAAACTACATACAATTAAAAAAGTTTTATTTAAATACTTGCTCCCTCTCTAATGTTATTCCAAGTTTCCTTATAAATAGTTTTGAATTTTAATTAAGTAATTGTGACTTATATCTTATCTCAGTGCAAAATGAAACTGACCTTGATTTTATAGAGAAATTTAAAACGAATTGAACTTTTCTACGAAGTTTGTCATTTACAAATTTTGTATTTTCTTCTATATTATGTTTTTCCCAATTTTTCCAATAATATCTACTATCTTTTTGTCTGACATTTTTCCAGGTCAAACTTGGTTCTATATAATTTTTTATTACGAATAGTTTTCATGTTGGTCATGTAATTTTAAGGACTTTTGTAGTCTGTTCGTTTATGAAAATAAAGATGATATTAAAACATCACACTTAATATTCCAAATGTATTTAATTATTAGAGAAAAACAAATAGAACCGCTTAATAAATTGTTCCATTAATTTTTGTTAAGTATGTTCATAATTTTAATTATATTCTACATGTTAATTTTTGTTATTAGCTCAATTAGAATTGTATAACATTAACACTTAAAGTGCTATTACATTAACAGATGAAAAGTATAAAACTTACTTCAGTATGCATGATACAATTTGCATGATCAACAATGATCAAAAAAAAAAGATACGCTAAAACCTACTTTTCATCGTTCATTAGTTCCTGATTTTATGGTAATGATAAGAAAATATTAGGTTAATTATTTAAAAATAGTTACACGACCAAATCACTTGAAGGAACAAAAAACTTAGCCCAATTTTATTTTATATCTCATATGCATCTTATTAACTACAATTAAATTATATTCTTATTTTATTATCGTTATCATTTTTATCCAGTGTGATAAAATCGAGTGTGAAGAAATGCATCTTAAATTGTATAATTTATGGTTAATTTCTTCTAAATACATATTTGTTTCATCTAATGAAAATATAAGGAAGAAATTTATAAATTATTAATGTTTATTGCCCTTTTCATGCTTCCGCATTAAAAATTGTAGAATTTTGAAAACTAGGTTGATTACAAAACATAGTTTTCAAAATTTTAATTTTTTTTACAAATAAATATGTATTTAAAAATGTATGGCTTATAACTGTTCGACAAAATAACAAGCTTCCATATATACAGAAACTTTTCCGTTTTTCATAAAAGGGCAATAGAAAGACCGATAAAATTATCAATCGTCAGAAACATTAAATCGATATAATTGGCCATTCAAAATTTGCTCGATTCAATTGAAACTGGAAAAATGGATATGTTAATTATTATTTGAATATTGAATATATTTGGCGTTAATTTTGTAGGAATTCATTATTCACAATTAAATGAAACTACATGATGTAGTATTACTTCTACTTTCTTTAAGTTCTTTACCACGACCTAGGTTTCGTTGTATTACAACATCTTCAGGTGGGCCATTAGCAATGATCAAGAAAGTAGAAGTAATATTACATCACGTAGTTTCATATTTATTCCTTTCATATAACTGATACTAAAAGAAAACTTTGGCTGGCAAAAATTTAATGTAAAATTTTATTTTCTAATTTTCAAAAACATGAAAATTAAAAAAAACTCAATTTAGGAACTTTGATCAGGCAATGATTATTTTAAAATAAATTTTGATTGAAGAAATTTGACTGATCATTTTTCGGAAAAATTATAAATGAGAGAAAATAAAAAAGGCTGACAGTTTTTATTTTATATAATAGAAGTAGATAGTAAAACTTTCAAGTATATCTTTCGTAGTATAATATTTTGTTCTCATTTGTAATTAATTCATAGAAACAACACTATTACTTTTTTTTACAGTTCAAATCAATTTCTAACCTCCCCAAATTATATAATATATTATCTCATATATATACTAATTATCTAAGTAATTGTGACAAAATATAAAAGAAACTGAAATAATATTCTTATTTGTCCTTCCTTTTTTGTTTAAAAGAGAACAATTATAATTAGATGTTGTTGCCAATTATAGTCACTAGGGATTATTTGGATACTCATAAAGATTTTATGTTTAATTCTTTTTCTATTTAACGTACAACAATATTAACTATAAACTGAATCTGAAAAGAGAAACTAGAAGCGTTTATAACGGACATAAAACTACACTGTCCATACTGAAATTAACACTGTCCGTACTGAAACCATATAAAATCTTTACAAAAAAACATTTAAAAGTGATAAGTCTAAAATAAAGTTTGTTTTCATTACCAAAAAATGAAGAAAATTTGCCTCCTTGTTCTAACAATCAAGAAATGAAGATACTGAAAAAGATTAAGGAAATCCAGAAAGTGAGTGAGCACCACTGTAGCATATAAGTAATGTGCCGTAAAATTCCTAACAAATTGTGACGTCCTTTACTAAAAGGATTGCGAGTTGAAAATAATTTTATTCGATTAAATATTCCACTTTAAGTGGTAATAAAATGAATCAAATTTGAAAATGAATATGATTATTTACTTTTTCAATTTTCATAAATATACGAATACTTACGTCTCAAGCAGAAATATCGTCATTAATATCAATAAAGGAAATATAAAGTAAATATCAATATATTGAAAGTATTTCTTTTCCATGCTAAAATCCCATGCTAAAATTAGAAATTGAAATTATGATGTATGAGAACAAAAATAAATACAAATGTAAACAGTAATTTGGCTCAGCAGTTCACTAACTAATGGCTGATAGTTAATCACCAAATAATTGCATAATCGAAATCTGGAAGCAGGAAGAAATAAAATTTTGGCGCAAACATGAAGTAAGAACAAGAAAAAATGTTTTACGCTGCAGAATATTTACGGGATATTTGAGCAAGTAAAATAAATAATAACTTTCTTTTAGTCATCAAAATCTCATATTATTATTCGATTAATGGCGTCTAAGCGTCATCTTCAATTATCCTTACTTCATAAAATTTTCTTCGAAAAAAGTGGGAAGACGAATTTTTTTACCGAATAAAGAAAATAATAAACACGTTTGAAATTGACAGTAAGAAAATATTCAACTTGAATCGTAATTGATTATTCGTCCAGTGAGACTTTTCCGCAGTGTCATTTTCATTTTCATTTCACTTCTCTAATTCAATTCTCGTGTATGAGGCATTTTTCGTATAAAAATATTTTTCTTCCTATATTTTGTTCATCAGCAAAAAGAAATACTTTCAATATATTGATATTTACTTTATATTTCCTTTATTGATATTAATGACGATATTTCTGCTTGAGACGTAAGTATTCGTATATTTATGAAAATTGATAATAGATATATTCTCTTCTATATTTGATGATCTTAAGTAGAAACTTTATTTCCCCCGTAATTTGCACATTCATAATTTTTAAAAAGTAAAAAACGGTAATATTAAAATGCGTAAAACGTTAAAGTATCATACAATTTTTTTTATTTAGTGACTCACAGCTTTGTAATTTTAATTAAACCGTCAAATTCCCGTTATCCCGTGAACCCATATTTTATCATTATATTACTGTTTTAAAACAAATATTATAAGGATTTACATTCAATAACATACTTCTATTACTCAATGTTAAAACTGAACCAATTAATTTAATGAAATATTGAACTTCTTTTCATACAATCTCATTTAGGGGGGCGGAGTTGCTCGCGTCCGTAGGAATTACCATCTTTCCTGACCTAGCCTACACGTGTCCCCTGGGTGATGCTAAACGAGCAACAACGCCGAGTATCGAGCGGCGGTTAACAAACTCGACAAATCAAAGGCAGGAAATGGTCTTTGACTTTCTGAACATCTGTAAGGCTTGGCTTAACTGTCTGGCCTCGAGGAAGAAAACCTCGCTACAAAGAAATATTAGTAAATAACCCCAATCCTAAGGTGGGCAACGTGCCGACAGGATATATGTCTGGTGGGAAAACAGTCTCCAGCGCCAACCTCAGTGGAACGGACAACCGCTGTTGTATCTGCCTTCTCCTGGGAATAGGCGTCACCTCAGGTAGCGGCCGTTATATCGTCCTTACTCGTGGGAATCGAAATGAATAAACAACTTACTTCTATATCAACTTGTCAAAAAACCAATACTCCTAACAATAAAACATATACACAACAAATGTTCCATAAAGGACTGTTTGAATCTAGACCTAGAACACTGTCCCTAGGCCACTATCCGAATGCTAACCTAACTATGCCAAACATAGTCCCTGAATTAGGTGATAGCAACGATAGTGATAATTGGACACAAATTAATAGAAAAAAGAGGCAGAATCAAAGCCCAGAAAGCAATGGGGTCCAAAAGCAAACAAAACTGGATACTTATTGGCTAACCCAGAGTCAACCAGTACCAACAACAAATAGATTCGCTAGCCTAGAAAGTGACAGCGAAGAGGTAGAAAAGAATACTCCTGCTGAAAAGACGAATAAACCACCACCAATATTTGTCGATTAAGTCGTTAGAGAAATATCCAACCCCTTCTGAAGAGTGAACGAACATGCCCATGACCGGTTCAACCTAAAGGTTCTAAATAACGATCAAGTTAAAATACAGCCAAAAGTTCCAGACACATACAGAATTATTGTACACCAACTAGAACTTAGAAATACTGAGTTCTACACATACAAACCCAATAATGAATGGAACTTTAAAGTAGTCCTGAAAAACATACATCCATCAACTGACCCTGAGGAAATCAAAGTGGCATTAAATGAAATAGGCCATATCACTACGAACATATGGAATATCAAACAAAGAACGACAAAGAAACCATTACCACTTTTCATAATAGAATTGAAACTAAACCCTAACAATAAGAGCATTTATGATGTTAAGTGACTCATGAATTGCATCGTAACTTTTGAACCACCTCGGCCAAAACGTAAACTGCCCCAATGTGCCAAATGCTAACAATATGGACACACCAAAACATACTGTCGCCGCAGCCCTAAATGTATCAAATGCGCAGTTGATAACCTCTAAAGCGATTGCCCAAGAAAATCAAGATCAGACAGCGTAAAATGTGTTCTTTGTACTGGTAATCACCCGGCAAACTATAAAGGCTGTAAAATCTATAGAGAACTTCAAAACCTTAAGTTCCTTAAGACAGCAGAACGTAAAAGAACCTATATATCCAATAAAGAATCGGGTGTTGCAGTAGAAAACCAGAAATTATTAGATACAGAAATGCTGAAAAGTCGAAAATCGTACAAAGATGCTTTAACAAATAAACATCAACCAGGAAATACATCAGAAATAGAACACACAGACCAAAATAATATGCATGAAATAATGAGCTTGATGAAACAGATGATGCAGCAACTAACTACTCTGACAAACCTGACTGAACCTTAACAACAAAGCTGTCGACTTCGATTGCTTAAAAATTGCCCTATGGAATGCTAATGGGCTGTCACAACATACCCTTGAGGTTAAAACATACCTTGAAACACAAAAGATAGATATTCTATTAGTTACAGAAACACATTTCACAAAGAAGGGTCATTTTAAAGTGCAGAACTACAAGACATATCATACAATGCACCCTAGTGGCAACGCACATGCTGGAAGTGCTGTGCTCATAAGATATAATATCAAACATCATGAAAAAGTTAATTATTGTACTGAAGAAATTCAAGGTACAAATGTTGTTATTGAGGATTGGGCAGGACCGTTCACAATTTCTGCTGTATATAGTCCACCTAAACAAAAGCTTAAGCAGGAAGATTACGAAAAGTTATTCTCCACATTAGGCCCCAGATTTATTGCTGGAGGTGACTACAATGCCAAGCACCAACCCCCAGTGTTGGTCACGTAATATAAATACGAAAGGTAGGCAGCTACTAATGGCCATAAACAAATTAAGACTTGATGTGGTTTCGACTGGTGAGCCCACCTACTGGCCTACAGACAGGAGTAAAATACCTGACTTACTTGATTTCTGTATTACAAAAGGTATCGCAAATAGTTTCCTTACAAATAAAACGAGCGCTTAACTTTCCTCTGATCACTCTCCAGTGGAAATAACATTGAAAAGGACAATAACAGCAACACCTAAGCCGTGCAAGTTGCGCTCAAGTAAAACCAATTGAGAGCTCTTCGGACAGATATTGGTAGAAAGTTAGGATTTAAAAATCCCTTTAAAGACTGATACTGACATAATGGAAGCTGTTGAACACCTTAATAATTGTATTCAACAATCTGCTTGGGAGGCTACTCCAGCCACCGCAAATGCGCTCCATAAACAAGATTGACCAAAATCTGTTCGTGAGCTATTAGCTGAAAAAAGAAAAGCACGAAAAAAGTGGCAGAAGTCGGGCTATCCAAATGACAAAAAATATCTGAACTATTTATAAAGAAACTCAAAACACTGCTCAGTAATAATGAAAACCGGAACATCCAAACATCCTTAGAAAATTTGGACGCTACAGGGGAAACAAATTATTCACTCTGGAATGTAATAAAAAAACTGAAACGGCCAATCTCAAACCAACCTCCGATCTGTAAAACGAACACAGAATGGGCTTCTAGTGATGCGGATAAAGCTGCTACTTTCGCTGAACATCTTGAACGGGTCTTCATACCAAATCCAGATACGGGCTCGTCAAAAATCCATGAAGTCGCCCAGTTACTAGATCAAACTAGACCCACCTATCACAAAGTTCACAAAGAAAGAAGTACAAAGAGCGATAAAGTCCTTGGACCCTAATAAAGCTCCGGGGTATGATCTCATAACAGGCAAAATCTTAAGAGAGCTGCCAAAGCAAGGCATTCTATTTTTCGTAATAGGTAGAGGTATGTTTGGAAAAAAGTAGTGTGAGTGAACTTTCACATTTTTTAATTCGCCAGTAAAATAATTTGAGCTCTAAGGATTTTATAATATATTAAAAAAAGTGTAGGTACGTGAAGTTGGCGTCAATAGGAGAAATATGATATTATTTAGGTCGACTATGTATCAGATACATAAGATGTTTGGATGATTCACTTAGTTTTATTCTAATTGTAATTTGTAATAATCAAATAGTTGCAATTTGTAAATTTAAATTCAAGCTGCACGTGACGCTAGTGTACATGTTGCTAATTTTAAGCGGGAGCCGAACAACTATGCATTTACAAATTAACTTACCAAGTTAATTATATCATAAAAATATTATTATTAATAAATTTGAGAAATTGATTGTTTATAAATGGTCGAAATAAAACGCCTAAAATATTTTACTTGAGGACACCAACTAAGATACTGATCGGTAAATAAACCCAAGTTTTTAAAGTTGACGTATACGGTATTATTATACAATTTAGTACCAGTTGCGATAATTATGAAATCTTTGAATACCAATGATGATAGCTTGAAACTTACTTGGGTCTCGATTAAGAATATCAGTGATTTTTGGTCAGGAATAAATGTCCGCAGATTATCAGCACCGAGAAAAATATTTCTACGGAAATTCTTAACAAAATATCACCAATAAATACTGAGAAAAAGAGAGGAGATAGAATTCTTCCTTGAGGTACACCAGCTGTAAGATCAGACCATCTGGAATACTTGTCAGATAACTTAATAGGTTCATCAATAGAGATATGACCTGAACCACTCAAGTGAATGTTGGGATATATTAACATATTTCATATAAGCTAGAAGAATATTGAAGTCAATAGAATTTGAAGGACTACTAAAATCAAAAGGCGCGAGGACAATTATTTGTGCATTATCCTTAGTCAAATGTTTATCATCAGTAACCTTAACGGGGGCAATCGAGGTGCTGGGATCAAATTTAAAGCTAGATTAAAGTGGATTTAAAAACTTATGAGCATTAAAGAAGGTAAATTGATTATGAACAATACGTTCAAAGGCTTTGGATAGAAGCAGTAGGATAGATATGGGCCTACAATTCTTAGGTTGGAAAAGGTAATGAAATATTAAGTACGGGGATAATATAGGTTTTTTCCATTTCAAAGGAATGATAGCAGTTGCCAAAGATGTATTAAAAATATCAGCGATAACTAGAGCCACAATATTTATAATTGGTTAAGAGTATTTTTATTTAGGCCAACAATTCCCGTGAATTAGGATTTTATCGGAAGTATACTAGTTTTATCTTCGAACTCACAGGTATTCATTAGCGTAAATTGGTGTTCAGTAGAAAGTGATGAAGACGAGATACTATTCATAGTTGCAAACTTAACGACTGTAAGTACTCAGAAACTTCCAAAAATTAGAAGAAGTATATTCACGTAACGTTATAGAAACGAAGGGCTTTTTCGATATTTTTACATGTTTGCGAACACTTATTTCCAAGTGCTCTGAAGTTTTTCCAGCAATTTGTACTAAAATATATCTCTATACCTTGCTTTGGCGTGAAAGCAAGGTATCGAGATATATTTCAGCCCAAATTGCTGGAAAATTGTCAAATTATAATTGCACCTTGGCTAAATGACGCTGATAAACTAATGAAGCTGATAAACTTTGGCCATCATTTTTCCAATAGAGTAATTTAGACAAGGAGCAACTCTCTGCTTAATTTTGAAAGAGCATCTTTATCCAGCAGTTTTGTGACACAAGTGTTGATAACAGTGATCTTGTCATCATTAGAGTGATTTATCGCAACTGTATACCAGTTAATAGATCTGGGGGTTGAAGTCACAGAAAACGATGTCTTTGGAAGAGGCTTTAAAACTACTTAATTTATATAAAGTATTCAGTGCTCAACTATACTATCAAAATCACCAAAATACAAAAAATCAGGAGGAAAATATATGACACCTAGTAGTAACTTCGTTTGAAAAAGATATTTCGACAAATAAGTATTCCTTAATGTATGTGCAAACAGTGGAAGATTTTTTTCAAAAATTTGCAAAGGTGGGTCAGCTCAAAGATATACAGCAACATCACCATCCCGTCTGAAAGTACGATCATTGTATATTGAAACGTAAACCGGGAGTGCATACGAATTTGATAGAAGTGAAATTTTAAGCAAGGTCTCACTAAAGAGACAAGCGTGAAGGTAGAAATTATTATGCCCGGATTACTATTACCGGATTATTTTTATAGAATAAAATCTATAAATATTATTTATTCCATACGACCCATCGCTTCTTATTCTATTATAATCCTAGTTCACTAAATGTGGACAATAATCAAATAAACTGGTTTCAGTATCAATTTAAAATGTTATAAAAATAAATAATTAAATATATCCATGAAAAGTTCATCTAAAATATTTTCCGAATTGCTTTATTATGTTAGACGTTCTCCATTATTATTTTACTGCCTAAATTGTATAATATTGACAAATAAAATATGACAACTCAAAATACGAAATCTATATGTACGAGGTTTAATTTTAGTAATTAACTGCAAAAATCAACTCAACATAGTACTCTCGGGAGAAGTGTAATTAGTAGCGTCGATGCTATGTATTAAATATAACGCTCCAACTGAAAATTATATTAATTTTTTTTAATTGATGTACAACTCGTTTAATCTGATACATCCTACTTCATAACAAATACATCTGACTGTTAGGTTATGAATTCGGGGATATTTAGAAAAACATAATAGCGAAAACAAGAATAAGTACAAATAATTATCCATTAAAAACTTGAATCATTTATATATGTAAATATTTGGAATAAAAATGTAAATATTTGGAATAGAACAACATAAAACCTATCATTTTAATATAATCATAAAAATCGCTCTCGTAACATTTTCTGCTTCCCACCACCATTTTTTAAAGTTGCAAAGAAATACACAGCATATTCGAATACAAACTGAAGTAACGGTTGAGACAGTTATGGCTTCCAGATAAAATGGAACTGAAACCCATATTATTGTTAAAATACAAAGTTAAAATGATTTGCTTTCTAAAATGCAAGTTTGAGCAGACAGTTTCATTTAATTTGCAGGTTGACCCATGAAATACTACAGGATTTTAGAGAACTTGAATGCCTACTTGAAGCATTTTCTTATGTAATCGAAGTTTTTGATGATGTAGGATTTATAATCGTTTTCCATATTCTTTGTTTACTTAAGCTCGACGATACCTCTTCTATGGCGATACGAGTAACTGTGACAGATGCCTGAACGTTTTTGGTGAGGTGTTTGACTGAATAATCAAGCACAATAACATTTACCTTTATGCGTTAGTTCACGACGTCGTTAAAAGGAATTTTAACGACGAAACGAAAAAAATATTCCACAATTTTGATTCAGTTTTAAAAATAAAAGTTCATGTAAATAATATTTTCCCTCACTTAATTAAACAACTTTTTAACTTTATTAGGTACTTAATCTGCAAGGTGGTTAAAATTTTCTAATGGACTCATTTTAAATATTTACATGAAGTGAAATAAGGGCAAATTTTGAACTTCTAGCATAAGTTTTAGAATATAACGGAAATGATTTAATTACTAATCGTATTTTTGCATGATTATTTTTAAATAAATCATTGCGTTGTTTCCTTACTCTTGCATTAGTCTTAGTGTGATGCATCAGGCTTAGTCTAAGTCTTAGTGTTTTGTGAAATATTTTCTTTTACTGTTTTTGTTTTCTTTTTACGGACACAGATTGCACAATCCACCCCACAAGCATTAATAAATTGATATTGGCAAAATTATAGGACTTTCAAACTACTTAATGTTTCGATTTTATGTTGTTAATTGAAAGTAAAATTTATTATATTTTTACCCGACCGAATTAGTGACAAGGGTTTTTTTCACATTTACGCAAAATACCCCGGTGTACATATGTATAGTGTATAGATAGCTGAAGGGGGATGTTTTAAAGGCAGTAAACTCATAAAATAAATATTTAAAATGTAGGGATATTCAATATGTAAAATCTGCTTGAACGGTTGCATTTTTGGATCCGACTAATCGATTATCTACATGGAGGGCCTCAGATATGGAAGAAGTATTTTAAACAAATAAAAGAAATCCTTTTTTAAGGATCAATGTAGTGGAAAACAAAACACGTATCCCATAATCTAAGATACATTGCAAACAGAGGGAAATAATTCATACGGAACATATACATGTAAAACGTGATTACAAGAGAAGAATATAATTTATTGAGGAAATGTTGAGAAGCCTGAGGAAGAATGAAAGTTTTTTACTCCCATTTTAAGGATAGAAGAAATACATTTTTTAGAAAATGGTGTTTTTGCTCGACTACGACAGAGAAAGGGTTATGGATGGTTTGCTTGTATTTATGGTATGGTTTATGTTTGTATATCTGAGAATGAGTAAGTTTGTTTCCTCGTTTTCAGATTAAAATACTGAAGTGATTTCAACAAGTGTGTGTTCCTAGATTCGTTTTGGTTCAGAGTATATCCTAGGGTAAATGATGTTACATAAAATTCAGTGCTATGTATATATGTATGTATGTATGCATATATATGAGTAAGTTTGTTTCTTCGTACAGACTAAACTACCAAATATATTTCAACAAATCAGGTATCTGTAGATTCGTCTGGAGGGAATATCTTAGGCATAAAATGTTACATAAATAGGCATAAAATGTCACATATACCATACATACATGAATAGTGCTTTAAAATCGTTCACGCATATCCCACAGAAAATTTTGTGAATATGGCCACAAAATAAAATGACTGAATTATTGGACAAAATATAAAAAAATTACAATATAAAGGCTGTTGATATTTCCATCGACTCAAAAACATATGACCACATCCCTCAGTCTGAACGCGTTCGTTGAGTCCCTTGTTGGATCGGTGGCATTTTATGAAGTGAAATAAATTGGTATTGGATAGCGAATTGATCTGAAAAAAAATTAACATAAAAAACTGGTGAATAGAGAATAGATGTTATTAGAAGAAAAATTAACATAAAAAAACTGGTGAATGGAGAATGGATGTTATTAGAAGTATTGAATGGCCACCTCTTAGACGAAACCAGCTCAAAGTCGGGGAATCACTCAAGGCTGTCAATACTCATTTCGATGATCAAATAATTTTTAATGATCTTTCTTCAGATCTAAATAGAATTGAGCCTTCAAACATAGACTGTGACGTAATGAAAGGAGCTTGTAAAGTCAATAGAACCGTACTTTTTTTAATGTTGTTGTGAAGTCTTATTGCACATGTAAGGATGTAATCTTGGAGAAGCTGTAATAGATCTCGGTAAAACTGTTTTTGCAAAAGGCCAAATTGATGTCGCATTACACCTAGTCAAAACTTTACAAGGCCTCTTTATAAGTGAGTTCGCATCTTCAGAATTTTAAAATAATCTCCATGCATACAATGGTATGAAAAGATTGAATCGATTGCGCAATTAATATAATTAATAATAAAAGCTGCCCGCCAGAATCATAATTAAAATCAAGGCTCTATGCTTAATTACACATAAAAATAAAAGTTAAAAATTAAAACTACGAAGTATGAAAATATTCCACTCAATAATGGTCAAAGCCTGAATTGTTCTTTAAATTGTAGGAAACCTGCACAAAAACATGTTTAATGAATTTCCTTCAAAAAGATAAGAAAATAGTCAATTTTAGTATATATATGGGTACGGTGATGATTTAGGTATAGTCGTAGTCGCATGCCGCCGTCATAAAAATAAGTACATAAAGGGCACGTCATAGCGGTAAAACAAACTTACTCACATACATATATAAGTACATAGTATCCATACATCTAGGCTATGAATTAAATATGGCATGCGACCACAGCCGCCGTAATAATTAAAAAATAAATATACAAAAGGCACAGCATAGCTGCAAAATAAACTAATTCACATGAATAAATAAATATATAACTTGTATACACACATATACCATACATACATGAATAGTCTGTTTTCATAACTAGCGGCATGCAACCACGGTCACACATAAGCCATCGCCACATCCATAACAAAATTTGACAACACAAATTTTCCCCAATTTTGAGTTTAGGAAAATCAGCGATTTTTGACAATTCTGGAGAGGAACACTGTCTTGTTTCGTGCTTTTTAATTAGTATTTTTCCATAGTCCGATTTTAGTTTCTACAACTTTTATTTGCATAATAAATAAAATTACCACACACGGAGTATTAAAAATCCATTCAAAAAAATATTTAGTATATGACGAACTAAAAACAGTAACTAATTGGCTACTTTCAAGCACGAGTCTGATCGAACGGCAAGTTTAAATAGTAGTTATAAAGAAACCATTTATTTCATATTATTTCAGGCATGATTTAAATTTTTCCGTGGATGGCTTTAATCAGGTCTGTAAGTTTCTCGACTTAAGCTCTATAATTTTTTTTGTGAGAGAGACAAGGAGATAGCGTACGAAACAGTTTTAAATTGAAGCGAATTTAACCAGGAAATTGAGAAAAAATAAAATTGGAATTAAAAATAAGGGAATGGCTTTCAGATCTGTAAGAGGGAATTTTTCGAACATAACTGGAATCTGTTTCATCGACAAAAACACACTCGTGTGTGCAATCTTCCTGTAATGCACTATTATGGCTTAAAGTGGCGCTATTTAAACATGGTACATATTTCATACGTACGTGTGGGTATATATATATATATATACATATATATATATATATATATATATATATATATATATATATATATATATACATATATATATATATATATATTTATTTACAATTAATTCATTTATTTTATTGTGCATCAAACTTTCACAGTTTACCCTATGACCTAAGATCAGGTTATGGGGCAACTACAATACAATGATGATAGCAGATGTAATAATTTTTTTAGATAGCGCCTTTTTTACATCTGTAAAAGTATAGTAAACAATGTATTTACAAGGTGAACAAATAATATTTGTAAACAGTTTTATGGAAATACTAAGTAACCTTAAATATGTGAGTATATAATTTCTTAAATGTATAAGGAAATTCTCGTATTCCATGTTCTACTTGTACGTGACAGGGTTTTTATATTAGAAATATAAGGATTAAACATTTTTCTATTAACTTAATTATACATAAAACATCTAGTTTTTTGAATAATAATTTGCTTTCTGAAAAGTCAAACTTATTTTGAAATTGTAACTCTGTACATACTTAATAAAATATTTAATTTTTAATGAATTCACGCAATAATTATATCCATAACGTAAACATACGTGAATATATTATTATAATTATAGACTCAGGTCCGTATATCCAACTCGTTTGACTACTCAACCGAAACGCCGTTCAACGGTCAACGTAATTTGCTCTGTTTCGAATTTTTTATTGAAATTTTCCGCATGCGTTAACACATTCAAGCGTGGTGTTTGTGAAAAAATATTATATTCAGCGGTAGAATATGGGTATACGTTTCTCTTGTAACAAAATATACAAACATGATAATAAAAAACAAAATAAATCATTTGAGAAAGTCAAAGTAAAAAACCCTTGGAATATTCCAAATAAATTTAGCAGATACTTTTAATTTTCACAATTAATTTGTATTATGACCGCTTCTAATTACGGTGATTCATAACTGCATGGAGATTACCAGCAAATAGAATTAATATTTATGTGCCAAATAATTTTTAGTGAAACATATCTGGAACGAAAGCACGCAGTCTTTTCTAAATATTTCATAATTTAATTTTAATTTACCGACTTTTTTCAGTTTCCAACTACCAATCACATCAAACAGTTTTAAATATGAATCATCCCACTATACCGGTCTCTGCTCCGTCCCAGTAACGCAAATCGCCATGTAAAAAAAATATTCTCTTAAGTAAATAAAAAAAATTGTGTAACCTATAATAATATGAATGGAATCATGCATGTAACTGTTACGGCATGCAATTAGTCACTCTTGTTTGCAAAATAATATTCAAGGCGTCATCTAGCAGGGACATTATTTAAATTATGGAGTTAGGAATATAAATCCTTTTTCAAATATTCTCCCGGAAACTTCAAAACAAACCGCTAAACTTGTTTACTTTTACCCTATTAGAATCAAATATGTTTTATTTTACGTGATATTTTGATTCTACGGAAATGCGTATAAATTTAATCAGTATAACTCTTGAAGGTTTTAGTAGCTTCGAACAGAGTGTAAAAGTGGTGAAAGTTGCAAGTTTTACTTAAAATATCATTTTCGATATCTATCAAGAAATATAATTAGTTACTTCATTACATTTTGTCTTCATCATTTAGAAATTTGCTTAATGTCACTTCATTCACCAACTATCACCATATAGCCTGGCCCAAATATTCTAACCTATCGTCTTTCTCATCTCTCACGCTGAAATAATTTTAATAAATCGCTTTAAAACATAATTAACTTTGACACTACATTGTGCGATAACGTAATTTCCTGTAATTTGCGTCTCGTAGAACTGATTAGCTCGATGTGGTATACCGCACCGCTTCAATGCCCTTGTCGCCTAGCTTGTAGCTTGTACGGGGTAATACAGCGCAAAGTGATCATATTAAGTATATGCTGCCGTTGAACCGAAAAATATGAGGTCATTGATGTAAGTTGGCACAACTATTAACAAATTAATTTACGTTACATTAGGGTTTTCAGCCCTACTAGGAAGCAGGAAACTTAAACGTATGCTCTTTTTTCACCAGAAAGGTTTGTGAAATACATAAAAAAATAAAATTAAAATAAAACTTTTGTATGAAGGGATTAAAACATAGTTTTATTTTTATCCATTAGGCAGGATATTACATATTTGCATCAAAGAAATTAGTAATAAACAGAAAAACATTTAACTAATATAGCTATTGTTTATAAACACTATTTCTAAGGCCCCATAAGCAAATTTCTGGAACTGCTCAATAGTCGTATGTTTTCTTTGAATTAATTTCCGTCTTCTAGAAAATTTTTCAACAATGACTTTTTACGTAGTACCATATTATTAAGAAATTCATAAATTTCAAGAAAGATAGTATAAAGTAAAATTTGAGAGTAAATCTATACATATAGATGATGTACATCTTATAACTTTATAAAATATTCACGAAAGTCTTGTTTTGTATCGAATCTTGAGTTATACTGAAATTTTGTTCACAAAATAATATTTTATTTTTATTGGAACGTAGTTCCTTATCGCACGTTACACACTCGGTGAATGAGAGCTAGCCAGAAGAAAGTGTAAGATTTCGATCGACACCTTTGCTACAGTGTATTGCTTGCGTGTTTAAAAGCATGTGTCAATGTATAGGTTTACTACATATAGACGTGCGGCGTGCGCATCAGTTGTATCCGTTTAAGCGTGTGTGTATAGGAATTAGTGCGCACCGTAATAGTCATAACCTCTCTTAACTATTTTTAAACTCATTGTCATCAATAAAGAATTAATTATGAAAGTGATTCAGTAGAAGTTGGGAATGAAGATGAGAAGTCAGGTAAGTATCAGTGTTAAAGCGACAATAAATGGACGATTGATTTTAAACTTAAATTTTGAAATGGATGGTTTAAACTTAAATTTTGGAGTCATCTTTTATTTGCATCGAAAAAGTTTACACTTCTTTTATTTCGATAGCGAATTGAGTAAGGTATTAACGACTGAAACATAATTTATAACATCAAAAAAGAAAACCAATACCCAAAAATGTAAAAGATATCGTAATTCATTCATTGACTTTTTAAAATTTTTCATTTAATTATTCTCAAACGTTGCTAACTTATTTATTTGTGCCTATTTTTTAATACATAATATATAGCCAAAGAATTTTTTTTCCAACCATGTGTCCCACGACACCGCACGTTCTTTTTTAATAATACCTCATCGCAAAATAAATAAAAAGGTAGTAACCTCTTATATATCCTCTTATATATACCTCTTGTATATCTCTTTCAAACTTTAGATAACCGTAATTAAATTTTACGTAGACTACGACGGTACAAGTGTAAGAATAAAGTAACTATAATTATAATTTTTTCACTGAGTTCCTCTTATCTCATTATATTATGAAAAAGATCTTTGAAAATACAACTGAAAATGTTACGTTCGTATTTAATGCCCCGTGGAAAAATTGCCAATATCAAACACTTAAAATCGCTTCGGTGTCCGTTCCTCCTTCTGCCCAGGTAATTTTATCGGAAACAATTTGACGTAAACATTTTGAATTTAACACGGAGATTGGAGAATGGTGCCTCAATTAGACGAAAAGATGAAATTCAAATTTTTAATTTTATTGTTAACTCCGAGCGGTAAATTAGGAAATAAAAAACAGATCTCTTTTAAGGTTAAAATATAAGTTGTCAAATAAAACTTATTAAAGCAAAAATTCACCAACATACATGATGTTCGTTTTTATGATTTTTATAAACATTTTTTGGGAAAGACGTTTTGAAATTATTATCAAGCACATCATCATTAAACAGATAGCTTAGAAAAAACAATTAACATTGACAAAAGGTGTAGATTGAAGGAAAAATATCAAGATCAAAAAACCTAGCGCGATTAATTGTCATAACAATTTAAAACCGTCGTTTGTTTCCTTGTAACCGTTGAATCGTTAGTTTCAGAGAAAAAATTTTCGAAATAAAAATATTTCTCCCGATGAAAGGAACTACTTTATCCTTAAACAGTTTTCAATTTCTTTTTATAATGCGCCCTGCTACTAATTTCTAAGAATGCACAATGTGATACTGCATTGGTATTTATGGCACGGAACACTAATTACGCAAATATAGCCTGCATCTATAGACCAAGATATTATATGGAATAATACCAATCAACGTTTCATTTAATATAGAATATTTTCTGTGAAATACGAGTTACCAAAATGTCAAGTAATACATTTCAACTCCATATGCTTGTGAATGAATCTGAAAAAATCAAGGTATAAATAAAAATTATTTGTTGTTTATTGTTATCGCTAACCTTTACATGCCTCTTGTTACTTTCATTTTTTTAGTTATTATTTTTTTATGACTTTACTTACAATTTTTTCATAACAGAAATTATTTCATTAGAGGTCATAATATATTCCTGGTTAATGAAAAATATAATGTTCCTTCGACTATAACGCAGCCAATTTTAACTATAGTTATCGCAAATATGCATTGTTTTAATGCATTCCATGTTTAAACGTACACCAAAAATGATATCTTGTATCGTTACTTTTATCACAAAATGAAGCTCGTCTTTTTTGGTTTCCTTTTTTTTTCTAACTTGTTCCATAAATATAAAATCTATAGAGGTGTGTACGTAAAACGTTGTTAAATAATAAACAACTTGAGAACGATGAGACTATTTGCTCCTACCTCATTGGATGCTATATTGATATTTTACAGTCTTTAACTAATGACGAAGGCTTGTAATTTCTAAAAGAAGGACATTTTATGTTACAAAAATATTTTGATTTTTTAAAACTAACTTTTTGAAGAAATATTTTCTCAGCAAATACTATATGTCAATACTACCAATTTTGCTGCTAATTTTAAAAATTTCTATCTTTTGCGAGAGTCAAAATTGTTATTGCTTTTAAGGGGTTTCAAATAAATTTATCTATTAGATATTCAAAATATATAGCGCAGATTTAAAAAAATTACCTACTAAGCACGACTAGAACTCTCATTATAAGATTCCGTACGAATTAAGAATTTACAAATTTTGTACGTATTAGAAACTTTCAAACATCTAGAAATATCACCATAGTTTTTTTACAACCTTGCTTTTAAAAATCGATTTTTTTCATAATTTTACGTTGAGTTAGTATTTTCATAAAATAACGTAGAAAATAAAGACAATTATATTTAACATTCCTCCCCTAAATTTCTGAACAATAATTTTGGGATTAATCTATTGAGATATATGCGCTTTAATATTTTATTACTATGCCAATATTTATTATATTCAAGTTTTCAAGTCGGGCGGTTTCTGTAAAAAGACACTGTGATAGACGGGCGGACAGACACGCGAGTGATATTAGAATTTCGGTTTTCCATTTGGGGCACAGCAAAAGTAGATTTTTATTAATCTTCCAATTATAGAATGGACTGCAACATGGTTTAGTTATTTACAAATTGTAACCGTTGTTCATCAAGTATCGTTATAAAGTACTAACGTAACTTGAAAACTTGAAATGAGAAAGGATTAATGAAAATTTGCACAAGTGAATTAGTTAACTTCAAACGAGAATCGCAAAATGAACTGAAGCGCTTAGGCAAATAAATATTTTCATAGAGATAAGGTCTTTCTGCTTTTATGTATAAAATTACCATGCATGTGCAATCTACATTTAAACGATATTTTTATTTAGTTAAATTTTTTTCTTTACGTTGGAAATGAAATATTATTAGGTATAAAATCGCACTAACGAGCTGCCAAAAGTTTGCAATGTTGTCCCATTAGCAGTGTTGTCCATTGTCCCATTAGGTGTATGGCAAGGTATATACGGTTGTAACATGGTGGCGGTACTTTGCTTTATATGCAAAGCAGAAAATATATTCGCAAAGCAAAAGTAACTAGCAAATCGAAATTCCCATTATTGTTAAAAATTTATCAAATTAGAATTGAAAGTAATGTAAAATAACAAACAACCTGCAATGCTTCACAAAATCAAAAGCTTCTGTTAGAAAATTATAATCATCGGAATAATATTATACTTGACCAAAATTAGTTGATAGAATTTTTTGAAAATATATTTTGCCATTAATTTTTTCTCGTTATAAAAATATTTCGTAGTGTGTATTTATGTATTATATATTAGTATGTATTTATGAATATCCAATACCCACTAAGCCGAAATCCACGCACATCCACTCGATTCTTATTCGCGGCCCGCATCAGTTATTTTACTTTCGTTCTCTAATATGCGCGGTGGTTTGCGCATTCGCTGGCTTATTTCTATATCCAATGTCATTGTGGACTCAACTGTTACTGGCGAGTATACAAAATAATTCGATAAAGCAAAAAATATAAAAAACCCTTCAAATACGGGTAGAACTTGCACTGCGATAACTCCATACACGTTTAAGCACATAAATATTTAAGGGTACAGTGTTTCTATTCATTTTTGCATAGTATTAATTATGCGTAGCATTATTTACAAATTTTAATTTTTTTTCACAACGAAGATATATTGCCTACACTCACTTCCACATACATAAAAACATAGCACTTAGCTACAAAATGTATATTGTATAAGAACGTTAAAACCAGAAAATATGTCGTAAATATAGATATATAGTAGACTTCAATTAAGCTAATTATCATTACCTGCTAAAATACTACAATAAATACTAAAATATATCTATGCCAAAATGCCTTTCAATATGAAAAGCAGATTTCAGAAAAAAAAACTTTCATCCAACCAAAATTTAAAAAATTACTTTTCTCAACATACGACCGCAAAGTTTTCATAAATCTTTCTGTTTTGCATTCCAAGTAAACCACTAAAAGAAATACTCGAATTTTGAAATGCCTTGCCGCTGTTTGCATATTTAAACGTTCATTCCTCTTAGCCTCTTTGACTGATGCATTATAAATTGTGTAATTACAGAAGCAAGACTTCTGGGTCAATAATAAAATAAGAATCATGGTGAAAATTACGTCGGGATGATGGTAGAAGTAACCAAGTATTTTCCACCAAATTTCGTTTGGGAGACTAAACATTTCATGACATATTGAATATATTTGGCGTTAATTTTGTAGAAATTCATTATTCACAATTAAATGAAACTACGTGATGTAGTATTATTTCTACTTTCTTTAAGTTCTTTACCACAACCTACGTTTCGTTGTATTACAAGATCTTCAGGTGGGCTATTAGCAAGATTCTTTCTTTGCTGATAGCCCACCTGAAGATTTTGTAATACAATGAAAGCTAGGTCGTGGTAAAGAACTTAAAGAAAGTCGAAATAATACTACATCACGTAGTTTCATTTAATTGTGGATTTCATGACATTTTAGGGAAAACAATGGTTATTGTAATAAAATGTTCAAATAATGTGTTACATTAAACTAATGTAGGAAACAATGGAAGCAAGTTTTAACCTTCTTTTTTTTTTAAAGTGTGCTCGATATATGGTTTAAAAGTTATGAAAATTTATAGATAATTCTTAACCATTTTTACCTCCAACAGGAAAATTTTAACATGATGTATATAAAAAAATGCAAATGAGATTAGAAATTGTTTATAAATTAGTTACAACTTTCATAATGTATAATTTAAAACTATCAGAAATATATTTACTACACAATAATCAAATCAATTAAATTTTTCGTTGATTATGTTAAGATTACGTGAATTAAATTTTTTTTTTCAAATTTTATGTGAAGTTTAGTGTATGATTTCAAAGCTTTTTCTAATTTCAAATAGCATTCCTGAAACAAAAAAAAATCAATAAAATATATTCCCCTCTTTCCGCCATTTTCGAATTCACTGAACTTAAAATTATGATAGCAACAGTTTTTTTAGAATCTACTTAAAGACCTTGTGATCGAGCATATTTTTATTCGAGTATCGGTAACAAAAATATTTCATTTGACGGAACTTTTATTTTAAAGGAATTAATCGTCGAAGAATTATACAACATTTATTCCGGAGGAGAGCCAACTAATATTTCAATTTAGTGTAAACATAAAGGTAATATTAAGATTACCCACAGAATTTTGTGCATTAGCCATATCATAAATATAAAGGATTTCAAATACCTTAAGTACGAAGGGATCATTAAATGATTAATAAATCGTATCCTCAATACCTGGCAGGACCGGAATCTGAACGAGACCGCTCGTCCCTTGCTCGCGGTGCGCATCAATTATTCCACTTCCGGTCAGCCTGGTTCGGGTGTTCGTTGCTTTGCTTCCGTGTCGGGTAATTCAGCGAGTGAAATGAATATATCAGTGACAAAAATCGATGAACAAAAAGATATATTTTGTAACTATTAAAAGGAAGTCGGTGTTATGTTCAAATAAACATCTTAAGATCAAATATTTTTCTAAAGTGATAAAACTTCATATTTATTACTAAAAAAATTAAATAAAACAACTTTTTGGCAGCAGTATGTCTGACGCACTATTTCCTCATTAACCTTATGCAAGGATATTTTCAGTTAACTTTAAGATAATTTGTTCATGAAACTTTTTTAAAACACTATAAATATATTTATTAAATGATGTCATATGGTCCGATACAATATTACATGCTGATAGTTTTTTTTTTTTTGGTAACGTTTTAATTTATTCCATCCACTAAGATTAATATTCTTACTTAGTGGATATATCTTGTGGTTTTTATTTACGTGCATGATAAATATTTTATTTGTAAATTTATACATTCTTGATTAGGAAAAGTAAAAAAAAAATAATTTGATAAGCCACTTAACACAAGATTATTAAGTTTAGTAGAAAAATGAACATGCACGTGAACAATTTTGCTCAAAATTACGTGTCATAAATTTTTATAATGTTCGCGAGTGTTTTTGCGATATTGTTTTTATAGGATGAATTATTTCTTAACTGATTCGTTTTATTTAATGACTGGGACAATCTTTTTTTGTAATAAGAATACCACTGTGATATTTATTCATGATTTAGACTTTCAAATTACTACTGGTGAAAGTATAGATCAGAGATTATTTTAATTATATAACCATATTAAATTTAGTTTCGACGTAAGCGAAATATAAAACAAAAGCGTCAAAGAATAGATGTTTACACCTATTTTATAAAAGCAATGATCAAGTCATTTTTATATAGATATTAGTAGAACGTCTATAAATAATATTTTTTATAATCAAGGACATCTATAAATAAAGAACATCTATAAATAATATTTTTTTAATCTGATTATCTAGATGGTAAAGATATATCAAGCTATGCAGATCGATGTTGTAGATCGATATGAAGGTCATTAAAACGATTGATCACAGGTGTATTAAAATATAAATTAGAAAGTAACATGAAATCAGCTTATCTCAATTTTTTCTATTTCAGGTAATACGTGAGTAAAAAAAATCTCTTAGTCGAGATTTTATGAAATACACATGTTTGAATATAATTTGAATTTTTCGATAACATAATGATAGTATTACTGAAAATTAATAAATACAGTGATTGACAAGTATGAGACTTGTTAAAATTAGGAGATATTTTTTCAAAAAATTCAAAAACTTTGTTTTGAAACAGCTAGGCGATAGATAGCATATCGTAAAAGGGTAAAATTCAATTTAAATTATTACCGTAATATGGAAACGTAACCAATACCAGAATATTTTACTGCTAAAATAGATTTCTATGAGGGTAATAAATTCTTTAAAATGTTTGCTCTCAATGAACACAAAGATAAATTACTTCCAAAGTTTTCACAAAACTTTCACGGTTACATTCCTAGTATACCCTTAAAACAAACACTTTCTTTCTTAAAAATGGGTTCTGCTATCAGCAAATTTGAATTTCTATCCCCGCCAGTCCTTTCAACTAAATAATCATAAATAATTTAGTTACGAAACTTAACACTCTGCTGCATCAACGTTAATAAATTAAATTTATTACGCTTACACCGAACTCAAAACATATATTTAGGGGAATATAGTAATCCTCAATTCCAACCTTAAAATCATTTATGTGTGTTGGAGATAGTATTTGTGTTTTTAATGAATGCCCCTGAATTTGATAGTTTCTATTCAGGAATACTTACTGTAGGATCGATGACTTCTCACTCCCAGAACAGAAAAATAAAGCCAAGATACTTATCATTTTAATAAGCATGACATCAGGATTCAAAAAATTATTGAAAATAAGTAACGACTTCCTTTCCGCATTCCCACCCCCACAAAGAGGAAATGTAACGGAAAATATTTGAAAAATTCGGAAATTTCTGATATTCCTAGAATTGTCTCCCAACGGTTGAAACTCTTTAAATTCAATTTGGTATAAATATATCTTACTTATCGCTCTATTGCTATATTTATTACTTATTGCCTATAACAATATAAGGTTAAAGTAACCTTAACCAACTTCTCGCTCAGATGAATGGGGATGAGAATCAAACTAGATCGAAGATCAGTTAGGAAATCCAGGTAAGCTGGAAGTTGGTTAGACTATAAATTAGGGGGTGACAGATACAATTAGACTTAACAGACTAAGAACTATCAAAATAAATACATACTTTGGTGTAATGCGGCCCATAACCAACACTATTTGTTAAAAGACGGCATTCTTTATATCCACTCGTTTATGAAACTTAAAGTTATTTCATGACATTTCATAACGTAGACTAAAACGGGACTCTTCCAGTTATCTCTTCTTGATTAAAAATAGCGATTAAAGGAAAATTATTGATCTGAGACATAAATATTTAGAAATTTCAAAAAATCATAGTAGTTTCTTTGATACCCCAGCAGAAAATTATGAGGTGATGACAGTCTTCGAACTAGTATGGAGACGAAAGTTCTTATGAGAATTACAATATCTATACAGTAGTACATATATCGATAAACATGTGAATGACCTCATAAGGATTCTTATTTCTTGTGTATAGGTACGAAACCTCAAGACACGACACGCTGAGAAATGGGAACAAGAAAGGATCCATTATTTCTCCATAAACATATATATCTCCATAGACATATTAAAACATTAGAACACAATTTAATTTTAAATTAGGAAGAGATTCGGAATTCACTATGCTCTCATCACGGAATTTGTCATAACCGACTTGACGGTTGTGCCTGTGTACTGTTTCAGTCCATTGTAGTAAAAAATCTACTGCATTCCTCAACACACCGGGTACGTGTTAAAGAATGCAGTATATTTCAATTACATTCATTGGATGGCCATTCACAGTTTACATATCTTAATAGGTTTTTTCAGTGCCTGTAAAATTTGTTTAAATTAAAAATTAAGGAATGTACTTACAAACTATTTCTTTGAAATCTCACAATGTCTTAAAAATAGTTAAAGTTGACATTAAAATTATAGAATAATTCTAAAGGGTAACAATTATGTAGTTATGAATATTTTTCGTCACAGTTGCAGAATTTTATAGAGTGACTTTATCGTTGAAATTCACATTATTGTATAAGAACCAAAATTTTGACGATTATAAAATACCAACAAAATATATACATGTAGATAATAATTAACGTTAAACATAAACTTGCTAAGTATAAATACAAAATGTTGGTTTTATTTATCGTAAAAAAAAACTAAAAATAATACAACAGCGGTAAAATATTTATCTAATATCTAATATACATCTAAATTTTATTTTATATTTTTAGTATATGACTGAAGATATTCTACGTAAAATTATGAAATTACGATATTTCTAATCCCTAATAATCAATTCTTTTGAACAATGCTCCACACTAAGTATGGAATTAAAAAATATTTTGTGTGTTTAATTTTTCCGACCACCTATAATTTCCATATACTTATTTTAGAGTGCTAGATGAGATATGGGTTGGTTAATATTTTTTATTATCATGGCGATTTTAAGGTTTATTCATCAAGCAGTTTTTCGGAAAAATACCTGTGATAAGCGAAGAGATAAACACGTAAGCGTTCTGATAGAGTTTTCATTTTTCCTTTATAGTTACGGTACTCTAGAAAGCTAAGTCCAAAAATTGGACAGGCTTAATAATGATAAAGTTTGCTTTTAGTAGAATGACATTATAAAACTGATTTATTTAATCATAAAAACTGATCCACCTGTCGAAGAAATATAATATTTTCTCATAAACAAAATTCCACAAAAGGACGAACAGCAAGAATGAGCTGCAATCAGGAATGGAAGGTTCGCAAAAAAGCCTTCACAAATTTAAAGTGAGTAGAAACCAATAGGTTTCAAAGAAAGATGAGGTTCATTGTCTAATATTTTAAGGAATGAATTGCTCTGAAATTTTGTTTTGAGTGCATATATTTATTTCTTTTGAATAAATAAATCTACCCAATAATTTCTTCTTTTTTTATTGGTATTTTTCTATAACCAAGAAAATATTATCTTAGAAAAAGTTGAATTTTCTGTTTCTTCACTATTCTCGAATACTGACATGATGTATTTGTGTTGTTTGGAAACAAATTGATTATAATTAATCGCCGACGTCGTTATTGGGAGATATAAAATATTTATTATACATATAAAAATGTTAAATATATGGGATTGTCTTCTTTCTCCCAATGTCAATATTACTTCCAGAATAATAAAATTGAATTAATTTTAATTTTTGGCATTCAAATAAAAAATTCCATAAAACTATTAAATTATATCAGTACAATTTATGTACGAAAAAAAACTATTCGAGTACCGACGAGAAATTGTTCACATCTATAGTCCTGGTATCAGTTTAACTAATCAAATAATCAAATTTCGGAAGAAAAGATACAAATTTTCTATTTTCATAAATCGAGAGTTTATAGTTTTCAATTCGAATTTTGGTCATTGCTCGAAATTTTTCATGAGTCAAGTTATCTCTTAAAGTCTCAGAAATCAAACTGGCTCGATTTGAACAGCAACATACATTATCGTAGTACTCACCTCAGTTATGAACTGAATACACAAAATCGTGATGATTACACATCTTGCTAACTCGAATCAATACGCCGTGGTATTTTAGTTGCTCCTACTTCTGACCTAGAATTGAATAATGCAGTCTCATCATTCCAAAATATTATAAAGTTGATTAATTTTGTTTTTTATATTTAAACACAATTATATGTTTGGTTAAATCAATTTTAGCTTTCAAAAATAAGACTTATCTGATATTAATTTATTTTGCCCATGTTCTTCAACCAATATAATTTCAAAGAAATAAATTGTATCATCCATTCAAAATTCATATTTCCCTCAAAAATTGCAAAATGATGTAAAAAAATAATTTCAATTTTTTATTTAATTTGAATGAAATTAGCTACACGTTTAAAACTTCAGAGCATTAGTTCCTTGTCCGTCAACTGACTCCTTTGTCAGCCATGATTTCGAAGGGCGTACTATTGCGGTTATCGGGCTGTTGTTTTTTTCGAATTTGATACGTCATATTGACTCGTTACGCTATATGTAAGCTATATTTCAGTCGGCATACTTGGGTAATAGGACTCTGCGTCATTTTTCTCTTTGTAAAATTTTAACCGGAAAATACTTCCAGAAAATTCCAAAAATAACAGCCATGTGTGAGTGGTTTTAATAACAAAAAAAAACACTATTCGAATGATCATCGATTTTTTATTAATATAAGTGTAACATTATCAAAAACAACCAGTCCTTTTTTTATACCGTTACTGAAAAGTAGATAATATTTAAGAATACTAAAACTGGAAACTTTTGATTTAGACAAAAACAAACATTGAGAAAAGTTATTCGAGTATTCGACCGTTCCATTAGAAGTGAAAAATGATTTTCCCTGACATTGTACAATATTGTTATTGCCAAAAAATCGAAAGACAACATGCCTTAAAAAGAAAGTCATTTACAAAATTGTTTACCATTTGATACAACTCAACGATTTTTATTAATGCTGGGGCGTTGTAGTGGCGTAATCAATATTCAATGAAATGTATGTATGTATACGTATTATACCGGTTAATTTATGATTATTAATTAATATTTCAAATAGCATTAGAAAGCAATGTCAGAGTAGTAGGCGTAATATATGTAACATGCTTAACATAAGGGACCAACTAAGTACTTCCATGTGTGAGCTATTTATAAAATGACCTTTAATCATTCTTTCAATGCTCCCCTGTGACTGTATACATTTTAGTTGCTGTCTTCATAATGTTTATGTAGCCATATTTTCGGAACTTAGGTGTTATTGGGCTCGTTTGCCTGTGGATCTAATTTACTTACACGTAGCCAGTATATCTGGAAGTTTATTTTTGTAAACGCTTTCTATGAGTTACTAAATTTTGTGAGGATTTATATCAAAGTCCCCTTTTCGGATTGATTGCGGAAATTCTGAGTCAAGTTTACATATATAACAAGAATAGAGAAATAGAAACAAATATTGTTGGGAAGAATAGAGAAACAAAAACAAATATTGATGGGAAAATCCTAATAGTCAATTCTAAAAAGTTTTTTTATTATCGCAAGCCATAAAATAAGCTAGATAGCATAATATATTTATTCCCATTTTTTGGAGGTAATTTTTTTCGTGACCCAGCGTACGAATGTCCAATTTTTTAAAAGCTTTCTCTGCATTATTCATATAGCTTTCATGGTGATATATTTTGCATTATCCTTTCTATTTCATTTTTATAGGTAAGTCCTAGAATATGAACTTATTGTTATTAACTTGACGATTACATTTTTGGGCCGTTTTTCAGAAACGTTTCAGTCTCAAGTACATGTAGGTGTTGATGTCTTGATGTAACTTTATATGTGATGTATATATACATACTAATTATGATATTAATTGGCTCAAGTGTTATGTAAAATCACACATTATAGACATCCGCTTAGCCATGAAATTTTATATATTTACGCTAATCTTTGTCCAATTGTAAACTACTAATGAAACTATTTAGCAGCGTCTTGCAAGTTTTTCTGGAAGAAAATAAATATTTACGCATTAATTTGAGATAAAACTGTCAAGATACATTTAATTCAGCTGTAAATCTTATGGTTTACAAATATTTATTACATCACTTTTTTTTATTACAAACCGTAGTTGTAACTTTACATTCTAAGATACAAATATTCACATGCATCCATTACAAGGTATTGGTTTTGGTATTGGTTTCCAAGATATTAAAGTTTACCATAGGAGCCTTGATTTATACAATAATAAGTCTTACAAGTGTATCATAGGATATAAATACCTTTAAATACATTGCCATCCGACGACTAGAAAATACAATAAATTATAGCTTTTTTTGTGATATCGCTCCTGCAGATATCATATTGCTGCAGAAAAATTTTCTTCAAGAAAAAATGAATGCATCCCAAAAATATCTTGTATACACATGTATAATATTTTAATTTAGAATAATAATTTTCCTTATATATCTACTCATAAATCAGGGAATATAACATCTTTTGTACGTGACTTTGCTAATATGGATTTTTATTATGTCGTAAACTTTTCTTGAAGTAATAACTTTTGAATCTCAAGCTTACCTTGTGCATATAGTTAATCTTATACTTTGAAACAACGTAATGTAGTATTATTTCTACTTTATTTAAGCTCTTCACCTTCCTACCTAGGTTTCGTTGTGTGACAGCACCTTTAGGTGGGCAATTTGTAAAGATCATCTTTACGAATTACTCATCTGAAGATGTTATCATTCCACGAAACCTAGGTCGTGATTTAGAATTTAAATAAAGTAGAAATGATACTACATCACGTAGTTTTATTTAGTTGTGAACAAAAATTAAAGTTAAGCGTATATTTAGGATAAGAAGTGTTCTTATATATTCATCTGATATTTAGAATAAACCTATATCATACTAAATTTTGTCCCTTACTTAACTCATGAAAATTTATGATTAACACAGTGAACTTTTGTACAATAATAATGTTCGCTTTTCAAAACTATCCCTTACCGAAATAATTAATTAAAGTATATTTTAGTTAGCCCTATCATAATAAAATTATAATGTTTCTAAATCCAAGAAAAACAATTATAATACACTTTTCCATTTCACAATAGAGCATATCAAATTTTTGGGGCATCGTAGATAAGGACTAAATTTTCGTATTTCTTACGTCAATTCATAATAAAAAATCCTTATGAATTGTTGACATTTTTAAACAAACCCTGACTGATGTGATGATTGGACAATCTTATAAGTAATGATTTGGAGAACAAAAATATATTTCTACCTTAAAACGAGCAAGAAGTGAGTTCCAAACTTCTTCCGTGGCCGTATCCTAAACGTGTTGCTAATACGAACTTTGATAGAAAAAAATTTCTTGTCATTTATGAGAATTAGTGTCCCAAAAGATAGTATTTTACAAAAATGTTAATGCATTATTTTTTATTAAGATATCACATAGTGTAAACTATTGATTTTAATGCGAAACACTAGCATTAAAACCCCATTTCACCTACACGAAATCCTTTTATCGTAATATTTCCAGCGAAAGTTTTTTATTAGTTCTATTTATTTTAGATACGACAGGTTTACCACAAATTTTTGCATACTCATTGTTTTAAATGTAATTTTAAGGATACTTTCATAACAGCGTTCTAAGTATTTGTATCGTTCTATGTTTATTAGATTTTATTTTCAAAATTAGTCAGAAGGATTACAATTAGCTGTGTATGTATAAGAAACCCTATTTACAAATTTGTCAATTAGGATATTCCAATTAGTAACCTGCAAGCATTATAAGTATGTAGTCCTGCAAGCATTACATTCTAATGATGTGTACACAAAACTCTAATCTTAAGAATACTTCAACCAACAATTTGCAACAGCGTTTTAAAATTAGCTGTACATTAATTTAATCTTCTGTCCACAATTAAATGAAACTACGTGATGTAGTATTATTTCTACTTTCTTTAATTTCTTCACCACGACCTAGATTTCGTTGTATTACAACATCTTCATGTGGGATATTAGCAAAGATCTTTTCTAATATCCCACCTGAAGATGTTGTAATACAACGAAAGCTAGGTCGTGGTAAAGAAATTAAAGAAAGTAGAAATAATACTACATCACGTAGTTTCATTTAATTGTGAATAATGAATTTCTACAGAATTAACGCAAAATATATTCAATATTTAATCTTCTGTGTCAGATTATTATAATACTCGTTCGTGATATTTTTTCCATAATAAACGGGTGTGATTTAAAATGTTCCACGATCAATATTTTTGGACAAATACAGATAAAAAGCAACGCTAGGAAATTTTTGTTTGGATCTTTTAGTGTGGGCGTGACCAAGAGAGCTGAACTTTTAGCAATTGAATTTTTGGTCAATATTTTTAAAGATTACGTATTTTTATTAATATGGATATTTAAAGCGATAAATTCGATAATATTTAAATGAACAAATAATAATAAATAGAAAAATTTCACATTTACATTTGTGAAATCTCTGAGACTGAATATAAAAGCCAACAAAATTGAAGGTAAGTTGAGCAGTAATAATTTAAAATTACAAGTACCCAAGACAGTCACTTCAATGAATTATTATATCTGAAATATATGTAAACCAATAGGTTTACATATATTTCAGATAATTTATATATATTTCAAAGACAGGTCCTGATTCTGGGGCTAAAGAGTTTTTATCTGCAGTTTTTTAATATGAATAAATACTAAACAGACGATTGCCGTTTGTTTAAAATGATGTATTTTTTTAAATTCATAGATATATGAGTGTTATACAGAAAATGTTTCGCCTACTCTCTCTCAAAAACTTAGTTTACGGCATCATAAAAGACCCGCAAAAAATAAAATATAGGTTATTGAAAAAATATAGAGATAAAGTGAAATCAAAGGTTAACTTCTATTATTAAAACCTATATTTTATGCGATAACCAAGGCGGAATGAAAGTATCAAGGGTTTCTAACCTTTTCTCGTATTTTTTTTCACATAAATAGCAATGAAAATTGTTTTCTCTTGCAATATTTTATTTATTTGTATTAGAACATAAACAATGCATTGCAGTTGTTTGAACATAAATTTGCGTTTACAGAATATTTGAAACGAGACTTACCGTATGAGTTCTTCACAAATTTGCACGTTTTGTAAGTGTGCACCAGTAACAAATTATTCAAGAAAACAAGGAGCCCAGATATTCACTCTCTTTTGTTTCACGAGAAATACATTTGAATTTTATCTTTTTAAAATTCCGTAGCCTAAATGGAAAAATGGATCTCTTTATTACTTTTTTTTACTCATATGTCTATCGGTCACTGCCACTTTTTTCGGAAATCTTTTGATGTCGAAACTTAAAATGTGGCAGAATCATAATACATATTAATTCAATAGGTAAAATTTAAAAGTACTCGCTTAAAAATTGGTAATGGGTGGAATGGGAGACGAAGCACTCGAAAAAAGTATAATTCTATGTAAAGTGGAACCGTGGACCGTTAGGAAGAATAAGTTATATGTATCCCTTGAAGATTTTTTTTGGAATTTTATATATTATGTCTTCAGATATATATTAAAAAATATGCTAAAATACGTATCTCACCCTATTTCCTGGAGTACTAACCACACAATTATTTAAAAAAACAGAGTTTTAGAAGATTATAGGAGGTTGAAGGAAAGCTATGGCTGTTATTCTAGATCTTATAATTTCTGAATATGCACCACATACGCCTGTCGAAGATTTAGTAGACAATATATATATATATATATATATATATATATATATATATATATATATATATATATATATATATATTGAAATTAATAATTGAATATATTTTAATAAAGTACTATCTATTCTTAAATCTTTATAATTTTCTGAACATGTTCGGATGAGATGTTCATTGTGAGATTTTTATTTTTATTTGACAAATTTTTTAATTAACATATTAATGTAATAATTATCATTATAATGTTTTTATGTAATTATTTTTAAAGGTTATAATTAAAAGTTAGCCTCATAATTCACTAAAATAACAAATATCGATGGAAATGCAACTGACAAGTGAAATACTGGTAATTTATGACAAATAGTCAACAGTGACAATAACCGTACTTGCTTATAATTAACACTACAGAATAGAAGATTCAATAATTGACCCAAATAAATGAATACACAACCTTTTTTGAAACAAAAAGTTTTTTTTATTTGAAATTAAAATAACGCTAGGGTTGGCTATGAAATCGTGGAAACAAAAGTGTTATTAATAATTTTTTTTTAATAACATATCCATGCGAATGAGACCCAAAAATTTAATATGGTTTTTGGGAAACGTAAAGATATTGTTCCGTGCACTTTTGGAATTAAGTTCTGGTTTGCTAATTAAATTAGTTTTAATTATTTATTTTTTGTCCATATTAATGTTATTTATTGGCTTGAAACTGAAAATTATGAAAACTATTTTATAAATCTAATTATGATTTTTTATAACGGTTAATTTGCTGCCTATTTTCCCCTATTTATGAAAACTAGGTTTTCTTTTTTATATCCTAGTTGCAAAAGATACAAAAACGTTATTCCACGTATCAGTCTAAATTTAAAAAAATATTTTCAACATTATATAGTAGTATTTCCAATTGTTTGAACCAATCTTGGAGTATTCATGTTATTTATATTATGTTATATATTATTAATGTTACAGGGTTTCTAATTATTAATTTATTACCTATTAACTCTACATGTAAAAAAATAATCGTGACTAATTTTAGCATGCGTATAATAAGTTTAAACGTAGTAACACTTGAAATAGTTTTTTTTAAGTCTAAACAAATAAACTACTCCATAGAACCAAAAAAATATTAATAAAAACCTTTAGCTAATATAAAATTAAAAGGTCCTAAAATAAAGCTGGAGTGACCACATTACTTTTTATTGTCATAACAGGTGATTTATTGCTTATATTATTCACAGGGTTGGTTTAGATCATTAATATGAATAACAAAAAGAAAGACATGAATTATATGAGATTTTTATACCTCGTGTTTCAATTTTCCTTATTCAGAATCATACCCGTTATAATAATTATTAAATAGAGTTACGCCAACACTTTACAAAGAGTCAAGCTCATGATGTGGTTATAAAATTTGAAGAAGTCTTTTCTGATAGTTTTAAAAACTTTATGTTTTTGAAATTATAGTATTTGAAGTTATTTTATGCAAAAATAATTGGAAATGTTTTCTTTTAAATTTCGAACTTTGATGGCGATTATTTAGGAAATAATTGTATTGTTTTCATATTGGTGACCTTTAAAATTTTTAGATGTAGATCCATCTAAAAATTACCTATGAAAATATATCATGAGGGAAAATACATAAACGTCGTGAATGTTTGTTATATAGACTTTCTATACTTTTAAGCAATAATGAAATCTTCGGTTTTAATTGTAATTCTGTTTTGAAATATACATCATTTAAAAGAGTATACTGTATAATACGCACCACATTCGTTCCTTACGTTCACTTACTACTTTAAATTTTATAAAATAAGAAGTTAAAGAAATTAAATCAATTTTTACGTTACGAAATATCACAAATAGAAAACCATCTCATCAACAAAACACATTCAGTTCATTAATCTATCTGTTTTCATACATTACAAACCGATTAAAAATCATAATGCCATTTTATCCACTTCCTTTAAAAATCCAGACTTTCATATTTTTAAAGGTAAAAGTTATTCTCCTATCCTAAAACAGCTACTCTCCATAACTTTATAAGGACAGCTCGCCGTCACTGCAACGCTAGCAGGCAGTGTATTTTTTTAAACAGCCATCTCTGCCTTGTTTGCTGATATATTCAAGCTGGAGTTACTACTTGTGTACTGATGCATTCAAGATACTCCTAAAAGTGTCTGTCTGTGTACACTTTCGGTCATTTGGAAGACACTTCCGTTCTACACACCGTGTTTGTACTCTACGATGAAGTTTACAAAGGTTCATAATTCTTATTCTTGTTTATTGTTGTAATTCTTTTCAAATATTTTGAATGTAAAGATCATACTGGTGTAGTTTATTTTACAGATTATAATAGGCTTATTAATTGCTAAGAAACGTTCTCTCCCAATCAACCATAGAAAGTGACACTTTCACTTTTCACTTTATTTGATGTAATGAAATAAAAATAATACGAACAAACAACATCACAAAATTTATCGATAGTCAATAAAAAAACGAAACCAAATATATACTGGGAAGAGAATTACATATGTTATCGTGACATGGAAATTAATGAAAAGGAAGCGTAAGAAGAGGGAAGAGGTGGAAATTGAGAACCCTTATAATTTCACAATGTTCGCCTGTCTGCCTGTCCTTCTCTATGTCACAGTCGTCTTATTTGTAGACTATTAGCGCTATAAATCTGAAATTGTGGCTTGATTATATCTATTCATAACCACTAAAAACTTATGAAACAACAACTTAAAAAAAAGTTTTAGGAGTAACTACTCTAAAGTGAGTAATTTTTTCACGATCTCATTATAGAATATCGTTAAATAAATCTTTCAAAAATGTTAGGGGTGTACCTTGAAATTCTTTTCGATACAGGGTCCGTTCACGCATTGTTAAGATTTAAGAGTTCATTTTTGTAAAAGTTACGTATTTCCACCCCTTACCAGCTATACCATTATTAGTGAATATCTGATTTTTTTTCGAAATATCGGTATATATTTATCTATTTACTTATTTATTTATCTATTTTAATGTATCGAATTGATACATATGGCGGACTTATTGCTATGAGAGTAATCTCTTAAAGTCAACCATAACACCAGTCCAGCCCCGCTCGACGAGCTACGGAGAATCGAACCCGGGTGCTCGCGGTACGCCGCGCCTTCAAAGGCCATATGCCTTGTGATCAACCCAACAAACCACGGCGACTACATAACGAATTTAAAATAAAAATGATGGTAACTAAGTAGACTCTATTAGTTTACGACTTAAACTTATGATATATAGTTGCTCCTATAAAGTTTTAATGGAAACTTCATTCAAGTGACTTAATTCAATTGTAAAAATAACTGTATTCTTAAATGTTTATTTATTACATCTTTTAAAGGAATACTACCTAATATGCTTACATAGTAATAATTAATTACATAGTAATATGCTTACATAGTAAAATTGTAATATTTGTATATAGTTTATGGGAAATACATAATTTCCTGAAATGTTAAATTATGAACATTTTTATTATGGACATTTAATACTTAAATGTTCATAATAATAAAAATGTTCATAATTATAGCGCGATTTCCCCTTATACTTAATAGTTTTTTTTTAAGTTGAAGTTACTGCCATTCACATATATTCAATAATTTTTCACTCGTTTTGAAATAAGTAAAAATAAAATTTTATTTAAAGTACAAAAGGTAAGTAGAAAAGGTGGCTCTTAATTGAATTTATTTTGAATTTTATAATTTAATTAAATGTAGGTAGTTATTCCTATTTATTTAGACTTATGTTTTTATGTTATACTTATGTAAAAAATTATATGGCTTAATTTAGCAAAATATAAAACACATAACTATCAATCTATAATTATTTTAATTTTTTTTTATAAATTTTTATATTTAATTAAATAGGATGTTTTTTTATCATGATTCATGACTTCGTCTTTTTCTGTGGTTCAGAAGACAATATTTTTATCTTCTTTGTGCGCGTGTACTTAGGTATAAATCCCTTCAAATATTATTTTATTAAGTGGGTTTCGCGACTTAAGAATGAATTATGTGTGTTCATACAACGACATGAATAGAAATACTATCTACCAATCCAAGCAGTGAGTAAAATATTTTAATGGAAAAATGTTCTAAAACTTTACTTATTTTCAGGCAGTGAAATAAAGGAGGTGATAAAAGGACAAATTTCCAAAGCCATAATTTCAAATACTGACCTCGCCACCCCAGTCTGATTGCATTCCAACAACGCTATATCTTTCTTCATAAGCACGTTTACGGTTTCCATAAAATGACGAGATTAAACTCAAGACTAACCTTTTACTGTCGAGTTTGTGACGAGAATTTGGCTTTTAAGTACGGTTTATAATCATAATAGATGTTTGGGGACACTGGAATGGATGTTTTATAGAGCCGTATCTTAACGCAAGGTTAGTGAAGCAATATTACCGTATTTTAAAACTTAACTTCTTAACACTTAACTTAAAATGTTTTTATGAGTAGTATTTGTTCGTGAAAATATTCATATTAATTATTTGTTTTCTTGGAGAATATTTTCAATGTGATAGAAAAATCTTTAGGAAAAGATAGATTGATGCTAAGCTTGTAAATTGCAATAATATTTTGAAATAATGAGATTGAAACAACGATGGCTCTGTTAATTTTCATCATACTCGTTTCTTAAATCACAATATATTTTACAGGAGCATAAAATAAAACATTGAGATAGGGAACCACCGCCAACTTTTTATATAATTAGCCCAAATTTTAAATTCATATTTACAAATGGCCTAATTTATTGTTCTTCCTACATTTCCCCGTATTAATACATTCAGTTATTCAATAATTCCTATTTCTTATAATGTACCTTAATCGCACTTTATGTACAAAAATAAAGAAATTTGTTATTATAAATTAAGATAAAAATAATACATCAGTTAAAAGTAATAATACAGAAACCAAAAAGACCATGAAAATGTAAAAATAGTTTATTATAATTATGATATTTTATCACATTAAAAAAGAGCATTTTTATAATGGGTTTGTTACCTCGAATTTCGCAGTTTTACTGGAACATTGGTAGCGTGATCGGATTTCATTTATTCTCCAATTGTAATTTCTATCCAAATATATATACTAAAAGTATACAAAATACATTATACGCAAAGAATACACACACACACATATAAAGGTATATAAATATAAATATGTATATATGTATATATATATATATATATATATATATATATATAATAGTGTTTCTATTAAACTATTTGCAATATTTTTTTTTGTTATGAAATGATATTTTTTTTTGTTATGACAATATATTGTCCAGCAAGTCTTACACGAGTATAAAAATATCGTTCTTATTATTCACAAGTTTTTTATTATTTTGTAGTTAGCTCTTCTTAGATGTTTAATATGAGACATATTAAAGCTGAATTTTCTTCTACTTCCTATGGAAAGATGACTTTGAAGCATACGCAAATACCAATTATATTTATTAATGGTAAATTTACATTCTGCACAAAGGGGGAGCGGACAAAAAAATTAAGTTCTCCCCGTACGTGTTTGGGAACCACATCTAGAAATATAATTTCAAGTAATTTTAAACGCATCTTGTTAGGATTCGTGATCTTATTAATTCATGTTGTTTTCTTTTTACATTAGAAAAATTATTCAAAATTGTTACTATGAAATAATATTTATTCTGTGTTTGAGATTTCTATAGCTAAAATAATTTAAACTACTATGAAGAAAGAAATTTGAAATCCAAATTGGTGCCAAGAAATAAATTTAAGTAAGATTATTTTGTAAATCTGTTATTTCATAGTCGGAAATGGTTTTTTAAGTTAAGGTTCTGATGAACTCCTTAAAACATTTACACCCGGGTTTTATTGATTATTATTTTATTTTCAATCTTGAATATAAAAAGAAATAACAAAGTTCGCATTACTGTTTGATTCTCTGAATTCGTTTCATATCGAGATGGTGCACATATCGAGATAGGCGGCAAGCTTTATTCTATATCTTTAATCGATAACTTTACAACAATTAGTAATTTATTCACTTTAAAAACACGAAAGCAATTCCATTCCTCAATGCTTTATGGAAAGTGCGAATGTTTTAAACGATCCGTGTCACTACATTCACTTAAAGAGAAATCCGAAAAGTTGAAACAAATATTGAATATATTTGGCGTTAATTTTGTAGAAATGCATTATTCACAATTAAATTAAACTACGTGATGCAGTATTATTTATACTTTCTTGAAGTTCTTTATCACGACCTATGTTTCGTTGTAGTATTATTTCTACTTTCTTTAAGTTCTTTACCACGACCTAGGTTTATTGTATTACAACATCTTCAGGTGGGCTGTTAGCAAAGATCTTTGCTAAAAGCCCACCTGAAGATGTTGTATTACAACGAAGCCTAGGTCGTGGTAAAGAACTTAAAGAAAGTAGATATAATACTACATCAAACAGTTTCATTTAATTGTGAAACAAATAAATTAATTAAATCGCAAATTACGTTTAAATTAAAATGCACGAAATAAGTTCAACTTGCAGATGGAATTCATACTCTTAGTATGTTATCTCTTAAAATAGAATGCATTTCCTTTGCTTCCTGTTTTTTACTTCTCTTCAAACTCATTTGTCTCCGCTGCTTGGCTAGTTTCTAATTAGTCACTCTGTACCGAGGCTGATGCGGATGCATAACTGCAAGATAGAAATGCCACCTCTTTTCATCATTTATTTAAAGAAAAAATTAAATTGTATGGAATTTTACAATTACTTCATATCACACTTTGATGTAAGCTAAGAATACTAAGCAGTAGTGGCGCACTTATTACTACAAGAACAATCTCACATAGTTAACTATTTTTAATTAAGTGAGAGGGTAAGTACTGTTACAGACTGTAGATATTTTTAAACACTAATTAATGACACAAAGCAAAATGAGGATATATACATAGATATAAATATGAAAAATTACTAATACTACTAGTAATGAATTAAAGAGGAAAAAAAGAAGACAGAAACATGTTAGGGCTGGGGAAGAGATAAGGATAGAATAAAGAAAGAGTTTTTATTTACTGGTTATGGTAATGTAATTTTAAGTCCATTTAAAACAGTGGTATGCACAAAAAATATAATAAACGATGAAACATTCTTATTCACGTTTTTAATTATAAAAACATTAATAATCAGGGTGAATAAAAACAAGAAAGGACGTGTATTTAAAAAAAAAAATCTCAGTTTTGTGTACAAAATATCTTTGTTTATATTGTACCCGTATAATATATCGTAAACCTTTTCATTTATATGAATGTAATGTGCAAACAGAAATAAGAAAACATATTTTATAATCAAATTTGGAAAGTTTGAATGGAAATAAAATTCTTCAAAATTCCTATTGCCAATTTATTATAAAATATGTGGCTAAATGTTTGCCTGTTTAACTTTTTGGACTAAGTTAACTCAAAGACATATTATCTTTTTTTCTAACATAATCTGCACGTCGTTTGTTTTATTTTGATGTAAAAACTTAAAGAATTACCTTCTTTTTGTTAACCGTGTTTGTTCCAAGTTACTTTGTAAATTAAGTTGCTATGAGGAGCAAAGTTCGATGTAAGGGAAAATAGTTGACATACCACTAAAAATAGTTTATTTTAATATTTTAATCACAGTGATATTGCCTAAAAAATTTAGGTATTTATTAGAATATAGTAACGAACAAAAATGAGAATTTACGCTGGGAAGGAAATGTTATTAAATTTATGTGAAAAATTAGGATAAATTATTTTACATTTTGCTTCTTTCCTAAATAATGACGATATTAGGTATTGTGAATTATAATTGCTTAATTAATTAATTTTTTTTAAAAACTCCGCTCTCACAAGTTGAACAAAAACATACGACACGTGCAAGTAGCATAAAAGACAAATACATTTAAAATACAATACAACAGTCCTCAAATGATCAAAGGAACATATACAAAAATATCACGACTTGATATGGCTTACACGACTGGGAAAATTAAAATATGCTCCCGATAAACAATCTAAGCTTGAGAGATATTGGCTCTAACTTTGAGTAGATAAAAAAAAACATTCCTTTGTTCCTTTGCGTAACAGCAAATTAATAAATAAAACATTACCATTTCAAGACCAAGGGATTTTCAATTAAAGAATTGAAAAACAGCACTTCAAACAATAATTATCATTAAAATTGAAGGAAATTATATACGATCATGTCCATCATAAAATTTATGTCCAGCAAATATTTCTAGTCACGGTAAATATTAAATAAACAATATATTAATGTAAAAATGAATATATTTTACATTCTCTTAAAATTTTAGCATTTGTACATTTTCAAATAATTTACAAAAGTATTGTTATTTATTGAAAAATTAACACCTATGAAAAATTAAATTTTTTTATTCCTATTTAGGTATTGCTCACACATAAAGCCAATATCTTCCACAGTATTGATAAAAATGTCCAACCCACGAAAGCTTTATTTTTGTTTTTTGGTACTTAATCATCCATCGTTGAAATTGTACTCCACCTAAGAAAGCACCTTCAGCTTCATGCTTCTCTCCGGTTCCAAATTGATTAATTACCTACACCACAGAGCACCTTTAATCTCTAAGTCTTGTTTATTCACTTGAATTTCTCATTTTATTCTATTTCCGCGTCGTATTTATTGTGTTGAGTCACTGCTTTTATGCCTTTCTTCTTTTGCACTGCTGAGATAAAATTAGAAATGAATAATCTTTCAAATTTAAAATTAAATTTCTTTTCCATCAAATGCAATAATATTAAATTATTTAAATATGTTTATTGATTGGTAAATAAAACAATTTTTCTTTACAAAAATGTTCAAGATTGAATAATGGCTTTTTTATTAAATTATATGCGAATTTTAATAGTGTCTTGATTTAAAATGTTTTCTTTCTTTAACCTCATCCGATCGGTCGGTTCCTCAAATTTATTTAGACATATTAATTGACCATCTCTTTTATTTATCCAATAAACATCAATTCTTTTAATAATATCTGGTAATTTAATTCGACAACAGTGCAAATTGGTTATAAGGTAAATAATTAACACAATTAAATAAAACCCCAAAAAGGTAGTTTATTACATATGTACACCAAAATAGTTTTAATGTTCTACACGGGGTCGCTTTAAGGTTAAGGTCATCAATTCATTTCATTTGAAGGGACATTAAAAACTTCATTATCATACATAGGACTCGTATAAAGCCATTTGTGGAACATGCTATCTTTTTCCGTGCTCGTTTTGCTTTACAAGAAATACTATTAGTGTTATGCGTTTAATGTTATCTTGAACAGGAAATGCTTTTTGTAGGCAAATCACAAATCGAACCCTATTGTGTCTGGTGGATTTAATCTGAATAAATCGAGGTATTTATCAAACAAAAATATTGCGTAATTGGCTATTAATGACGTCGTTTATATCGTAATTACTAACGTATAAAAGGTCGTAAACAGTTCCGAATAGAGGAATGTCGACGATAAAATAGATGCAACTGATAGCTAATTATCATTTTTATGATTAAAGTAATTTATATTTTAACTGATTACGAAGATTCTATAAATTTTCATATTTGGGTAAGTTAATAGATACTTTAAATAGAGGATTATTGAAGTTGGTCAAGCGTGGAATATAATCATAATTTTGGAGCGGATTGACACGTATTTCGGATATATATATATTAGAATTGCATTTGTACATAATAAGCTAAAGTATGGCAAAGCTTTCGGAAAACTTTGCCATACTTTCTCGTTCAAGGTACCCAAGTGTCTGAAGACAAAAGTCTTCAACCAATATTTGTTACCAGATTACATACACAAATCAACCCAATTATTAGAAAACCTTATTATTCACTTCATGAAAAAACTCAGCGGATAATAAAATACTATGCACGGGATTTTTCCACGAGATATGACCTGAAGTGAGGAGATCAGTATAAGAAAATAAATTTAGGAATATGGCTTATAGGATTGGCAGGCTGAAGTACTAATAGGCAGGCCATATAGCACGCAGAACAGGTAACCGTTTAGGAATACATTTTCTCGAGTGCTGGTCGTGCACCAGAATATGCAGAGTGGGATGATCCAACGCAATGTAGATAAATGAACTGACAATGGTTGCGGGAAGCATTTGTATGCAAAGAATCGTTCTTTGTAGAAATTTACATGGTTGGGGGATCTATGTTCACTCCATATTTTTGTTAACATAGGGTGGGAGGCCTATGTTCGGTTGTCGTAATGGTGTGCTGGGTTGATCACATGGTGGCGGTGTGCATCTCAGGGATCCGTGATTGATTCCCAGCACTCATCGAGTGGGGTGGATCGTATATTCTGGTAAGCTATTAGAGCTATTCTTATAGCAATAATCCCGCCATATGTACCAGTTGTATACATTTAAATACATAATAAATAAATTCATATTTTCAATAGTATACTGTAAAGTACCGTATTTTTAATTCATAATTTTTCTATCTCTGAAAAATAAATAAAATCAAAATCACATTTTGACTATTGTAAGTCTGACAAAAAATATCACATGGTGAGTAAAAAGGTAACTTGTTTTGTAAAAGATTTTGAAAGTTTCGTAAGTCGATTTGGTAATTGTTGGAATAGTTATGATGTATAATATTAGCACAGGAGGTGTTATGTAACGAAAACATCACTACGGTTTTCTAATATAGCCACACAGATTATATTATGATAGCGATTGGTATATTTACTTTAGTAATATCTGGTAGTATATAAATTGTAAAAGCATAAGCCCGGCCTTCGATTTGTTTAGTATTTAGAGAATTCAGAAAACATATATTGCATAATGAATTTCAAGAAACAAAGAACTTAGAAAATCAAAACTTGAGCACAGATAGTTATATCTATATTTGAAAGAAAACAGATTTGGAAGTGAGAAATATTGCTTATGAGATCTCAAAGCTTCCTCTTTTTCTTAAGTCAATTTTGTCCTGTATATAAACTTATCATCATTGGTTAAACATATGATATATATGTTTTAATAATTATCATTATGATTAGTTAAAGTGAAAATTACGTATTTTAAAATTCAGATTATAATTTTATTCATATCGCGATATGTATGAACGTTTCCATCAAAAGAATTGTTGGTCAAAACTAATTATATACTTTTGTGTGGGCATTTAAAGTGTGATACTGTAGTATTTAAATAAATGAAAATAAAATATAAACAATTAACCAACTGAGGAAGTAACGAACGAACTGATAATAAGAAAAAGATAAATTGCAGTTATTTTTTGGGTATTTTTTTATTATTCTCTCGGTATTTGACAATAACCCAATAAAAATAAAAACCCTGCAAAGAAAAAACTGACTCATGAAATATAATCAAATAAATACAATATCAAATAAATTAGAATTTCTGGGAGGAAATTTCATTAAAAAAATATAAAATTCCTATGGTGATTAAGGTTATTTAACTCATTGTTGACGAATTTCGCTGCATTTTTTATATATTATCAAAACTTTAAATATCTAACTTATTTCAAAATTTAAAAATGATTTATCATTTATTTTGATAAAAATTGTTATCAAAAATGATACAGTTAATATTAAAGGAATACTATTAATTTCACTACATTTTTAATTTTATTTGAAACACGCGTCGAGCGATTTGTTTATAAAAACTAAGTCAATGTTAAATGATGATTATATAATCATAATATAAAAAAAAATACGTAACGTTTAGTTTTGATCACTCTTAAAAAATTTGCAATTAATGTCACAGGGAAAGTAATAATTTAACACAGATACTCTTTTCTTAGGAAACGCGACGAGCGATTTATCTGAAAACTAAGTGATTGTAAAATGAATTAAAAAAAAAATTACCATTTAGTTTTGATTAAAATCGGTCACAAGAATTGTATAATTAACTTTACAGGAAAAGTCGTAATTTCAGCACACTTCATTTTTTTAGAAACGCGTAGAGCGATTTGTCTGAAAAACTAAAGCAATTCAAAAAGTTGTTGCCTTAACATTTAAAAAAAAATAATTTTCAATAAAATATTTTATTGGAAAACTTTTTTCTTACTGTCACACGGTAAATGGTATATTTCTGTATATCCATCAACGAAAGTGATTTTATTATATATACTTATTGCTAACATTGATTGATTCACAAATAGTAACAAAAAGGTAAATTTTATTACATTTAGGAAATTTTATTTTGTGCCACTGGGGTTAATTGAGTTATATTTTGTCTAATTCTTTTTAATTTTAATTAGAAGAAATTAAATGGAAGGAAATTAAATTATAACGTTTTTATGCGTACTAATAGAACCATATGATACAGTATATAGCCATGTTTTACAATAAATTGAATAAATTATTTTTGGTTTAAGAAATTTTTATCACCAGGACGAACTAATATTAATTAAAGCGTTAGCAACTCACATTAAATAACTAAAAATCAAAAATAAATTTAATGGGTCTTACCGTAGAGTGAAGGTCGCATTCAGAAATTGGAAATATTTTCTAGTGCTAAGCGGAATTATATTCTAGCGACCGAACTTTTATTGAAAAAAAATTCGTTTCCTAGGAGCTGCCAAAATTTGCGAGTAAACTTTTATGAGTAATACGAATTACTTACTTACATTATTGTATATTTAGAAATAATTGTATCGAATTTGAGAGGATTTTCATTTGTCCCTAGATTATTGGTTTATCATTTAAATTTCTAGGGTAAGTAAAAGTTTTTTTCTCTTAACAAATTCTAGGGTAGTACACCCTAGAATTTGTTAAGAGAAAAAAACTTTAACGCCAATTTAATTACGTTTTAAGTAATCTATGCATATAAAAGTGTCACAAAGTTTGTATTATGCATTATCGGTATTTGTATACGGATGAACCTCTTCACCCGAGTAGATTTTGGAAAGATTTATTATCACATAAACTCGTAAAGTTTAGAATCGGATTTCCTGTTAAGGTTAGTTAAGTAATTTGAGTAAGGGGAGGGGGGGGTGTGTATCAATTTAACACGTCCTATGTGTTTGTTGTTCGTTTTTTGTTAGCTTTTAGAATTTTAATTGCTCGCCAAAAAGATTCTTATTGACATTTTAAACACACTACAATATGTTGTCACTATTCCAACTAATCTATTAGCATGATTTTAGCAAGTGACAGAAGTGTGTTAATAATTATCGACCGGCAATTATCATTTTGATTTTCCTTGAATTAGTTTTAAGGCTTTGTTCAACTCATAGTCGACATGAATTCTGTAGCCAATATATTGTGGAGGTAAGATGAACAGATTAAAATACTTCCAGAAATAGCTGAACAAGCTGCGGCCTACGATTGCGACCACCATTCCTCGAATCACTCTCGTCTGAGTTTGCCTAGTTAATAAGAACATTAACAACATACTAACCTCCTCGTAAGTCTGCTGATCTGTAGCTTGATTTTAGGAGCTAGCGACAAGAAGTAGATGGAACACTGAGAATCCACGGCATCAAAGTGAATGTTGGGTCTGGCTTTCACCCTCGGTAGCGTTGACACCCTCGGTAGTCGAAAGCGAGGCCCAGTAGACGATTGAATTATCTGAAAGTAAAAGCTGCGTGCCCAAAACACACAAGCAGGTTCAAAATTCTACACCTTCTCTGAACGAGTAAGAACGTCTTCAAAAACTATATTTTCGAACTTCTTAAAAATCTATTTGAAACATCTTCAACATCAGCATATTATTTTATTTTAATTGTGTATTATTATTTTAACTCCAGAAAAAAGGTTGTATTACTAATTATAGACCACAGTTTAATTGGCAATAGATATTAGAACCGTACATTCTAAGTATTGTCAGACGACTTTTTAACATGCAAAATAATCACAAATTTGCGGAAATCTCAAGTTCAGACTACACTGGTTCTAGTGTTTACGTTAACCAAGATGAAAAGGTAAATTGTCACATCTTAGGCATATACTATATATATATATATATACATATAAACATGTATATATATATATATATATATATATATATATATATATATATATATATATATATATGAACCTCTATCTCTGTAAGTTTTTCACATTCTGAAACTTTTCATTTAGAATTCAATTAGAAAAATAAAGGATAATATTAATAATAAATAATATTACAAACAACATTCTCTTCCATGGCACAGAGAACGGCTGTGATAATGAAATAAAAAAGAATGGAATATTAAACAAATGTTGCCACAATTTTTTAGAAAAAATTAATTTAGAAAATTGCAAGATACATTTTCTTTAAATTTTGTGGATAGTAATAAACTGAAGACATAGAATTAGGCAAATTTCATTCAAAAAGTGAGATGTAGAAAGCCTCAATTATTAAATATTTAATATTGAGTCAGAGATTAAAAAGTATAAAAATTGATATAATGTGCGGTCATCTAATTACAATTTGCATAACATTTTAACGAGTGTTGGGAGTATGAAAACATGTCCGTAAATAAAAGTATTGCTTTTTATTCTAAATTTATTTAATTAGTTTCTCGTATTAGGCAGAATATAATTATTGAAATTTAGGTCAATAAATAAAGTCATGAAGTTAATGAAAGGAGATATCACCAGTATATACATATAAAAATAAATATATTTCCCTAAACTCTCTGAATAAAAAAGGATACACCCTTACGTCCCTTGCTTTCTAGTAGGACTGAAAAACCTAATATAACGTAAAATAAATCGTTATTCATTTTGCTAACTTACCTTAATTTCCTCGTATTTATCAGTTCAACGACAGCAAATATACATAATATGCTCACTTCACGCCATAATACTTCATACAACCTAGGCGATAAACGCAGTGAAGCGATGCAGTATACCACAGCAAGCTAATCTGCTCTACGAGCGACAAATTACAGGAAATTACATTAACTTACACGGTAGAGTCAAATTTAATCAAGTTTGAATCGCTTTAAAACTATTACAGCGTGATAGATATAAATGACGATTGGTTTGAATATTTGGGTGAGACTACATGATGATTGTTAATGAACGAAGAGAGATTAATCGAATTGCTAAATGATGCAGACAAACTCCTGCTGATTATATTTGATATATTTCTTGATAGATATTGAGCTGGGGCTGATTATATTTCTTGATAGAATGATCACTTCGAGATTTTAAATAAAGCTGACAACTTACATTGATTTTCCACTGTGTTCATGGCTTTTACATTGCTTTTCCACTGCATTCATGGTTGTTCATTTATTTTTTTATTAAAATGATTCTACCAAACTTGTAAATTTAATTTTATTTTCCATTACTTAACAACGTTTCTAATGAATTCTCCAACTTTGAAAATAAAAAAAATTTTGTAACATACTTTTTTTATTTTTATTATAAGATTAATTTTTAAAAGGCCCTTGCATGTTAATTAGAAATGAAGTATATTTGAAATTGGTTCTAAGGGTCTATATCTAGTCGATGAAGGATGGTACAAAAACTTTTTCCTCTACATATGTAGACCTCTGAATTGGTAATTAGTAGGTATCTCTGAATTGGTACTTATTTGGTAGTTTTAAATCTTTTCTAATTTAGAATCGGAGAAAGTCAGACATATTTGAAATTATTGATATATTAGTGCTCAGTTTCTTTGTGTGATGATCCGCTTTTAGTATGGTGGGGTATATGTAACATTTTATAAACGAGCAAGATTAGATGAAGTCACCCTCTGAAAGTTCTTGTCGGATTCTGAATTTATTATGTATCAAGTTTTTTTAGGTGATGACTTTTATTATTTCAACATGTTTTTACCGTAGAATCTTAAAGACGTTATAATAATTCTAATATCGGTGTTATTGGACGTTGAAAATTAAAAACAAAAAGTTATTATCCAATAAGTTATGGCTTTATTGCCGTTTTTATTATTTTCACCTCGTTATTGAAATCTAATTTTTATAAGCTATTGAAATTTTCAATAGCTAGGACTAAAATTTGCTATTAATTTTTTTGATCAGGAATAATAAAATTACTGGTAAAATGCCATTGGTACATATTTACACCATTCCCTTTTCATTTAATAGTAAGTATAATTGCATTCGAATATTTTAAATCCAATAAGAATAATAATAAATTGCATTGCTCAATCAAATACATTTCCTGAAATTTGAGGAAATTATTTTTCTCTTCAATACTCCGGTATGAAAATAGTTATAATTGAATTAGATAGTTCGCGATTTCAGTAAATATTTCGTTAGTCCCTGTTACGTCAGAGTGTGAGATAATAATCTTAACATCTTCGTTAAGGTCCACTGTTCCATATCCATCTTTTATATAAACTTCATATTTTTCAGTATATCAAAATGCACTGAAAGTCGGTAATATATTAAATGAATTATGAAATATTAAAACATATATTATATTATGAAATATTAAAACATATGTTTGTGATTAAATAAAAATTATTTGGTAGATCAATACTAATCCCATTTACTGGTAATCTGAATGCGGTTATGAATTCTTGATATTGGAGCGGACCATAATTCAAATTAATATGGGAATAAGAATATGAAAATTTATTTCGAATATTTCCTGAGTTCAATACTTTGTTGACATTGAATATATTTGGCGTTAATTTTGTAGAAATTCATTATTCACAATTAAATGAAACTACGTGATGTAGTATTATTTCTTTCTTTAATTTCTTTACCACGACCTAGGTTTCGTTGTATTACAACATACACAGATATTTGCTAATATCTTACCTAAAGAAAGAGATCTTTGCTAATATACCACCTAAAGATGTTGTAATACAACGAAACCTAGGTCGTGGTAAAGAAATTAAAGAAAGTAGAAATAATACTACATCACGTAGTTTCATTTGATTGTTTATTACTTTGGTTATTCTCAAATGATTTATTTTATTTTTGATTATCTCTTTTGTATATTTGTTTATAAGGATCACGTTTACCCATACTTTATCGCAAAATATATTGTTTATTCACAAAGACCACGTGTATGGGTTGACGCACGCAAAAACGTTAAACGAACATTTCGAAACAGGACAAATCACGCTGACCGTTGAACAGCATTTCGGTTGAGTGGTCCAACAAAATTCTATGAGCGTACCTACGATCTATAATTATAGCAATAAATTACACATATATTCACATCATAAATTCTAATATAAAAACATATCAACTACGAAAATTTCGTGCTTGTTTATGGAATGTTCATTTTTCGCGCCGTAACTATATTGCCTTCTATATTTTTCACAGACGTAAAATAGGACACGATTTTAAGAAATTATTACATTTTTAGTTACCCTATTACACTACTGAATTTGAATTATAATTTAAGTTCAGTAATGACGTAAATAGAAAGGAGGCATATTTTTGCATAATTTCAACTTTAATTTATAAAAACGATATTTTAGGATCCACATAGCTAGACCTTTCAGACAATATTCTTGGTTAAATTGGCTTAATCTACCAATCCTGTATACTGTATCCTTTCAATATCTGGACACAACAGCCATTACAGGATCCAGGTGGAAAGATTTTGTAGGCCTGGTTGAGAGATATTCTAGATCAATTTTTAATCAAAAAAACGTATTTTTCTGTCATACTCTGCTTTTGTTTTTGAACTTTTGTTATATGGTACGAGTTTTATCCTTCTGCTTCCACAATTCGATATATCTCAAATTTTGAGATAAGTGTTTAATTTTCCACCACTATGTCATTTATAAAAAGGTCTGGATCCTGTTTTCATATTAGGGTTGAATTTCTTTTATAACTGCGTTCTTCATGTTTATATCCCTCCGTATGGAGGATCGATCAGTCTGAGTTCCGGAATGCAACTGCTCAAGTAGAAAACCACAAAATAGGGGCAAAGCAAGAGCAAAGAAATAACGAGAAAATGTATTTAAAAATAATTATATAAAACTACCATCAGTGATAGAGTGATCTCCTTCTTTTCTAAAACTCATTCTGAAAGCTCAAAATTTGCATGTTTTTCACTTCACGTAAATCTTTATTGTGAAACCCTGAGAATATCTCAACGATCGTTGCAGTTTAAATGACTAATAAAGTTAGAAATAATTTGAATTGAATGAGGAGAAAATTATACAACTTAACTTTTATTTTTAAAACAGCTTCAACAATTATGGAAAAATTTTCTTCGTTTTTCCTTTTCCATTCCTTTTAATGACAACATAACAAGACCTGTGAAAGTAAATGTTATTACACTGAATTAAAAAGTCAGATACTTAACAGAAAAAATTCAGGCAACCCTCACAATCACTCATGTCACAATATAAAAGACGTCGCCTAACTTGAAATAAACAAAAAATATAATAAACATATATCTCCCATGTTATCAAAAAAATCTGACTATTAATGTAAATTATTCAAATAAGTCGTCAGGTTCTCTATCATTCTATTTTTACTATAACTTGGGTTAACCTGAACACTAAATGAAACAGTTTGTCCATATTTTTATATAAAGAGGCAAATTACTTTAACTTCATACAATAATACAGACGAAGATGTTTCATTCTACTTCATTTCGAACCATAATTTTCCCAACCATATGTTTTGTTTTTGAAAATGCTGAGCATTTCTTTGCAAAAAATTTTGGGGTGAAATAAAAATATTATTACAGCGATTTCTATGATTATATTAAAATGAAACCTTCTACATATTCCCAAAAATTAAATCAGGTATTTATATAGAAAATTTACTCATGTTTTATTGGCTATTTTTAAATATCCCTAAGTTATGACACGTGTAACATAAATGGTCAGATTTATTAATTTCGTAAATTAGGAAGTATCTGATTAAATGGGTTGCAAACTAATTAAAATAAGTTATGTAATTTTCTTTTACAGCGTGATATCTACTACAAAGTATCAACCTTACCTATTACGCTTTTCCAGGGAGTACTAAATTGAGCTGATTTTGTAGTTAATTAACAGACTCAACGTCGTAAAAGTTGATCTCATATTTCAGGGTGTGGAATTTAATTTAGCAATATCATTTTATTTAGGGTATAAAATCTTTACGTAGACCATTCAAAAGAAACAAGGTAATTCTAAAAATACTTTTGAAAAAATCTTATGAATGCATCATGAGGTCTGAAATATATATACCATTAAAACGTCGATAATATTTATATCCATTTCAGAAATAAGATAACAAAAAAATCTTTTAAAACATCGAAAATTGACGAAAAAGAAAGATTCAAATGGTTTTATGAAATTAATCGATATTGAAAGAATAAGTGTTAATCAAATTAATTAATATTTAAAAGCAAGTGAATAAAGGTAAATAAATTCGCCAGTAGTTATAAATCAGTATAATCATCGCAGAGTTGCCAGTTATTGAAATCCGTAAAAACTAATTAGCAAGTGCCTGTGACTTGCAAACTAGTCACGCTACGCATAACGGACGTAGCCTGTTATAGAAGGGTTATTGAATAAAAGTCGAATACATAAAAGTGCATTGTATCTACGGTCGCACGTCTCGTACACGTGTATCGTATTGTTGGTTTGCGGTGACGCAGTGACATGCATGCGAACGTCAGGCGAGTGTTTATGCGGACGCGCGCCGGTGTCGCATTCCGCAAGCCACTCGCACCATAAACAATTGTTTTTAAGGACTAAACCCGGTCAGACCTCGCTTTTCTCGTGTATAAAAATTTAAGTTTGCGCATCAACTCCTACCCCAATTACATCTAAAGATAAGGTAATTACTACTATGTAACTTCTTTTCTTTGAAAAATTCAAACTCTTTTTATTGTCTACCAAATTATTACTGATTTTTCTACGAATTTAGAAAATGAGTTTCAAATTTGACCCTGTGTCGGTATATTACCTAATATTATCTATAATTTTCTCAAAAATTACTTAATCGATTTAAATATTAGACATTAAATTTAAGCGTCGTCCGTCTGTGAGTCTGTCAAGATCCCCTTCTTCAGATATGTCAAATAAAAATGTATTTTATGTCAAACAAACATATATTTTTTGGAGTATACGCCTGTGAAAAATATGGTAGGCAATATATTTTCGTACTAAAAAATTGAAATTGTATAAATAGTTTAATAACAATATTATAAACCACTAAATAAATAGAAACTAAATAAATAAACCACTTATAAATGCCTAAATGTATACAGAACCCTTGTAGTGTGAGTTGCACTTGTGATTGACAGTTTTTTTCTTTCATCACACCATCATATACATTAGAAGAAAATACTACTTACTCAATACGCATCTGATGAGCGGACTCGTCGATGGAAAATGTTGGCAGCATAACTAAATTTTTAGATTTATTTGTTTAGCAAATTAAGAGATATCAGATTAAATTGTTTATACACTTATTAAAATAATTAATACAATTTCCAGTAGAAACATAATATCTAATTACGTTTTTCTCGAGGGTACCAAATTGAGTTAACTTTTTAGTTAATTAAGAGATATAAGTTCATAAATGTAAATTTCATATTTGAGGTGTGCAATTTTATTTGACATTATCATTTTAATTACGCACTCAAATATTAGTGAAGAACGTGTAAGGCAATAAATGATTTCGAAAAATACTTTTGAATACATTTTCATAGGTATTTTTAATGATTTATTTTTATGACAAATTAAATTGCGTCTAAGTTTAATGTACTGGAAATACAATAGAATGTAGGGCGATGGGTTGTGTGGTGATGTAATAATGTTGCAAATAATTTTATGCAGATTATAATTTATGATAAACTCATTGCCTTTCAAAAAAGTGCCATCTAATTTTGTGATTTAAAATTGATACAATATCATGAACATCGAAAAAATTTAATTCGAAGAGAAATTCAAAATAATAAAGATATGCATTTGCTCTTAAGTAGCTTCATTGTGATGGACAAAAACAGTGGAATTAAAAAAATTAGAATTCAATGTCGACTCTCTCAGTTTTACATCCTCTATTATCATAAAAAATATTAAAAAAGACAAGGATATTTTTGATAAACCCAAAAATAATTCTTTCTAAATCCATATTCTATTCGCAATGAATTTGGAACCAAACAATTGAATGAGTTGTAAATTAGAAACATAATAAATAAGAGGACGCCTTTAATTTTATCAAATTGTTTTGACAACCTCTGAACATTTCTGAAATAAGATTTATGTTAACCCATGCGACCTATAGTAATATATCAAAACAAAACAAATTTACACTTTACCCTGTTAATAATACTACCGTTAATAATCTTAGGAATCACCCAGGTTCAATGTGAAAACTGACATAACAAAATTTAATCCTTTATATACAATCGCTTCGATGTTTTTGGCTATTACGGACTTCAAACATGCCATTCAAATACGGTGAAACAAAAGATGAACTCTAGAACTATTTAACTAAACCAGTTTTAAATTGATATTGTATTTTATTTATAAAGTACACAAAATGAGGTACCTGTGACATCGAGCATAATTTCAAAGATAATTTTTTATTTTGATTGTTCCTAAATACTTCAATAGAAATAGGTCTACTGAATATCTAAACATTTCAGTGGAAATAAATTTCTCACAATGATTTAAAAATATATATTGTAAGTGACTTTTTCAACAGACCGATCCTTTAAGTTTTTTTAGAAAAGTTATATTCTGTAGACATTACTTCACAAATATGTAATCTTATTTTGTATTTTGTCAAGTTGACAATAATTTTAATTTTTTCCTTTGCAAAACATTGTTATTACTTTCAGAAGAACGACAAGTGACAAATAAACTATTTAGCTTTTATCGTATTTAAATAAATAATTTTACGAAGTACAAGATAATTACTTACTGATTAGCAATTTTACTGCACGTTATAATAAATACTTCTTTTCCGGCAATTAACATTTAGTTGATATAAATTAAACAAACATTTAAATTTTCACATTACTACCTAGTATAATTACTAATAAAGATAATATAAATACATATATGTACTTATTTATTGTCTTTGATTAATTCAGTTTTTTTTTCTATTAGCTCTCTGATTATTACTTTCTGGTGAATTTGGAAAATGAGATGAAAATTTGATCTCATAAATGTATACACGTCTAATCTCTCCACAATCAACTGAACAGATTAAAATGCTAGACATCAAATTTATTTCAGTCAATCATAAAAAATCTCCATTACTTTTTAAGCAAAGAAACTAAACAGTTAAGATTAGTAATATACCTAATTAACCAAAAATGTAATTTGTTTTAACGTACATCTAATAGGAGAGTACTTATTAGGAGTTGAATATCATACTGCCGCTTAGATGACAGACTATTTTTGCCAGTTTTTCATCGTCAGAATAACCTTGGTCATAAAAGAAATAGTTCTCAATATACATCTAATGAGCGCAGTCATCAATGGAAAATGTCAGGAACACAACTAAATTGAAATGTAAAATTCACATTTTTGCCATACGATTAAATGAAAATTCTGAAATTTTCCATTGATACGTTGCAGCTCATTAGACGCGTATTGATTAGTATTTTCTTGGAATGTTTGCAATGTTGTCATCAAAGGAGATTCCAGTTATCAAAAACTGATATAAAATAATAAAATCGTGTAATGTAAGACTTCTCACATTTTGCTATGCAATTAAGTTACATTACCGACATTTTCCATTACTATTTTGTAACTTGACACGTATTTATTATTATTTTTTTATTATTTTGTTCATCATTTTTATTAAAAGTGTTTTCGATGGTAAAAAAAATTGAAAAAACCATTCAATTGCTTAGACTGAAATTCAATAATCAATTTCTGTTATTTTGCCAAATAATTTCATTATGTTTTCAACAAGTTCCACGAATAAGTTGCAGCTTATTAAAATAGCTCAATAAGAATTTGTTATGATCAAAGATTTTGAATTTAAAAAAAATTACAAAATCATACCCTCCCGTTGACGGAAATGTGATACTGTGATCGACATATTTTTCTGACGCCAGTTAGATATATGCACTTCATTAAACGTGAATTAGTAATATCTCATTATGTGCGTAGTAATAAATATTTTCCACTGATGTACCATTTTTTATTATCAAACGTGGTCCACGTAATCAAATCGGAAAAAAAAATATGTGATATCAGTTCTCTTTTTAATTTCTTCTCCGTCAGGGTAGACTCGCATTAAACAACTTATACTTTTGTGTGAAGTGCATTTATTATTAACCTGAAGTGGCTAGCTTCATTGCTTGAAAAGTCGCAAAGGCTTTTCTACGAGAAATGAAAATATCTCTTTCTACCAACATAATTATCGGGTACTGTAAGTGCTTAGAGTAGTAGTCTTTAGTTCTATAAAATAATTCGGTTATCGCTATATGGTCCTTTCGATGATACCATAGTATACGATCGACACATTCTTATTTGAATGGTGCTGTCGCCCAAAAAATTTTAGTTTTTATTTGAGTATACTCAAATATAGTATTTTGGCGTTTAGCTCTTTGAGACTCAAGGTCTCGTTATATGTAATACGAGTTTGTGTGAAGTTCTAAGGACAATAATTTCTTTGGAAATTCATTTGATATTTATCACGTAGCGTGGGAAAAACATTTTATTTTTTTCTTGCAAATGTGAGTAGTTTGAAAAAAATATCATTTCTTGAAAATCAGAGTTTAAAAATGTTATATGAAACATTGGTGCAATTTATCCGCGATAGTCTATCGTATACAAAAAAAATAATGGTATTAAAATGATATCAAAATTCAAACTAAATATTTTGAAACATTTTTTAATAAATTTATAACATTAAAGAAGTGCTTCCGAGAAAATTAAGATAGAAATATTATTTTACGGAAGTATGAGTAATGTCATAAATCTGAAGTAAGGAACAAAATGAACTGCAGAGCTTGCTTTCGCACAAATGGAAAAACCAAAAGACTCTCATGAAATAATTTCATAGAGAGTGTAATTCAGTCACGTTGTCATTTTTCCTTGTTATAAATAAATGTCAATTTTTCGAAACGAGATACGTTAGTTACAGCGTGGTAAATTAAAAAAAAATAATTCAAGAGAAGCGAATGCAAGTTAAACAGATTCAGAATATTAAGTTGGAAACCATTTAAAGACTGTTTTCATGTGTTCACTTCCTGCAACCTATATATTTAATTCGTTTAAAAAATATTTTCCGTAGAGGGTATTTAATAATTTTATTAATTTTGTTGAGTTGATAACATATAAAGATCAAATATTATAAATTAGGACAATTATCATCTCGTGTTTGTTGGTAAAAATATTTATATATTATTTTCTACTTTAAACTTCAATAACTTAACACAATTTTATCGAATACTCTAATAAAACTTTTCGTTGACAAAAATAACAATAGTACAATTCAACATAGTTAGGAACACATGTAATGTAACTCGTATTTTATTAAAGAAAAATTAGCATGACATATTATTTACCGGAACCGTTAATTTTACTTGCAAAGAAACAAATTGATACTCCTTTAAAGTTTCGAATGCTAGGCGACGCTGAGATCACGCAAACAGCGAATGGACACTTTATATTCATATTGTAAAAATACCATTTCAGAATAGGAAAAGGTGTTTTCTCCAATTCTTTACTACGCGCGTTTATGCAAAAAGTTAACATAAGTTACCCACTTTTAATTTCCTGTAGTATAGGAACTTAGTTGTTCCATGCAAACATTAGCTCTCATCTGAAGCTGAAGTGGATATTAACTTATACGGTAGCCAAACGGAATATTTCTACTACTTTCCAAAAGCATAAAGTTGTTTTAAAATCGCAGTATGAGAACATGAAAGTAGCTCTGCCAAACAACGCAACGTAATCTGGGATCTGTGGGAATAAGGCTTTTTAATTTTCTAAGTCTATTATAGGAAGTCGCCTTGAAATTATCGTACAAACCAAAATTCCCTGCTTTTATTTTTTTGAAACTCTTCTTGACTGTGTCGTAAAAGAGAAAACCTTCACCAATCGTTGTGCATATATTGCGGGTGCTTTGCTGGATTCTCGCCCTAAACGAAATGCATGAACAAAGAGAATTCTGATTTCAGTTCGAAACACTTACATTTTCTCACTTATTCTTTACCCGCCATTTACTCTATTGCAAACTGTGCTGAAGCTCGAACGCCAAACTCTTCATATATCCTATAAGATATTATTTTTAAAAATGTATACTTGTATATGTGGGTGTGTGCTTAAGTAGCACCACCATACTAAGAGGAATACAAGACGAATCGTCTCAAGAAGACCACAATATGTCTATGATGGCTTGATTATTGATGTAGATATTAACAATTATTTCCGATAAATAAAATAATATTCTGTTAGGAAATCATCACGAAAACTATTCAGTACATGTAATATATGAACGGTATACTGAAATGTTACAAATCAAGTTTAATTTTAAAGAAAATGCATTCAAATTTCTATTAGAAAACTGAATAAAGAATAGATTACTAACAATAAATTTACCACTTATTAATTTGACAGGAATAAAATATTAATAATTAAATACACACATACACACACACACACACACACACACACATATATATATATATATATATATATATATATAAATATATATATATTTCTAAATAGAATGAAGAAAAATGAGTTAATAGAAATGTTGCAAGAATGCTGTCAATGAATATTTTGTTTTTTCCATCCAACAATAATAATTTTGCAGATGTCTTTACTGTTTGATAATTAAACCATGAATTTATTTTTTTATGATTAATGGAGCGACTTATTATCTTTGGAGAAAAAATCTTACAAATTATACATTGAACAGTAATATTGAAAACAAAAAAACAGGTCTATTTTTTTTTAATTCAAAATTGAAAATAATAATTTTATCACACAAAACTTTTTTCTTCTTTACCTACTCATTTAAATATCCATAAATGTTACAAAATCCTTTTATTTCCCGGTTACTATATATTCTCCATTTGCAATCTCTAACCCGATAGTTAAAATCTTGACTAAACAACATTTACAGTCATATTGGCATGTTATTATAATAGAAGATTAAACATGACCTATTTGACCTATTTTTTGTGTTAATAGCACCTTTAATACAACCTATACTGCAAATTGATTAAGTTTAGTAATTAAATCATTTTTTAAAACGTGACGCCAAATTATACGTTCATATTATATTAAGTTCTTGCAAAAAATAAATTTTAATTTGTTATTTTGACAGCAAGATTAATACTACCGATATTGCAAACAAAATTGATTAAAATAAACCATCCACCTAAACTTTATCACCATGTGTATAGATAGCACCCTAACAAATGTCATTCATACAGTAACGAGTTTACTTCGAATGCGTATACGAATAGAATTTATCGCCTCAGGAAGTAATGTCTTGAATAAGGAATTAATTTAGTTTAATTGTGCTAAATTAATTTACTTGACAACTCATTAAATATTCATTACCAAGATAATAAAGCGTTATGCGACTCAATCACGTACGCTAGATCCCACTGTCACTTGTTCTGTTTTCTTTTCTTAATTCTGGCAAATTTACTTATATCAGTGAGTTAACTACTGTTCCACATAATTGAAATATTATTAGGGTTTCTTGGCAAAATCAAGTACTTATATTTTTAATTTTGTCATATCCATCCGTTAGTCTATCGTCTATCATAGCTTCCTAGTTTCCATTAATTAAAACATATAGTAAATTAATAAACCACATCTATTTAATATCACAAATTTAGTAAGTATTTCTGTTCGATATGGATGGTACACATTACATCACGAAGGCGATTTCTCTACATAAATCAGCATTCTTGTGGATCTCGATGCCTTATAACTTTAATGGCAACTTAGTTTCAAAAACTAATACTTTGGCTATAAAAACCGATATTTATTTTAAGTTTTAATCTTAAAATCTCTGAGAGTAGAGATATTTTTCACATTTCTTCATGTTTGAAAACGATCTGTATATATTTTACCACAAATTTACAATTAATAAGACAATTTTTTATTTTATACTTTTCAGTCCGGATTTTATTCAATGGTTTTTTTTGACTTTGGTTCAGTTTTTGAAAAAGTTTTATTTTGTGACTTTTAATGCTTATGATTTAAACTTTGTCAATTAAGACGAAGTAAAGATTAAATAAAGGAATAAATTGAGAAAAATGTTATATTTGCGTTGACCATTATTTTCATCTTCTGAAGATAAGCTGAAAAGATTCATAACATAATGTCCGAAACTCAAAATATCCAAATTACGTTTTTGGAAATAGCTCCTTTCTTCTATTGTTAGTGATTATTGAAAGAAAATCTCTACATAATGTTTTCCAGAGATATGATTACCTTCATTTTTTGCATGTATAACCGTTTTCAGAAAAGAGTGCGGAGACTGGGAAGCGTGCATTGTTTATGGGATAACGCTACGTATACTGCGGACAAGATGTACATACAAGATGTATAGTATGCTTTACAATGCTAATTATCTGACAAAAGTATTACTATCATTATATATATAATTAAAAATAATTGCTGTTCTGTAAATCTTGAATAATATAAAATTATGTAAATAGTCAGGTAACGCAATTAACTAATTTAGGTATGTACATTATTAGTAATTATGCAGTTTTTACTACACAATAAAATCTTTGTTTCGTTACATAGTGATATTATCTATGATTTAAATAATTTATAATTTTCTTTTAAAGTAAATTATAATTTAAACTTGATAAAAACTATATTTATCATATATTGAATATATTTGGCGTTAATTTTGTAGAAATTCATTATTCACAATTAAACGAAACTACATGATGTATTATTTCGACTTTCTTTAAGTTCTTTACCACGATTCGTTGTATTATAATATCTTCAGGTGGGCTATTAGCAAAGAACTTTGCTAATAGCCCACACAACGAAACCTAGGTCGTGGTAAAGAACTTAAAGAAAGTAGAAATAATAATTCATCACGTAGTTTCATTTGATCATGTTTAATAGTGTATATTTATCATCTAATTACCTTTGAAAATGACACCTGCCTCCGCAGTATATAAGTGGCATTATCGTTTAAACGGATGCACGTTTACCACTCTCGGCGCTATATCTCGAAAACAATTAATCATACAAAAAATGTGTAAAAAAGCCTGGAGAGAATTGTATGTAGGGAATTTACGTATTATCGCTAACGATATGTGAGGCGTAGGAAGCGAGATATTTGTAAAACGCGTTGAATTGAAAGCGCCCTCCTGTTTTAAGTCGGTGAAAGATAAAATAAAATTATACCTGCTTTATATCACTAAATGACGAATAATTTGTTTCAAGTTCAATTTGATTATATAAAATAAGTTTTAAAGTGTTGAGGAAGATTTAACACCGCACAATCGTAAAAGGTATATATTAGCTTTACATTGGGCAATTTGAACGATTTTTTTAAAATTATAATACGTGCAAAATTCTGGTAACTATTTCCAAATTTGACCACCAAAATGTGATTAGTTTTACTTATTAAACGAATGCATTTCAGTTTTACGTTATATGTGTATGTGTTTGTGTGTATGTGCGTGTATATATGTATATACATATATATATTTATACATATATATATATATATATATATATATATTCATATATATATATATATATATATATATATATATATATATATATATATATATATATATGTATATATACATATATATATATATATATATATATATATATATATATATATGTATATATATATGTATATACACACACAATGTTATTATTGTTATTTTCAAAAAATCTGTTAAAATTTATGAAAACTTTATTACATGCATATGTTACTTACAATTGTAAATTCTACCCTAGCTAAAATGTGAAAAAATAAATTCTGGATTTCCTTACGAAAGTGCAGTTTATGTTTCTTCTAACCTGTTAAATACAGTATAATTGATTATTCGAACTTCCAAAAGAATATATTCAAATATTTTCAATATTACGGTGGCTGGAAATTAATTAATAAAACAAGAGAAAAAATTCCGTGATTCCATCTACTCATAATCATGGATCACATAAAATAATGTGATTGACAATAGTTAATTTCAAAAACGTAATTTTTATTTTATTACTTATAGCCCTGTCTCTTGAAAAAGGACATAACTTACTGCGTACGCAATAACTTGTTTCGAAAATATTTAATTACGTCAAATGATCAGGTCCTTTCTAAATATATACCATTCTTTGACTTCTCATTAAAATTGAATCGTGTCTATGCCTAGGTAAATAACTATATAACTTTCTTTCTTGCTACAATATCTTAATCGCATTTCTAATCGTTATCTAAGCGATTCATTAAGATAATTATAATATTCATTATGATCCTTGCAATTCGATGCTTGACCAGACAGATAGCCATTAAATTTATTAATTGCTAGTTGGAAATTTGCGTCAAGGATTTTTTGGTTAGTTTGCACGCATTCTTATGCTCTTGTAATTTCGAAAATGCTGCAATGTTCATAATTTCGGCAAAGAAAGAAGTTTCCACATTAACTTTTACATATTAGTCGATAGCTTCCATCAATTTTCAAAAGTATTTGTTGCCATTTGGTATATTTAACTAGGCGTCATTGTGGTTACTAAACAGAACTTAGCCGTTGTGGCCGGGTAAGTTGTACCCATGTGCATTGTTATTGTACACTGAATCAAGCTTATGTCAATATTAGTTTTCTATATTAGGGAAGTAGGTAATTATAAACATTATTTATAAAAATTAAACATTTATGTATCATAAAATGAGCAAATTATCATCAAATTAGATCTTCTTATTCTGAGATCATTTTTTTAGAACGTAACTTAAAAATATATTCAAAAATAAAAAATAATTAACATTTAGAAACAGAACAAAAAATTTTCTTTAGTACATAAACATGAAATCAGGAACTATATATAACAAAGCTTATTTATTACTAACATACTGACTTATTCGATATCGAGATCAACGCAACTTTGGCATAATGGAATAATGTGCTGCATACAAATAGGCTTGTTTCACTTATTGCAGTTATGCCTAGTTTTTTTGTCTTTGGCAGAAGGACAATGTTTGCATCTCCTTTATGTTTTTGAAGTTTTATTAGGAGGGTAGCTCATAACTTCACCAACTTGTCCGTGAATACGTTTACGTAAGCCTCTCGGTAAGTTCTCCATATTTTTTCTCACGCGAAGATGACCTTCAAGCATTGATAGACCGAGTTTTCTAAGGAAATCACGTCGGTTTGTTTTCGAGTTATTATTTTCACGAAAAACAATCACGCTATTTATTGCAGCTACATTCATGACCGCATAAAATACTGTCATTGGCCAGCGTTTAGAGTTTCGAGATACATCATAGGTAGCACAGAGCTCATCAACCACATCGACACCAGCTTTCGTAGAATTATAGAATGTGATTATCTCTGGTTTCCTTTTTTCACCACTAGCAGGATCAATGTTTTGGTCATGATGAAGGGAAGACAATACTAACACCACTTTAGACCGTCTAGGCATGTAGGAAATAAGCGTCATATCTTTTTGGAATGCAAACTGAGTGCTGTACACTTCTTTTCTTTGCGTGGTTATAAAGTTTGGTGGGATTTCTTTTTTGTTTTTATGTAATGTACCTGTAGATGTTAGTTTATGATTTTGTTGCAAATGTGTTATCAGTGGAACGCTCGTGAACCAGTTGTCAAATGTAATAATTCTATTACTTTTAGAGATAGGCTGCACTAATCTGTCTACAACATTGAAAGCTTTATTGCTTTGCAAAAATGGCCCATCAGGCTGCTTACCGGGATAAATTTCAAGGTTGACAGTATAAAAGTTTTTTGCATCAACCAAAGCATAAATTTTAATGCGAAATATGGCATTAAAAAGTTTATTCTGGATATATTGACGAAATGAACACCTGCCGCAAAATTCTTCCAGCTTTTCGTCGATTGTAAGATACTCATTGGGAGTATAAGTATTTTTACAGTTCGAGACAAAATCGTTAAAAATATATCTAATCGGAGCCAGATTGTCCAGTCGCTTCCGCTCTTGGCATGTTGTTGCACCATCAAAACGCAAACAGCTTTGTAAAAAGTAAAAACGCTGCAAGGACATAGCAGTACTAAAAATTTCCACACCAGTACCATCGGTTCTCCACAAGTCACTCAAATTTTGGCGATTAGAACGATTTAGTCCGGCTAAGTATCACAAGCCAAACAAAGCTAATAATTCGTCTATAGTTGTCTCTTTCAATAAATACTGAAGCGATTGTTTATTGTTAGACAATTGTCTCTGTTTAATCTTAGCATTAGTATGACGAAGTATTTGTTCCAGCATATTATTAGTTATAAAGCGTCTCCAACACTCTATTTCAGTCTTATCATTTTGCGCAATAAGCCAGGCTATATTACCCCAGGTTATTGTAATATTATGTTTTCTGACCTTGTGCGAACGTTGGTCCGAGGTGGTTGCGAAAACCATTTGGTGGAATTGTCTTTACCAATATAAAACTGCTGGTTACTTGTTGAAACAATTGCTTCTTGCTCATCATCACTGCATTCTTGTTCCGTATCACTGCTTGACTTCACTCTGAAAGATGGTCGATTTCACCCTCATCGTCTGAGCTGCACTGTTCATTGTCACTAACGTTAGCTTGTTCAAACAAGGCTAGGAGTCGACTTTGTTCCTTTTCATAAGACATGGTTCATAAAACTGTGAAAAACGATATGCAATTTATCAATAAACAATAAAAAACAACAAACAAACCGTCTATATAAATGTTACATAGCCATTGTGGCCGGGTATAACTTACCCGCGCGCTCTTTATACACGTGTAAACTCCGTCGTCGCCGCAGCAACACTAAATAGACAAGTGAATACGCGAAAAGAGGTCAACAATCGCAGCTACTGTAACGGACAATTTACGTGCGCATTTTGCTTTAAAGTTATGACCGTTTTAAAATGCGTCGGGTATTAGATACCCAGCAACAATGACGCCGGGTTAAATAGAAGGAGTTTACTTGGAAACATTCTTTGATGCTTTTAATTTACCTATGAAACAATACGTTATATAATCCAAGTCTCAGATATGAAAATTGTAGCTTTATTTATTTTACGCAAGCTATTTTCTATTAATTTTCTAGCAATTTTCTAGAAGTTCAGAGTGTTAAAAAAGTCTAAGTTTGTATGTTTGGATGTAGGAGGTAATCTCCAAACTACTCATCCGATTTCAAAAACTCTTTCACCAATATTTAGAAAGGACCTTCAGGATGGACACAGGTTGTATATTATCCAGTTAAAAAAAATCACGGAGACCAGTTCTATAACGTAAGTCAACGAAAAAACAGTCGGACGAATACATTTCTTATGAAAGCTGTCTTAACGGTAAGAAATATATTGATAGATGATATTAATACTTAAATTTATATGCAGTGTTATATTAGTTTTATATTCAGTATCAAAAAGTGATTAAGTTCGGAAACAGACATTAAACCCATTTTAGTTATTGATGTTTTATCTTTTTAATCCAAAATATTTGAATGCCCTAAGGTAATCGCAAGAATTGCATACAAACTTTTATGTAAGAAGTTTATTGCTAACTAAATCAAAATTTGTTTTTTTTATTAAAACATAAAGATAGATTGTTCGCTGGCTCTAATAAATTTCAAACTCTAGGCGAAAAACGGCTTTGGGGATGTTAAGAAAGTTTACGGGTATAGCACGAGGTATTTTACATAGAACGGCAAAAACATTGGACTCACTTGATTATAAAAATAAGGTGTTTGAGAGCTCACATGAAACTGCATTATCAAGGAATCTTTTTCAAAAATATTCCAACAGTTATACCGATATTAACCAAAGAAGAAACTCCCTTTCACCGTGACTTATTTTAAATTATCACATTTCTTGAGTTGTTCAGCTGGCTATGTAAATTGCTACCCTCTTTTACTCGAAGCAATTCATCTTTGTTGTAAGTTCTATGTTAATTTTATATTATAGAATAAAAGAGAGTTAAACGAGACCCGAGAGTTAGACGAGACAATGGCCACCGTTATAGAGATAAAACATATTTTTTTAAAAAGCTGGTATTTTTTTCTAATATACGAAACCAAACAATTCAAAAATAGGCAGTCAGCAAAGCGCAAGAAATAACATAAAATTTGTAACCATAAGAACGAACAAAGAAAAACTGTCTTCTTAATTGCGCGTTATATTTTTAAAATATCAAAATTATTAACTGGAAACAAAAATAAGAAAAGAAAATTTAATGAAATACAAAAAACTTTTTAGTAACATTGCAGCAAATAATTAGTGCCGCTTCCTTTCTTTATGGCCTAAATGAATTAAAAATAATCTGTTAATTGACATTGATAATAATTCCATGGTTGTCAAAATGAATATCTCTTTCGCTCTTATCGAGGTTTCCATAAATTTTTTCGGCGACCTGTCAAGCCTGTGAGCGTCATAAAATAATATCGTTCATCTATGGATAGAGGATGTGACGAGACATAATCTGCATTTTGTTTTATCTCGCTAGTTCAAAGAAATCTGTAGAAATTACATTTATTATGAAAAATAACCTAATTACATTTATTATGAAAAAGAAATACGATTTTGACAAAACTTAGTCATAATTTCATTTTTATTCTTGTGGCACCTGGGCCCAACACTATATCTTTTTCCGGTCTCCTTTCCAATTTTATTTTTATTTCGAGATGGTTGAATTAGAAAATCATTGATTAAGAAACAGTATGATACAATCAGTCAGTATGATACAATGACTCAATACCGCATGTGTATTTCTAATAACGGAACAATGAATAAATTATACATACCGGTAGCAGTTACAGTGGAAAATTATGGAATTATGTTTAAATTGATTGAATTGTGAAATATCACCTTTGACACCAATGACACCTTTTCTTTAAATTTTTTGGGATATTTCACTTCTTTCATTTTTTTAAGATATTAAACATTAGGTTCGCTTGGTATGTATAGTCGCCGATGCGAAAAGCTACGGATTGCAGTCATCAACCAAGCTACTGGACATCTTGTTATATATGGATACAATCCCTAATGAAACGCGCATTTGAGAAGCGTATGTCCAACAATCGATGGCTTACAACAGACCAAATTTACTCTTAGATCTAATTATATTAATTTAAATCTTAGTAATTAAGGAGAACATTAAGCATTGCCTACTCGAGTCTTGGGAAACCAAGTACCTGCAAGCTACAACTGTACGGATCGATGATCGTGCCGGACCCCTCATCCTCTCAGCAATATACTGTCCACCGCGTCACACCATTAAGGAGAATATGTTTACGGAGTTTTTCAAAGCTTTAGGAAACCGATTCATAGCCGGTGGTGATTGGAACGCTAAGCACACACATTGGGGATCTAGGTTAACAACTACGAGAGGTAGAGAATTAAAATGTAGTACTGAGATCAACAATCTAGCGACCATTTCAACCGGAGAACCTACATATTGGCCTACAGATACCGAGAGAACTCCTGATCTTATAGACTTTTTTATCACAAAAGGCATTTGTCATCAAAATCTCCTAATCGAGTCAAACCTAGATGGATCTTCTGATCACACACCAATACTTCTTACTGTAAGCCCTATTGCGATACCCCGTGATACCCATAGCTCCTATCTAACTAACGCTAAAACCGATTGGAATGGTTTCCGAGAATATCTCGACTAAAATATCACTCTCAAACTTCCGTTAAAAACTGCTGAAGATGTAGACGATGCATGTCTATACATTACTAACCTGATCCAAGTGGCAGCGTGGACAAGCACACCCACACTGAAGCATTCATTTGCGAATACACCGCTCCCTTTTGAAATCCGTCAAAAAATTTATGATAAACGCCGCCTTCGTAGAGTTTGGCAACTTTCCCGTAACAGCGAAGACAAAACGCGACTGAACAAAGCAATAAAAGAGCTAAAGATTCTTCTTGCTGATGTCACTAACGCTGCAGTTAAACAAAGACTGGAAAAGATGTCACCCAATGGCCATGGGACCCATTCTTTATGGAAAGCTACCAGGAATATGCCACAGCCCCAACAATGTTCACCGCCAATCTGGAATGGCAATACATGGGCACGGACAGACCCAGAAAAAGCTGAGACCTTCGCCAGTCATCTTGCTAATGTCTTCAAACCTAACGGATCTGACAACCTTGAGGACCCTGAAATAGATCTGATCCTAAATCAGAACCTGCAGCTGTGTCTGCCTATAAGACCTACTTCCCCAAAGGAGCTGTCCAAAGAAATAGCCAGCTTGGACTCGAAGAAAGCTCCAGGATTTGACCTGATCACCCCGAAGGTACTCAAAGAGCTTCCTAGAAAATGTATTGTCTTCCTGGTAACCCTCGTTAATGCAACCTTCAGAACAAAACATGTCCCTGCTATTTGGAAAATATCCGAGGTAGTTATGATCCATAAACCCGGTAAACCAATCAACGATGCATCCTCACACCGTCCTGTCAGCTTAACTCCAGTTCTAAGCAAATTGTGGGAAAAAATAATCCTTACTCGGATACATGCATACCTAGATATCAATCACGTCATACCAGGTCATCAGTTCGGGTTTCGCAAGCAACATTCGACCCTAGAACAAGTACACAGAGTCTATCGTACTATACGAGACTGTTTGGAAAGGAAAGAATATTGTTCTGCTGCTTTCCTGGATATTCAACAGGCATTCGATCGGGTCTGGCACAAAGAGTTACTGTGCAAAATAAAGCAAGCACTTCCACACTCTTTCTACCCCTTGATGGATTCTTACCTTAGAGACAGAATGTTTCGAGTAAAACACCGTGACGCCAGGTCTTCCTTGTATAGTTGCCACGCAGGAGTACCCCAGGGATCGGTACTCGGTCCGGTGCTTTACAACATCTTCACGAATGACTTACCCCAGACACCTAATATTACAGTAGCAACCTATGCTGACGATGATGCATTTCTCGCATGTAATAGCAGTCCAGAAGAGGCCAGTAAATTGCTGCAGGCACAACTCGATGACACAAATAAATGGTTGAACAAATGGCGTATAAGAGCTAGTGCCCAAAAATCTCACCACATCACGTTCACTCTGAGACGTGCAACTTGTCCTGCAGTCAAGTTAGGTACCAACACCTTACCGCAATCCTCCTGCGTCAAATACCTGGGGTTTCATCTGGACCGAAGGATGACATGGAAAGACCACATCAAAAATAAGCGTAACGAAATCAATTTTCGATTTAGAAATTTGCTATGGCTTCTAGGAAGACAGTCAGCACTATCCCTAAGCAACAAACTAAGAGTGTACTGCTCCGTAATAAAACCCATTTGGACATATGGGATTCAACTGTGGTCATCGGCCAGTAATTCGAACATACTCTGCCTACAAAGAGCCCAAAACAATATACTTAGGGTCATATCAGGTGCACCATGGTACTCCCGCAATTCGGAAATCCACGAATACCTACAAATTTCAACCATCGTAGACGAAGCAAAACGCTACACAGCCACATACAAAGATCGTCTGACATTCCATCCTAACCCACTTTCGCACATGCTGTTGCAGCCCAACTCGATAAAGAGACTCAAGAGAGCTGACGTGCTTCATAATAAGAGCGATTAAGGGCACTGGCCCTATATTCGCCCAAACAAGATACATACCACAACCTACCTGATTATAGTTCTAATAACTGATCGCAGGATACAAACAGAAAAAAAAAAATCTTATAAATTTTACAGCTAAACAATGGCGAGAACTTGGCCCTTTTCAAAGCGATTATGCCGTCAACGTAATATATAATGCTAGCTGATATGCACAAAAAATATATGCTTTTTAAATAAACATATTTGAAAAACATCGCCATATAAAAACATACTAGGAACATTTTCCGTATTTGTAAAATGTAGATATTATCTGAAAATCATAAAACATCACAAATTACTTATTCGGAAAAAATGTTTTAACGTAAATTATACGCGTCAAAATATACGCTGTGACTCCAGGCCAGGTTTGAATTAACAATTTATGTAACAAACGTGAAGGTCGAAGATTAGAAAATTTTAATACAGAAATTTGCTTTAATGGAAAGTTTAAGTATTAATATTATAATTAATTTTAAGAACTTTTTCCTCCACAATTAAACGAAACTACGTGATATAGTATTATTTCTACTTTCTTAAGTTCTTTACCACGACCTAGGTTTCGTTGTATTACAACATCTTCTGGTGGGCTATTAGCAAAGATGTTGTAATACAAGGAAACCTAGGTCGTGATAAAGAACTTAAAGAAAGTAGAAATAATATTGCATCACATAGTTTCATTTAATTATGAATAATGAATTTCTACAAAATTAACACCAAATATTTTAAAATTGTTTTCCTTTGCAAAACAATAAAATAGATATGTAGATTTTCAATGAAATTACTATATAATATATATATATATATATATATATATATATATATATATATATATATATATATAAATATATATATATATATATATATATATATATATATATATATATAGATATATATATATTCAAATTCATATGTAACTCATTCAATACAATTTCTTAAACTCTTCAGCTAATAAACATTGAAATGTTATTGATTTAAATAGGGCAGAAGAATATAATTAATACATACAATATAAATTTTATCATGCGTTTATGTCAGACAATAGACTTTAAGAAATTATGAAAATTTGCTCCTATGCTAAAAAGTTTGTTTGTCAGTGAGTGTCTGTACCACATTTAACTCTAATTAAAAAGAAATTGAAGCAAAACTGTCTGGTTTAATGAAAATATACTATCGTTTTCTCGTTATCTCCATCAAATAGAGTATCTTGTATTTACTAAACTATTCTTAAGTACAGTAAAATTAAATATCAATTATGTAAAATATTCTTTTAAATTTTAATGCGTTATTGAAATTTACATGCAATATTTGTTTTAAGATGAAATTTCAACAATTACAGAACTAAATTGATACTTCTACTTTGTATTTATATTAACCAGAAATTGGCTTCATATTTTTCATATTGATACTTCTTTCCTATTTGAAACATTCAAAATAGTCTTTAGAAAGTAAATTTGAATAAAGAAGGTAGGAAACTTTTTATATAACTGATCCAATTACGAATATCGTAATTCGTTATACGAAAAGAAAATGCCGGAAACATATTCTCTTATTTTTAAATATGTTAAATATATAATTAAAGAGACTGACTTTAACTCAAAAAAAGAGAGAAACGATTTGAAAACTCAATAAATCTCCACTGTATTTTCGTTAACACTGAAATGCTATAATATGACATAAAACCAAAATGTTTTATATTCATACTTGCTCTAAATTACTCGATGGAATGAAACATATTTCATTCCACCATAAATCGATTTTAAAGGCGTCGCTTTCAATGTAAAGTGTTGAATGGTTAATGTTAAAGGAAAAAGAACTCTCCCAATTGTTTAACTAAAGTACAGCCAGTTTATTGGAAAGTATTTTTCTTTGCACTACTTTTTATTCCATGTTTTTATTAGCTTGATCTGTAAATTATTAACATTGTAAACAAATCTAACTTTTGAAATCGATTGAAATTTGACAAACTTATGCGATGATGACATTACAATAATATTGTACTATCAGGCTGACACGATGTTTGAAAAGAGAAAAGATTCATTTTTGTTTAGGCTTGTTTTACTTGTTTCAATGAGTTACTTAGTAATACATATATACTACCCAGAAAGTCTAATTACAGAAGGCGAGATGGGCGTAGAAACTTCTAAATGCCTAATAATAAACTCATGGAGTTTGTCTCAGTGAATTTATATTTGAGAGAAAATTAAAAATCCGACATATTGTGGTCATATTTTCTTAATCGAAGTAATTTATACGCCACAATCACGCTTAACGTAACAATTCATTTCTGTTTTCAAATGTATGTAATGGAAGAAAAATGTATCTTTGTTATGATGCCCATCCGTTTACTCGTGGAAAAACTCTAGCGCCAAAAAAGGTTTTTTAAATTTTAGTAGTAACATTTATTTGCATTTAATTAACATTAACTCCGTTGAATGAATTCGATACCTTACCTACCTTATTTTAAAATTCGTATTAGTAAAAATTTTTTTTTACTTCATTACTAAGATTTCCCTAACGATATTTTTACTTTCATTTACAGTAATATAATGAAGAAATTCCGCAATCAGTGCAATAAAGCAGAATTTTAAACAAATAATGACAAAATTTAGTAGAATACGGAGAGTATATACATATATATACATATATATATATATATATATATATATATATATACCCTCTCTCGTGATTTTGAACATAATAGGATTTGACTCTCTATAAGTAACAATATGATTGCAACTTTCCATTGTAATTGAAATGTTACATTGTTTTAATTAATTGAGTATATATATTGAAAACGCTTAATATTGGGATTGGTATTATCTTACATATTGGACTATTATGTGCGAGTGCAAAGACTTAAATATTTTACATTTCACATGCACGTACCGAAATCTAATCGCAATCCCCAATTGCCCGCTCGCTTAACCTGCTTAACAGCAAGATGCATTCGGTTTTCACCATTTGTCCCCCTATTCGATTTACTTCAGATTTAAGATGAAAGAGTATTAGGGTGATTCCCGAACAATTCTATTTCCCGTTAAATATCTATAAATACTTTTGTATTAATTGTATTTCAATCATCGCTTTTTTGACTACCCTGTAAATATATTTTTTGTGGTATATATATATATATATATATATATATATATATATATATATATATTAGAACAGTCGTAATAAGTCTAAAATCATTTTATATATATTTACCCCAAATTAAGGACGTGAGTTACCTCGTATGTAAATCAAATACCAAAATCTTTCCAGTATGCTGTAGAAGAGAATATTATATGAAGCTTTAATGCAGTAGTTGATATGGAATTGATGGAATCCTCGTTTGCAGAAACATATAAATATGAGTATATAAACCACACACACACAAACGCATGCACTCAAAAGAGTACGTACGTGTGCACTAACGCACGCACGCAGACGCGTACGCACGAACGTACATGCGCCCACACGCACACATAATTTAAAATATATTGCTAATTAAAACGCCTTGTGCTTGAAACTTAAAAAAACCTTTTTGGTGCGATTATTTGTGTTGTATTAAGAAATCACAAGCCAATCACTTAAAGAGTCACTGTCGATTGGATCAATTAATATTTTGTAAGTAAAACTTCAAATATAATGACGAAAGAATTATGAACTAATAATGCTGTATGGATTGTTATTTCCGTATTGCCATACTAGCTGTCATTTTGTTTTTGTTACAATAACTACTCATGAGTCACTTGTTTTTGAAGATTGGCTAATGAAAAACCATTCAATAATTCTGCACTCTTCTCCGTCTATGATTTTTCCTGGAGAAATAGCGTAAAGGTGCGCGAACAGTTCAATTGAAATGATTATAAAGGAAAGATATGAGAATGGCTGTTAGTTGTTGTAAGTTTAAAGATACACAAGAAATTCGACATTGTGACAGGGTTTGACATCAGCTTCTGATTAAAACCTCTATCACACAGTTCTTTGTTCCACTTTGGGAATATTACCAATTATGCTTCTTGATATATTACGAGGCTTAATTTAAAATATCACATTTTAAATAACGTCATTTTGTAAAGTTACATTATGAAACATTTATGATTCATTGCATTATGATGAAAGGAGATCCTCTGGTCAGTAAATTTAAACTACCGAGGCGACCAGCTGCTGGAAGTACACACAACGGAACGTGAAGGGCGAGGTAACGCCATTGGATCAGTTTTGATTGCATTCAACAGCCCATAACTGGGATTGAGACACAAGTTGCAGGTTATCGTCAGCTACAAGAGTCCAGCAGAGAATATAACCATAGAAGGTATATTAGTTCTCTTATACTTTTTACATACACAGGAGTCCTAACTCACGGGTTCCTAACACACTCCCCCAAAATTTACGGAGTAAATAAGTGAAATGGAATTTTTTAGGTGATTCAGATTTTTAGGAATATTTAAGGAACTTTTCAACATTTTATATTTGTCTGTTGAATTAAACAGCGACCTTAGCGACATCTAGTACAGTACCTCATTACTAATAATTAGGACTTCTCTATAGATTAATCATTTATTTCTGACCACATATCTTTACATTCAAAGTTATTAATGAGATATTTGTATATATATATATATATATATATATATATATATATATATATATATATATATATATCGCACATCCGGTGCAACACTGTCACTAGCATCTTTTTGAAAAATGAGTTAAACACATATTAAGTAACCTAAAGTGCCCCTGCTCTTGGTGCGATAATGTCTTTTAAGTAGTACTACTAGTTTCCGCGTGAGGACTAAGTGTCGTTGTGGTTTTGGCCCGAATCTAGCAGGCACTAAGAGCGATATCGTTTCATTAGTCAGTTACGCGCGGCTCCCTGCAAGTCCTGCAGGAGCCTCTTGGAGCTACAGCATTATTAAGGTAAATCTGACATTTTATTTTATTGAATTATAGAGCAATGATGTTCTAAATACAGTTATGACGTTGTTCCTCTAGTTTAAAATTTATTTAGTACTTTTGTTTCGTATCGACAGTGGTACTCAAGTACAATTCGATTTTGCTTCTCCGATTTTGATGTGTTTATTGCAAAAATAGGGAAGTAAGTACAGACAGTAACAGTGATACGTATGAATTATGTACGATTAAAGTTTTTTCGGAAAAGAATCAATGTATTTTTATGAGATTTTACAATTACCTTCATACTTTAAAAGCGCTCATGTAAAATGTAAATTTCATAAAAACGTGTAAATTATTTACCGAAAATAATTCAGTCTTATAACACCCATCTATTTATATTATATACATAACTCTGCTGCTGTGCGTATAAACCAAAAGAAAAAGTAATGAATTTTAGTTTAAAGATTTATCAAACTATTAAAATAACATTTTACTAAAAAGATAATTTTTTCTCATTCTAGAATTTTTATGGAATCAATCTGATAATAAAATAAAATGCTTAAAAGATAAAAAAGTTAGTATTGTTGGTGTGTCTAAAACACCAGTGACTAGTATTGAACTCGAAGGACCTGTAGAAACTTCTCCTGATTTAAGTGTCGAGGAAGATATTATATATGGCCGTGATTTAATATCGCCAAGGGGTTTAAACTCCTCATTTATTTATTTATATTATGTGATAATACTGTTGATGTTGAAAATTATCTGCCAGACCTAGATAACGATCCAAAAACTGACGACTTTTCTAGCAATGATTCACATGATGAGTTTAAACCCTCATCTAGTTCATCTTCCAGTAGTTCATCTTCCAGCAGTTCATCTTCCACTAATTCGTCTTATGATAGTAGCTCTATAATGAAACTGTAGATAGAGTAAACCCAAAATCAGAATTACAACCAAAAAAAGGAAGGAAACGAACTCGCAATCCAAATAACTAGAAGAAGAAGAACATTGCAAAAAAGTTAAAAAATTCTGGCAAAGAGTATTGCCCCATAAAAACTGGAAAGATAGTAGAAACCAGAAAAATGGGCCCCACTTGCACAGATAAATATTGACCATTTTGTGCATTGAAGTTTGCCTATGAAAAAAGGAGTAACATATTCATCTATTATTGAAAATTAGGAAGCGTAGAAAGAGAGCGAGACTTTTTGAGTGCCTGTTCCAAACCACTTGAAGTTGCAAGGAACATATGCAAGACAAGACAAGGAAATACATTTTATTTACTAAATGGAAGATTCCTGAGAAATATTTTAGAAATCTCTCCGAAAACTATAAGAATTATTATTGATGGCAAGCATCTCAATAATGGCATTATTCCACAAGATTTATGCGGGAAACACGGAAAACAGTGTAAATTGGACAGTGAAGTTGTAAAAGCCATAAAATATCATATAGAATCAATCCCAAAGGGCTAACACTAGTAGGCGATATTTCGATGGTGGTTTATCTGTCGCAGAATTGCGTAGGAACTATACAGAAGAAGAAAAAAACACAATAAACCAGCTGTGAATTACGAAGCTTACGTTCGTATATTTAACTACGATTTCAGTATAGGTTTTATCAAACAAAAAAAGTTCTTTGCGATGAATGTGTAACATACGAAAATGTGCCGGCAGAAGAGAAAGTAAATTTACAGGCTAGTTAAAAGCTTCGCCAAAAAGAAAAATTGTAAGTAGGATTGGAAAAGAAAGGGAAATGAAAGAATGTCAAAAATCTGAAAGCGCAAAGATTGTAATCACTCATGACTTACTAGTCGTTTTGCCTTGCCTAATAGAAAATTCATCCACGTTTTTTTTTTAAATCAAGAATAAACTGTTACAATTTTACGTCAAATGCAAAAATTTAGAGACGACATGTTATTTTTGGCACGAAAGCTTGGGCAATGGAAGAGCAATTAAAATAGCGTTGTGTGTGTATGAATACTTGAAAGAGATTGCTAATAAAAATTCAGGGTGTAATGTAACCTTCTACTCAAGCAACTTCTGTGACCAGCAGAAAAATAGATTCATTTTTGCCATGTTCCATTACGCAGTTACTACATTAAGCATGAACTCAATACAACATAACTTCTTTATTCGTGGTCACACTCGAAATGAAGGCGACGCAGCCCATTCAGTCATTTAAAAAATAAAAATCTGGAAAAATAGACATAAAACATCTGGGCCTGTATACATTCCGAAACAATACATTTCTATAATAAAAAAAGGCAAAGAAGACGGGAAAGCCGTTAATTGTAAAAGAAATGAACTATGACGATTTATTGGACCTAAAATCTCTAGCAGAAAATGTAAAGTTTAACAAGACGAAAAATGTCAGTAGCGATATAGTTAAAGTTACTGGAATTAAAAGTATTAAGTTCACAAAAATTTGTTTCAATTATCAATATCGTACAACGTATACAACAGAAAACTGGGATGAAACCAAACATGTTATAGAACCCACCAGAACCCACCAGAAATTTGTTAACTATTTTAAAAGTAGTACAAATTAGAAAAACTATTTTCTACGGACCAAATTTTCTTACCCCCTTTCTTTTAACTTTTAATTCGACTATGTGTTATTCATAACTAATTATTAACAATGTTTTAACACGATTATTTTTTGTTTGCACAATAGTATATAAAACTTAAATAATAAATTGCATAAAGGACCATCGCAACGTGTTGAGATGGTGGTAAGGGTGATAACTATATCCACTTGGAGTTACAAGGAGAAGCGGGGAAGTGGATTAATTGTTATTATCACGTAATATTTTTCTCTCTCTCAAATATTTAAGAGGAATTGATTATCGCCACTTTTTCATAATACTAATTGATGGTCACTTTTTAAAATACTGCGCATGATGGTCTTGGTATTTATGTCCGATTTATGAGACGTTATAACGTAGCAACGTAAGTTTTGAATATATAGTAATATATTTTTGTACTGCACTTCCTTTATAATGAAATCGGTTTATCGTCATTAAATGACATACTTTCTCGGTTGATAAAATCTTGGACTAGCATTTTAATCTTTAAATATTGCAAAACTGTTTATTATTTGTAATATCGATTAAAATCAACCCTTCGTTTTTGTATATTAAGGTTTTGTACATTATATAAAATTTTACTTGGTGTTTGATTTCAGTAAAAATCCTCGCCTGAAAAAATATAGCACATTAAATTTTTCACTTTTTTATAGTTTTTTGAAAAAAACTTAATAATTCTTAGAAAGTAAACAGTCGTTTATTTTTATTTAATTAAATAAAACCCTACTGACTAGTAATGCCACATCAACAAATTCTGTAACCTACGTAGATGTGGTTCACATTAAATTTTACCTGATGGCTTTATTTCACCTTCCCATATCGAACAATATAATAAAATGTGGAATAAAGCTGCCAGGTAATAAAACTTAATTCCTAAAAACTTAAAAATACAAGGCGCTGCTGATGAAACTGCGTTTGCACCTTTTCTTTAAAAAAAACCTATTTGAAATGTACACATTGAAGGTAGGTCCTTCGGTTTTCCTTTTCATTGATAGTTCACACTACCGTTAATTTTTTTCCCCAAGATAAATCGAATATGCATTACGGCTAATACTTTGCATCAAAGAAGGGCGCTGATACCCATAAACTGCACTATCTTACAAAACATCTTAAAAAGGGTGTGAATGGGGTATAGCCTATTCACACTGTTGCATGGTGCAATAAGAAATTATTGTTCACCTTCAATGCCTTAAATTAACCAGGAAAAGTTAAGTGGCTTGAAGAGTAGTGACTTTTAATATTCCAGATACTATTTCATCATCTAACACAGTCGTTATAAGAGGGTCAATCAATAATCGTCTTCCGCCTATGTGAACGGAAGATGTTTAATATATATATATATATATATATATATATATATATATATATATATATATATGTATATGTTTAATATATTTAATACATAATACCACAATTATTACCAAATTTCAACATAATTATTACGAACAAATTTGCCAAGTACCAGCAGAACTTGCAGTAAGAGGTTTTGTTGCATATTTGTAGACTTGTAAATATTTAACGGTATATAGGTAGTATTTATGTACTTAAGATCATTAGTTACTATATTTAAAAATACTAATTTTTCACAACATAAATGTCTTTTTCACTTAATGTTTCCTAGGTATATAAATATGGTGCAAATTTAAAAAAATATGAGATCTATGATAATTGCTTCGTTTTCCTACTCCCATTTCATAGGCTTCTTAAAACCTGGTTATTTATGATTTTAGCTGGTATTCTTTTAAAAATAAGGGGTGGAAATAATTTTGTATATTTTTTATTATATCTCTGAAAATATACCAGCTAAAATAATAAACAAAAAAATTTTAGATGCCTTGTTTCTATTAGTTCCTTCAAACGATATCCCACACTATAAGTGGAATTCAATAAACGAAGTCGAGTAATTAATCACCCCTCCCCTTCCCTTAAATATAAAAATATTCTTAAGTGGTAACTATTGTGTTATGAGCGGGTTAATATGTTTTATTATAAGGCAAAAATTCATGTTTCTACCTAAAGCGGTTTTTAAAAAAAAAAACGGTTCTCACTGACGGACACACAGATATGCGAGTGGTCTTATAAGCCGGTGCGCTTTTTACCTTTTGAGGTTTAAAATCGTATAAATATTTGAATTACAGAAATTTAAATCATATGTTATGTAAAAAGTTAAGTTACGGAGGAGAAACAGGTCAAGGAAAATGTCCTCATGGAGTTTCACGTAGGTTGAAAATAAAAAAAATTTGAATTGATGTATTTATGTAAGACGCCTAAATAATGCGAATAACTCTAATTTAATATTAACTCTCATCTGAACTATTAGATATAAATCTGTTATAAATGTCTGTCTGTAGATAAGATATATTTTTGAAAAAATACTTTTCTCTATCCGAACATCAATTTTTTTTCAATTTCGTCTTTACATATATTAACACAACAGTAATTTCAATGTAACTTCTTATTCAATATCGTATAACTATGACCTTGTATTACAACTTAAGACCATATTAGATTATACCTTACATTACTGCTTAGACTGTAACTTTATCTCAGTACATTTATACTGTGAATACAACCATATTTACTTATGTTTATAACGCCTTCACGCCAAAATCGATTTTGTAAAGTCGATTGGAATTTCTTAAAGACATAAAATGAAGACGTTTTTTATTAAAACTTATAGAACTTTTACTCCTTAAACATCCTTCGCTGTACAAAAAGCAACTAAAATACATTTGAAATGCGCTAACAGCACGGAGAACCGGCAGCAGGTTCACACTCATGGAATCGTGTATAGGCAGGTGATATCAAAGGCACACAGCGAAGTGGAGTGGTGCCACATTACGATTGCTCCTACGCACATAGCCACACATGTAAAGATACACCTCCTTGATGGACGTTTGCAAGTACTGAGATGTTTCGGTGGACCAAATTTTAAATTTTTAACATCATGTTAATAATACAAGAGAACATTTTCATAAGTAACGTGCTATCTGTAAACGGCGCTATCTGTAATTTTATGACCACCTAATTTTCTTCCTGTAAATATCACAAGTCATTCTGATAGTTATTTATTGTTTGACATATGTTTATACTAATTTTTTCAAGTAGCAATGAAAATTAAATAAAGTTAAAATTCACTGGGCGAGTCCATTCTCTTTTCTATAAAGAAAACTCCATGCAAAGATTTTGTCTACATTAGTTGACTCATATCCTTTCTAAGAATATGAGTCAATAAAAAGTCTCGCATTTACTTACTTCAGAGAAAAAACCAATTCTCCAGCAAATATCTCCTGATAATTTGTAATTCTGGAGAAGAGTTCAGTGGATTTTTGTATTTTTTGCGATAATTGACAAAACGTAGCTCTGAACTATGTTGTGAAAACATTCTAATACCAAGTAAAAACTACTAAAATTATTCGAAAGGAACTTAGATTAAAATAAACCTTGCTATACAAGTTAAAATTTAAAATGTTTCTTACCTATCTTAAATATTTTCTACGGAACGTTTTGCCTATTTATCTGTGTTTAGAACATCACTTGAAAACTACTTCCTCAATTTTAATTAAATTTCGCTAATAATATTCAGGGAATATGCTCAAAACTAAAAGCATTTCTCTTACCAATTATTTTCTAAAATATTGAATTTAAATAAAAGAACTCACACAATTGGGCCGAGTGCCAAATTATAAAGTTATAAGACAGACATTTTTGATATTGTTAAAGTAATTCGGGTTAAAGTTAAATTTAAGTATATAATATTTTACTATTCGGATCAACAGTAGTTTTTAAATGAAAATATTGTCACTGAAAAAAATTCAGTAGCAAAGGCAAAAAAATCTGTAACATAAAACGATGTACAGACAACGGTTAAAATAACAAATCCACAGCTTTAGATTTGCATAAGTAAATTGCATATTAAATTATTTTTAAGCAAAGGCAAGCAAAGGTAATAACAATTAAGCGCCAAATATATGACGGCATAAATATTATGAAACTCAGACAGCGAGTGAAATTTCCATGGTCGTGTGCGGACGGCGCAGGACGAATAGCCGACGGTAAACAAAAAATAAGTTACATCCGGCAGTATTTTTGCTATGTTGAGGAATACAATGTCAAATTACAATACCTTGCGGTATATATTTGTTAATTTTGACAAATTCATGTAAACGTACATTAATATTTATATTCATGCTTTTATAAAACAAAAGTTTAAACATTCTACAACTGTTTGATTCCATTTATATCAAATTATCGATAGTTGACTGATTACCGACCATGGGTGATATGTTACGGCAGGTATGTCAAATATATGATAATTTACGTCTTCAGTAGACTTGATTCATACACAACAAAATATCGACAATCGTCATGACATAATAAAGTTATTGCGTAATGGTACGTATATCGAATATGTAACTATTTTCACGCTTAGTGAAATTGATCAACAATCAACGGAATTAACATTAAATTATCAACAATCGACTAATGAATGACGAAAACTGTTGTGAGACGCAAGCATGTCGAACACGTGAGAATTTGCGTGTTCAGTGGAAAATCTGACCTTGAGTGATGTAGAATAATTACCACATTATATACCAAATTATTGATAATCCGCAAATGATCTACTCTAGCTTCTTTAACTTGGTATGTATATCGAACACAGGATATTTTATAATGTGATAGAAAGATTAGACCAATGTAGCCAAACAAAAATGGACTTTGATTGAAATATAGTATAGAAATGGATACCAAATTATTGATAATCGGCAAACGAGCTACTCAAGTTGCTTTCTAATGGCATGCATATCGAACATAAGGCATTTTGTTTGTTGATAGGAAGATTAGACCAGTGTAGGCAAATAGAAACCGACTTTGATGGATATAGAAATGGAAACCAAATTATGGATAGTCGGCAAATGAGCTAGTCTGACTGCTGTGGAATGGCACGCATTTCAAACATAAACTATTTTGTATATTTATTGGAAAATCTAGTAGGAAGATTAGACAAGTACAAGTATAGTATAGACAGGTGTAAAGCAAGTATAGACAAGTACGTATGGACTTTAATAGATATAGAAATGGATTACAAATTATTGAAAATCGGCAAATGATCTACTTAGGCTGCTGTGAGATTGCATACATTCGAACATGATGTATGTTGTATGTTTATTGGAAAATCTGGTAAGAATATTAGACCTGTGTGGCCAAATGGGAACTGACTTTCATGAATATACAAAAGTAATAACAAAATTTTGATAATGGACTAATGTCCTATTCCGGTTTTTTTAAATGGCACGCTTGTCAATATTTGATAATTTACGTTTAGTGCAAAATCTGGCAGGCAGCTTAAACCAGAATTGTCGAACTAAAGTGTATATTAAAAGAAGCATTATTGTCGAAAAACTTTTATATTGTAGTTTTCTGATAGACGCTAATATGTAAAATACGAGATCGACACTTAATATAAACCTAAAGATGTAAGTATTTAAATCTTTAATTTTCAAAACTTTTATTAAAGTACACACTTTATGGGTTCGGTATAAAATCCATCGACAAATTTTAATCTCTGTCTGAAAAAATAAGCTAGGCTGTGTCATTAAAGAAAAATTGAATTTCACATTTGCTGATACCTTTAGGCTATACGCTAGAGCGTGGTGTATTGCCGAATCATAGCATCTACAGTGTGATTTAATGTTAATGGTTTAGGGCTTAAGGGTATTTTATATTTAGGATTGTGAAATTATTTTTTTACTTTTTTTGTTTACGGATAATATCCCGACAGACTTATTGAAATTAAAATATTAACCACGATCCGCTCCCTGTCAGCTGCTACTTTCTCTCCAGTAACTTGACACACAATTAGAAAGAAATGATGAGAAAACTGATTGACTCATGTGATTTTCGACTAAACTATTTTTGGCAACAGCCCTGTGAGTTAGGATCTAGTCTAGCTCCACGACTATGGATTGTGTCAATCTCAAGCTTTTAATTTTAGTTAACAGTAATAAATAATAAAATATTACCTGTTAATATAATTTACTATTTTATGTAATTTTAAAAAGATATAAAATATTATTTATTTTGCAACTATCTATAATATGTTTCTATTCCTACCTCTGTGATCGCCAAAATTCAATAAAAATGTTGAGAACGCGCCTGTCTTATTATTGGGGTAAGACAATAAATCTAACATATGTATCGATTGTATATATTAAATTCCATAAATGGAAAAGTATGCACTAAAAGTCATAATCCTCCACTGTTACATTAATATGGATTGAAATTTATGGATAATCTTTCATTTTCATTGAATTAGACTACTCTTAGTATATTAGATGTGATAAATTATTAAAAGTATTGGAGCACATTAAAAATACTTTAAAAGATGTTTTAAATTCATGTCTTCTACAATAAGGTGAACAAATATACAATCTAATTAATGATATTAATATGTTGCCACATACTTTTTAAAAGTCACAAACCATTTCACAAGGAGTGACATTTTCTGGTTAATACAATCGTTTCAAAAATATGTGCGCCTTTATTTCGACGAAATTTACCACAACAAAAGAGGTTTCGCCTTGTCAAAAGCACAGAGCAAACATTAATAAGATCACATTTACTTAAAGTTTTATCAAAGAGAAAATAATAAGAAAATGAATTTTATAAGCTTTCCTTTAAAAACATTGCCATTTTTAAAATTTCGAACATATTAATATTTTTTTAACAGACTTCAAAAGGAGGTGGAGGAGAAAAATGTATATATGAGATAAAAATTCAACTCGTCATAATGTAATTTGGAAAACAAAGCCGTAATCGATTGACAATTCTCTTGTAACTGCACTATTACAACAATTATTCAATAGACCTACTCTGGTGTTGTTATACATTACAGTACACGGAAGTATTATATTCCCCGGTCGTATGAGCACAAGTGACGTAAAAGTATCTCATATACAGAATTTTCGGTCTTTTCGCGTTCGCAGATCCCCTAAAAACAGTCAACATTTTAATAGGGGCCTGATTTTTTTATTACTTAACACAATATAGCCATAATTTTTACTCTAAACGTTTATCACAGTTGCTTGATTTTCTGTTTAAAAATAATTAAAGAGGAAATTTAATGAGTACTTAGGTGAAACTACGAGGTTGTTTATGTGAACGCTGGACATTTTTATGTAATAACGACACTTTGCTGGTGTAGATACTGTTTTAAACGCGGGCTGTAGTTGATATTTTCTAAAATATTATCGATGTTAGACTATTTATCTAACATACTCAAGTGGTATCTGTATTTGCGTATCAGATAACTTTAATACGAGATAAATTCAAGTTCATGTGACTATTCCAAGTCAATGCACGCTTCGCAACGATCGTTAATCATTAGTATTTACCGGTAATTGATAATTTTCAAGGTAATTATTAAAGTTTACTGCCAGTATGTTGAGGTAGAAATACTGCTCGCAGAGACAATTTCAGGTGTCGTATTTAAATTAGGATATTTCAAGATCGAAAACTTTATCCATAACACACATTTTGTGTCAAATATGGATTTTATAAACAATTAGATCAGCATGTCTTTTTTTGCGGTCTTTCATGTCGTTATAGTTGTGCACATATTTACTAGAATTCGTTTTTTCATAATTATTGTCAGCCGTATTCTAAACTTTATACTAATGAAGTGACTGACGTTAAGTTGTATTATGGTAACATATTTAAAAATGTAGGGACTTCAATTTTCCTATCCTAATTGTTGTCTTTTCTATAAATTTTCATTTGTTGGGCACATAATTTTGTCTACATGTTATTAAATAACCATTAGATAAATCAAATATTTCACGAGAGTAAATCTGCGGACTAAAACTTCGTTGTTTGCTATTTGGTTGTGCTGCTATTCTAATGTTTATTACATTATGAATTCTCATTGTTTATTCAAATATTGTTTTTATATGATAAAGAAATAATATAACAAAATACATTTTTAATTGAATTAGAGTAATTTTTATATGGAGGGAATTATTCCAACAATGAGTTATATAATATGTAATTTATACTATTGACGAAACCTGTCGCTTTACTGGCCTTGAGTATTTTTAGATTATAAAAAGCAAGTGGTTTTTACAATCCAAAATTACTCAAGGCCAGTAAAAGCATTAGATAAATTTAAATATTTAACTCATGTAATGTTATAAATTCTTGAGCTAATGTCTGGCCTTGACTGATTTGTGAAGCTCCTCTTGATTCTAGTATAAATACTAATATTCGCGATATTCGGGGTAATTAAAGGCCAAGACCTCAAGATATTATTCTATTAATAAATTATTCCTTTCAACACTATCAACACAGTTCGTATTTTTTTTTAAACTTTTTACCAATATTCATTTTTAATAACATAAATATATTAATAATTTTGGAAATAATCGAAGATGGAGAAATTTTCGCATATTTTTGGAATATCTTTAACAAAATGCAATTTAAAATATTTGTTTATGTCTTAGATATAAATGGTACCCATATCATATATAACATTAAAAAGAATTAAGTTCCTATAAATACCACATCTTTAAATATTTGTTTAATAATTAAAAATGCATGGGTTAATGAGATGCATGATTATGCCAATTTTATGATACTACATCGCATGGCTTCCGAGAAAATTATTTGAGAATATAGGAAAACATAAATATATTGCATTTTATACGTTCATAATAATAGAAACGCAGTGTGTATTTGAAAACTTATGAGATTTAGAATTATTGCTATAGTTTCCCTACAGTCTTTGCCTGGATTACTAGAAACCTCTATTTTTCATGACTTTGGGCTGAATATAGTAGAGAGTGATCTTATATATGAACAAACACACACACACACACACACACACGCACGCACGCACATGTATAGATATATATATATATATATATATATATATATATATATATATATATATATATATATATATATATATATATAGTTTATAACGTAAGCATCCCTCAACTGTGTAATAGAAAACTTGATATGACTTTATTGCAGTAAAAAAACAACGCGACACATCTCAGCCCGTAATGACTGACCAGTGTATTATAACGTATCACATGTATGAAATATTGAAAATATACTTTGTTAACTAAATATTTTTCTTTTTCTCTTTTACTGTTGCATCAATCTAATTTTTTTACAATAAAGAACTATTTAATTAACTATTTACAATAAAGAAAGAAATTATCATTTTACTGCTTCTTTAACATTTGTAATAAAAATATAAATCACAATTAAATATAAAATTAAATAAATAATGAATTTCTATAAAATTAACGCCAAATTTATTCAATACAAAAAATATAAATGTTTCGAATTCTTTAAATTTACCCTTGTTTAGCGATATATATATAAATATATATATATATATATATATATATATATATATATATATATGTGTGTGTATATATATATTTTATTACTAAAATTATCAATGAAGGTTTGATCAATTTTTCCGTTCATCATTTTACAATATGTTCACAAGGGTGTAGATTAGAATTGGCAAAAATTGAAGTTTAGTAATATCGAAATTATGCAAACACTTAACGCAAACGTAGAAAAAGTAGAATATTAGGCAATTTTAATAATTAGGTGATGTTTTTTGTTATGTTTTGAGCGTCATTTCACTTTGTTAACTGCATTCTCTCATTAAAGATTTATTATTATCAGGATAAATAATTTGTAAAATATAAATTAAAGTAACAATTTTAAATATATCGTTATGAGCCACTAATTTAATAATAGGAAAAAACTTGTTCATTTGAATATTATAGCAGCATTATGGTTACTTTTTGGAAGATAACCCTATTAGGAAATATTGGATTTTCCAAGCCGGTGATTTGGAAGGTCTCCGGAGCATTTTAGGTCACTAAGCATAGCTCTTATTTTATGTACAAAATGTCTAGTATATTTAATTTATTTTCATTTAGAATTGCGTGATTTGATCAAGCCATCGTAATAAAGAGGGACTCGAAAAAAGGTTGGAGTCGGTGAACTAAATTAATATAAATTATTTTTAAACTCGCTCCGTGAACAAATTTAATGTAATTTTAAGTTTTTGTATTTAAATATTCTTGATTAGAACATTATCGTAAGCTCTTTGGCATTAGAGTTCAGATGAAACATAATGAACATATACATACATATCCTTTACGTTCAATTGCAGCGTATCGCTAATAACTTGAGTACTAATATTAGCTATAGCAAATAACCTATTCAACATAATTAAAAGATTGTTAAAATGTTTGATAAATGACGATAATACTTAAACAACCGTAATTCAATTTAAAAAATGTCATTTTCAAGTTGAAATTTTTTAATTTTATAACCAAAAATTGCTTCTTAAATTACAATATATTTCCTATGACCTTGGTTTTTTGACTTTAGCAATTTTGTAAACAGCAGAAGGAGAGAATGTATTTCGTTTTAAAATTTTCTATGTTATCTACGAATATATCTTACAAAGACTTTTATAAGATATAGTTTTGAAATTTACATAATTTTTCAATTAATTTTCCACAAAACGCGTTATCAAAAATTTCAATATCTCTATTTATCCCCTCAAAAATTTCCACATACTTTTGCATCTGAATTAACTAGGTTAAAATAATTTATAATTATACCAAATTTCAAACCGTGTCAGATAAAATATTATTAAAAACATTTTTGGAATAATGTTATGTAAAATATTAAAATATTAGTACATAATTTTGAAAACGTTGTGAATTACACTTTTAATTAATTTCCTATACGATAAAAAACTTCGTCCATCTAAAATATTTATATGAATATGTCTGAGTTTTGACTATTGCAATATATTCCAGTTAAAATGTTTTATCAATAAGCCAAATTTTCATTTTCTAATTCAACCAGTCTCCAATAAAAAACGTTTGTGATATACAGATGATGAATATCCACTTGAGTAATTTTTATAAGGATTACGTGTTTCCAGAATCAACGAAACCTTGAAATGGCACACTATTTTTCGTAATATTCGGTGATTCTTTATTTTCACTAAGTAGTGTATGAGCGTTTTTTATTTTAGCAGTAATGAACTTAATTTCAATGCATTCCAAATAGAACATGTCAATGGGGTCTCAGAACCAATAATGTGTAATCCTAAAAGCACTTCTAAATATAAGTCATTTTAGCCAAATTAATCAGTAACACTAAACCAAAGTCAAAACCAAAAATTTAAAAGTCTCCGAGCGTTTCTGGAAAAGTCTTAAAATAATTTTCGTTCTAAACCTCATGTTATAATTTATTCATACCGAAAACAATATGGTATCAGATTGATAATTAATACAGCCATCATTTACAGTACCTGTGATAGCCAAACATAATATTTCCACTTCTTTACAGAGTATCAAACTATGTTAGATAATGCGAATTAACATGAGTTTCTTTCAATATAGATTTTCCATTTTTCTAAACGCTCCTTTAAGTCGCACTCGCATTATTCGAAAAACTAAAATATTCTTCAAGTGTTTATTTTTTAAAACAATTCTTCGCTGTTTATAATCAACATTTATATATCGCATGTTACGTCGCTCAGTTTTAAACTTAAATGTAATTAATGAAATGGAGACTCTAAATTTTTACGTAATATTTCCATATCCTGTTTGTTCATTACTCGTTGAAACTCAATTGCTAGATGAAAGGATCGATTGTAATTGGAAGATCACGTACTAATTACTTATCTATCTTTTAGAGCATAAACTATTGTGTATATAAGCTCACAGTAAATATTTTAATTGACTTATTAATACCTCCAAAGTTTTCAGATCACTCGACTTAATGAACAATATGATCAGGACTCGTTCGTAATAGTTGATGCCATCAACACTAATTCGCGATGAAAAATTAACATATTTATGCATGTTGTGCGTGTCGCTTTCCATAGACAGGCATTGTTTAAAACACACAAATGAATGCTCGATTAATTCCTACAAGCCACTGACAAAAACAACAATGACTATAAATAATAATATTCTAGTAATTATAATTTAAAATTAAATATTAGAATGAATAAAATGTGCAAAGATATTTAACTCCCGTTATCGAACAACCACGAATTTTCAGAAAAAATTATGACATCACCCTAATCAAAAGAAGCGAGCTATAAAAAAAAGAGGTCACTCAATATGATTGCGGTAAGATGCCGATGCACATATAAAACTCAAAAGAATATGGACAACTTTATTTCGTGTCTTTCTTTTAGCTCCTTCGTCAAATTGGCTACCTCCTTCGACAATTGGCTGACTCAGTTGACTTTATTTCAATATTGAAAATCTATTTCCTTACTATACTCGAGATATTTCTTGATGTAGGGTATACTGATTTTCCTATTCGATTATAAGGCTCACTTTATATCAACGCTTTAGATACAAGGAAACTATTATATGTTTTCGTTCAGTCTTTTCATACATTGAAGTGAATGAATGTATGATATTAAAACATTAATTGTATCAAAATAACAAATACACTTAAAAGGATGGAACACAACAGTAATTAACTTCATAAGATTTAAAGTCAACGTTTTGGTCGTAGACAGCACATATAAACAAGAGTTTACCAGAGCTCAATAAATTGGAAATTCACCGGATTTTATACTTGGACTTCTTTACAACCAAAAATAAATCATAACAATCTTCCGTCGAAAGGCTAATAGAAATATTTGTATATAACCAAAGTGACAATTACTGAATCTCTCTATTCTCTATTTTTACATATTGCTTCAATACTTAAACCCCATGCAACCTATGTATAACCAGCAATGTCCTTTACGTTTATATAAAGACATACTTCAAATTTATCGGACATACTAAAGCATACTCGTTGTGCGACTCAATGGCGGCCCGAGCAAAGCAGTATATTGTCAATCTTCGTCAGTCTGATGAAAATTGCAAGAACATTTAATTCCTTGTTATTCAGGTCCATTATTCCACCAGCCAACTGACATCAGTCTAACCAAAGTGATTGAATTGGTGATGTCAGATTAAGCTTTTAGTCCCCACCTTAGTTTTCAGTCGCTTCATTCACAGAAGTAAATGTAAACGTGAATTGTTTCAAGTTCCATAATTACAGAGTAATCATTAAAAGTGACTTAAATATACCTTTAGATCAAAAGTCATATCATAAAAACGTAAGAAACGTTTTTGCACAAACTATTATCAGACCGTTGCATAGAAATATGTTTTCTGAAAATTTAAATATTCGAAAACGCGATAAATATTGCTTTGCCTACTTTCACACTGACAATTTCTCTCTGCAGAATTTGTTTCACTGACGTTCCTTACTCAGAATTTGTTCACATTTAGAATTTGCAAAGTTCGTATATTTGTGATGGTTGCGATTGATATGTTTCCATTTAAGATAGGTTTGTGTGAACGTGTGAATATACAATTAACATATTTTCCAGTACCCGTATGTATTGTAAAGTATTTGTAAATATAACTAACTAGTTAACTACATGATTCCTTACATTCAACTAGTTGACAGATTACTGAAATATATTCATTTATTTGTATTAATAGTTTTTTAACAGATTTTCAAATAATACAAAACTAAATATGACTGTCTCGTATGTGGCATTAATACACAAAACATGAAAAGCGGATTTGTATTAATTTGTGTATTTCTTTAAACCTGTGTGCTAGAAACCCAGAATCAGTTCCTTATAATTCAATTCTGAAAAATAGTAAGTGTGTAACATGAAGACAAAGCACTCCATTTGAAATATATGACACATTTGTAGATAAAAAAATCTGATTAGTTTTAAAAATAAATCACTCTCTTCTGTCTTTCGGGTCAACCTTTGGGCACTTGGCGGTTTGGAAATGCTCTTGTATATTATATTCTCATAATATATTTTAACCTCTTTTCAATCGTTAATATAGACAACACGGTATGGCATAACTTTAACATTATAAACAGTTTGAAAAATTGGCTCATAAATTTGTTCTTATTATGGTGTCGTTAAAATCAATGTCTGAGTAGATTTGCATAATCACCTAAACAAATATACCATTGCATTTGCAGCTTCATATTTTTTGCAATAAGATTTAAATTATTCTATATTAATTGTTATGTGCAGTATATATATATATATATATATATATATATATATATATATATATATATATATATTAAAAGAGAGAAATGCTTATTAATATTTACAAAATACTACGTTGATGTACGAACAGATATACAGAAATATGAAAAATTATTTAATTTATGTCGATAGTAGAAGATACATATTTAAATAACCAAAGATAAAATTACGATATTATGATTAATTAAATCGCTTCTTTAAACGTTTGACAGAGGTAACGACAAATTATTTTCTTTTATACTTAAACTTTTAAAGAAATAAAACATAATATTAATTCGGATGTATTAAGGTTCTAAAAATATGTAACAAAGATCATGTTTAAAAAAAATCGATACACTCCTGAATTGATTGACAATGTCGGCAAAATTTAACAAATAGACGGAGGAGTTTATAAATCGTGATAAATAGGTTAAAAGCTTTCCTGTGAATAGCCCGTAAAGTAGCACGTATACACGTTCTTAAATTACATTTTTCACAAATTGGTGAAAAGAGTAAATGGAATTAAAAGTTTAAAACTGTGATGTCATTGAACTAGGTCAGAACTTCTCTACAGAGCCCAAGTAACTTCCTTTAACAGAAATCAAATAAAGCAAGGACCATTACTTGAACAAGGCAAAGACATCGCCCAATTACTAGTTTCATTACGGATTTTCGTCGAACTCCTGTTATCAGACTCACTGTTAATTATATCCTTCCACTATATTGACAAATTAATTAACGTGTCCCAACGGTTACCGCAGAGTATAACCTAAAATATCCTCATTTTTCTGTCTCCCGCATTGTCGTTTACGTCATGTTTTTTCCTTGAGTGGCTATAATATTTTCACCCAATATTTAATAAGTTAAAAAGCCATGCAATTATATTTTCTTTCCAAATTATTGCCATAGATTTTTATTACCTGAAATATTTATGTAATTTATATTAAATAGATTTTCTATTCATTTCATTGTTTACCTTTCACCCAATTCATAAACGGATAACTGGTAAATAATTTTAACCATGTATCTGCTATGGATATCCAGTTATAATTTTTTTATTTATTAATTCAGAAAACAAATTTAAATATGTTTTTGTATGTCGCCATTCAACATGATCATGTAATTTTTTATTAATATATTATATGTTGTTATTAATGTCCTTTATCGCTTTTATTTAAGAGATTGTTAACTTCTCTATCGATTCTAGTCTATCGATTCTTATTCAATTCAATATGTGTATCTTATGCATGAATTTCAATTTTCAGAAAAGTTGTTTATCGTATAATTTATTTACAATATACTAAATGCTAATTTGTGTGCAAAATAATTTTTTATTTAAAATTCCAAAAAAACACGGTAAGATAGTTTTATCACAAAAAATGACAATATCAAATATATATTCTTTTATTACAGTTTCGTTTAGCTCTCATATTTTATTGTATCATTTGTATTAGCTAACATTATTATATAAATAATTTATTTGAAGTAATATAATAGGGTTGTTAATACAAGATATAAATATATAGACTTGTGTACTGGTTCCACGTGCGATAGTTACATTTACCAGTAATCCGTAAACTACAAATTTGTTGGTTTATTTATTTAATATAGATAGTCACACCGCATAATTTTTGACTAAATATTATCATAATTTACTTAATTATTCTAATTGACGATTGTTCTGCACTAATTAAAAATTCGAAATTTTTTATTTTTATGTAATGTAATTTTATGATATAAAACATAATTAAATAACAGTTAAATCGTTTTCAAATTGACGTGGAAGCATTATCAAAATATTAGCACTAAAAAAATTTGTGATAGATTATATAATATCATTAAACAAAAAGAACTTAAACAACTTATCAAGCACGACTGTAATGAGCATACCAGAGTCCTTACTAATTTAGGCCTATATAAACATATAATGTAATATATTCTTTCGATTTATTTTTTAAAAATATTAATTTTTCACGACCTAAATATATTACTTGGAGTTGAAATATAGTGCATTTCTGAAAAATTATAAGATCTATAATAATCGCTGCTGCTGCAGAAATATGCCAAAGAAACTTCCAGTTCAAATACACACAACTTGATGTATAGAGTCACGTCTATGAATAATAGGTACTTTCTTTATTAGGCTCCTCATAAATTGTTTCTTTATGGATGTGATCATGTATGAAGCAAATGTTTTTATTAATTCTGCAATTACCTCAATAGCTGAGGGTAGCGACCGGCAGTAAAAATAAGGTTCGTATGTAATATGAAAATATTTCTAAATTAATTTAAACGATAATTGATAATGAATCACAAGAGCACAACGGTTTCAGATTGATTAATTTAATTGGAAACACTTATTTCGTTTATAATTTTCTTTAACACTAAACGTTAACCATGTTTTTAATAACGTTTTCAGTACGGTCGTATTTTAAAACTAATTTATGGCACGTTTAATAGCATATTAAAATAACATTTAAAAATTATCCGGATAATCATAAATTTTATTAGGATTTTTAAATGGAAGTCTTAAAAAATAGTAATAAAATATTATAGAACTTAAAAGTAAAATTTTGACTTGATTTGCATTTAAATTTCCTTTGCTTGATTAAATATTTAGAAATATTTATACAATTGTAACGTATAAACACCGCACTTCTGTTTTTGCTTAAAAAATCCCTTGTTCGTTCTTTTCTTTTTTTTTAATTATTGCTCCTAAATGGTATTGGAAAAAATGTACATTTCAAAGATTCTAATTATTCGAATATTCAAAGAAATATTTTATTCGCTTCACATATGTTAGACGTGTAATTCACTTAGATGAAGAGAAAAGATTTTATAAGTAGTTCGAATTAATGTCTCAATACTATAAATGAAATCGATATAGTTGATAAACTTTTAGTTTGTTGAATGTGAATTTGTATTCCATCTTTCCCAATCTATATTAGTTTGTTTCCTGATTGACGTAGTTTTCCTCCTATATTTATGTCATGGAAATTGATATAGCTAATGCTGTTTTAAATGTAACATTAAAAGAAATATATATAAGTCTTATTGATAATTCAAAAAAGTTATGTAATTTATAAAAAATATCTTTGAAACAGAAGCAATCTGAAATAAAATATGGCCTATTTAAAATAATAAGTAATTTTATCCCTTTCAAGAAAACGTTTGACCATTACGACCATTTACGAAATATAAAACGTGAAATGTAATATTTCTTGTAGAAGATAACAATTGCCCAATATACACCTACCCACTTTGAAATGTTTGTAGTTGACTTTATTTTTTTTATAGTAAGGTGTTGTTACTACAATTTAGTGAACAAAATAATGTCCAAGTAATAGAAAATAAAGGGAACGCAGTGTATATTAAATAAAGCATAATAAAAACAAAGAACTTTTAAGAAATATTTCGGAAAATATCTCCGCGCTCCAGCAGTGAAAATAAAATTGCAATATACATTTTAGTTGGGTGACACGTCTAATCCAAAGAACGGTTCAGTTTTGAGAGGATCTGTGAAAAACATAATGAACTTCTTTACTTTTATTTCTATATCTGCTAAAGAGCATTAAGGAATAAATCAGTTAAATATAAATAGACCTCTAGGTTAGTTCCGTATACGCTTAGTGTGTAGCACACTGTGACATTACCCTACAGAGGTATATCAGGATTTTTTATATTTTTATAAATAGACTAAAAAAATTAAACAATACTTTCTGCTTTAGTAATTTTTTTTCGAACATTCCTTTAAGAAATACAAATATAAATTTATAATTAATAAACATAAAGTGAATCTAATGGGACATGTGATTCTAAAAGACCAACGAGTTTCTTTAAGAGTTAAGCGTCTGCAATTCTCTCAGTTTCTTCTGCGTCAACATTTTGAAATTGTACCTATTGAATACCTATTGAATTCATAACGCAATCTCAATTCTAGAGTTTTGTGAGATTTAATAATGTTAGAGTACCTCAAAATTAAATTATTTTCTTCACCTCCTTCCAATATTTTCACAGTTCTCTCTAATTAGACACGCAGTTACACTGAAAAAATAAAATACATATTCAAGCTTCTTAATGTATTATCTAGAACCATAATATCTGTTAAATATTGAATTTGTACGATGTGTGAACTTCCTTCTTGTATTTTGAACTTCCTTTGTGTAATAAGGATGCTACCTTAATTGCAGCATCCTTATTACAAAAAGGAAGTTCAAAATATGGTTGCTTATTTGACATTCTCAAAATTTATAATAAGGGTGGTTCAGATCTAAGGGTGGAGGCGGCAGGTAAATAACGAGTTGATTCCCTGAGTATTACATTTTTCTAATTTTGGTACGTGACAACGAATAATATTAATATTAAATCACTCGCTTTTATTTCTAAATTATATAATCAAATATAATTATTACCTTACACAACTATTACAGCTTGCAATAATCATAGCCTTCTTTAGTCATATTGAAGGCTCACTCATAAATACAGTCGTAGAGTCCGGACCGGGTGTTTCTAATGTTTCATTTTCTTTCTAAAAGTTAAAAATTAAATTAAAACTCTCGTTAGAGAGACATTTATTTGAAGTGTTTATTTCATTAATTTATTTCAAACTTCTAGCAGCAGTTTATTTTCATTTTCAGAATAAATTTACAAAATGTAAAAGTTTGTTGTAATTTTCTTGTCGAAAACTGTTTTAGATATGTGTCCGCGTTATAATAAAATTTACATAATTCGAAATGTGTATTAGCTATTAGTCTTGTTAATAGGACATGAACATTTTTAAAAGTGAAGCGAAAAGATTGACGTTAGAAGAAAAAAATTACAAGCACAAGAAGAAGGGTTCCGTAAAAATTTAGGTACTTATATATATTTAAGGGTACGTTTGATTTATATTAAATTATTAACAAATATTAATTTTTAACAACGCGAATATATTACCTACTATAAGCTTTCACATGTGTATATCAGTTTACTTCTACGTTTAGTACTAATAACGCTATTTTATCTATAAGTACATGTTACTATAATCGACTACGGATAGTCAGCCATAAAACATAAACTCATCGACACATAGTACGTACAAGGAAAATTATGTTAGAATTAAATTAGTTTAGAATGAAAATTGGAAAACAGGTCAAACTTAGCAAATCAATTAAATGCTTTGCGGTCCAGGAGTCAAACAAGTTTGGTGTACATGTACAGTTACTTACCTACAGGTTTTGAATACCTATTCACTATTCGTAATTAATTTTATTACAGATTGACATAGCGAAATAAATCTTTATATATTTTTGATCTTTAATAAATTTTCTTTTTATGTAATAAGAATAATATTTGTAAAATAATAGCTGAACATGTTGATACATATAAAGTAATCTTCAGAAATATTATTTTCGATTTGCTCCAACATCAAAAATTCAATTTTATTTTGCCCCATTTTAATTAACAATTTAATAAAAAGGAATTATTTATTTGGTGAGAGATTTTTATAACTTCAGAAGAAAAAAAAACAAGAAAATTTACCACTTTTTGTTTTTGAAAAATATTATCGCTTTATAAGCTTTATAGTAAAGGATTTCTTACTAGAAAAGTCTGTTTCGTGAGAATTATATTGCTTATATTTACACTTGCATGGTTTGAAAAATTTTATTACTCCCCCAATTATCTGCCGTTGAAAAAATACTCTTCTTTTGAACTTTAAAAAGATTTCCTGTTTTATGGTGTAACTATTTGGAATACTTTAAATGGATTCCGATAACAATTATGACGATACTTTCTTTTATTACTTGATGAAGATTCTCGTAGTCATGTTGCTTGTTTTTTTTTAAATAAATGTTTATATTCAATGTTTTTATTTAGTGTCATTAAAATTTGACAGCTGATTATATAATTGTTATTTTCTGAATGTTCAGATTGAAATTTATTTTGAGACTAATAGTTGAAAGACTGACATTTTCTATGTAATTAAATAGGTTGTTTTGGACTCTTTTATTTGATGCCACACTCAGCAAATAAAATTGAAAATCGACATTTTCTAAATTTTTTGCCACCACCTTAAAAAAAAATAAGTTTATCGTTTATTAAAATCATTACAGCCACTGAAGTTCTGCGAATGAATATGGAAACTGGTATACATACCCAGCAATCGGAAATGTTTCAGACAATCATGACAATCAAAATTTTCTGGATTGCACCCCAAAATAAAGTGTTACACAAACCCTTATTGTCCTTTAGACCCCACTTCTAAATTATTCTTCTAACTGTAAACTAGAAATGGTCAAATGATTTGATATAAAAAAGTATTTAGACAAATAATGGACAATGTTTTTTGAATTTTCTCAGGAATAAGTAATGTTTGAAAATTTTTCAAATCATTTATTATAATGGAGGCTCACTCTATTTTTTGCATTACCTGCTTCCACATGAAAATCTTAAATATTTCAATGACTTACTTGAAGAAGTACGATGTGATAAATGGATACCGATGGATTGTTTGAGTACGTCTTACAATTAAATATTAGTGGCAAATTGAATTAATTAAAAACCGTGATGCAGCATAACAATTCAGAGTAAAAAATATATTATATATAGACCTGTATATAATAGACCTCTGCATCCGAATCCTATTCCTTATGATGTCAGTTAATAATTATAAAATCATAAATCTCTATCAAACCATCATGTTCTGAATCTTAAAATGCTTCACCCTAAAAGATATATTTTTTGGGACTCACAAGGTTATTGTCTCCCATGTGCCATATTAAGGTTACTTCTAAGAATTATTGGTAAACAAGCATTGATTAATAAACAAGCGTTGATAAAACCACCATGTCTTGTTTAAATAATATATCATTACTCTCACCTACTTTTAACAACAATTTTCAACAACAGTTTTACAACTACACATGTATATGATAACGTTAGTAAAACTATTAAATATCAACAGTTAAATACTGAATGAAATGGGGCTATAAGCAAAAACTAGCGAATCGCGTGTTAAAACAATGGTAATAGTGGTCAATATTTATTATTGATGCATGGTTAACTCGATAATTTTATTTAAAAGTTCTAAATAAATGCCAGGATTTTTCAAATTCATGGTTGAAAAATAAGAGACGATAGTGTTTAATACTTCTGCAAACCGAGCTTTAAAACAAATAATGATAAATTAACCCTCAATATTACTTCATAAGAATTATCTAATAATATATTAGTCGATGAAGTAGGAATAAAAATATTCACTCGCACTTTAAAATGAGATTGAGATGTTCATTTACACTTCTACGTGTAAATTTTAATGTATTTTAAGGAGGAATAAAGACAACTAAAGTTAAAGTTTTATATGTTTTATCAGGATCTCTAAAACCTATTATGATGTCGCAAACACAACTTTATTAGTATTTATTAGAAAATTGTCTAATTTTGGAAGCGGTGATGCAACCCACGCAGTTATGGCCATCTCGTCACGAAGTATTAAGAGGAGGATAATGTAAAGTTTACAAAACTCAATTAGATTGATAAAATGTGCAAAACTTTTTTTATTATACAGGTCTATTTTAATTAAAATTATAAAGATAACGCCATTCTTGGATCATTAAACTCACAATTTATGAAGAATTGTTTTAAACTTGATAATATTTTAAAATAAATTTTCACTGTTATCATTTTATGATTCTTCCCTTTATAACACAAAAATAAGGAAGTTAGTCCAAAAGCGGCTATTGTAACGGAAAGAGAAACAATCTGTAGAGCGGTGTTATCAGGTCAACTCGGTAGATTTATTCGGCGTTCATGTAATGTAAAGACGAATGGCTTTATTTGTTGAATTTATTATGTGTATTGTATAAAGGAGAGATTTAATACTCCGCATTTGCCGCCGCCTTCTTGCAACTTGATGAGGTATCTACGCGCAAATTATTTTTGGGAGTGAGAGGAAGAGTTATTCTTGGAAAGTGTATCAGTTGCAAATTTTAGAACTTTAATCAATTGATGTTAGTATATAGGTGTTAGCTATGTAATTCGTCTCCATATTTGATAATCAAATATTCAGCTATCAGACACGTTATATTTTACCTACAAAAATCTTAATTTTGCTGCTAAAAGAAGTATCAATAGAGTGTAAAGAAGTTACAAAGTAACCTTGATGACGAGAAAAGAAAAAGAAGCCAATAAGCATATCCTCGAAGCCAATAGGCATATATAATACTAGTCTTTTATGACAAAAAACGTGTCACGTAATTACTACTTTTAACAACCTGCGTTTAAATATTGAATACTCCGATGATGTACTTTATTCAAAAACAAAAGAACCGTGTTGTAAACTGATGCACTAATAATTGTCCGTGAATATCGGAATACGTGCAACCTGATATTTATATGTCTCATATTATTTAAATTATAAAAACCAAATGTTAACTAGTATTACCAGAAGCTACTGAAGGTATCTGCTTATACCAGACAGCATTATCCAGATCTCTTTTTAATGAAAACCAAAAATAAATCATTGAATATTATTTTTCAGGCATTTTAAAAAAATAGGTGAAAGTAAATTTTTCAAGAAAACTCGCATAGTAAATTCTAATTACTTATATTGATGTTACCGAATGAATTATATATAACAGGAGTCAGTCTAGACATATTTACCTCTATACACGAATAAATTAAATATAATAAAACATGGCATTGTGTATAATTTTTCTCATACGGATATTTTTCACTAGCATTGCATGAGTATCACGTAAATTTTATTCATGATCATCATTAGACTGCTCTAGATTATTAATTGAAGCTATTTATAAATATATTTCCTTAATTTTTGCATGGGCAAACATTATTCGTAGTAAAATTTATCCTTATTTAAACGCAAGTTTTTCTTAGATTCTGCACGCAACACATATTGTATTGGGTTGTATGGATAAAATGTCAACACCAAATTGAATACATATAATAGGTACTGAGATTGTTTGTAAACTTTTACTTAAAACCTCGCATTGAGGATGTGGAGAATAAATTTATATTTACTACTCGCAAAAACTTCTTATAAATCCAATTAGCAAATTTAGTCAAAAATTTTCCGCAAGTAAAAATGCTGTAATAAGTGAGGAAAATGATCTGCAATTATTTGCCATACATTTTTATTTACCTGGATCTAAAGCACGCTTTCTCAGTTGTGCTTTCCTCGAAATTTTATACTATTAAAACTTGGAGATTGTTTGAAACTAAACGACATGTAGCAGTACTGTAAGACGGAACGAAGACTCACATACTAAGTTTTCTCGTCTCAATTAAATAAAAAAGCGACTCCGTTCTAAAAACAGTTAGGAGTGTGTATATAAATACACATAGATGTAAGTACCAGTAGGCATCAAATAGGTAAGGACATCAACAATTAGACAACGAATAATATTTGTATTGTAACTTCTGTGGAGACAAACATAGGAGAAAATAAAGTTTAAAAGCATGTTGTGTTTAAACAGTAATGAAAAAAGAATAAAATTAGATAAGAGCCTACATCAAACTCCATTATTAATAAATATCACTTTTCTTTAATTATAATTTTCTTGCATAACTACTACAATAACTCATGCCATCTAAAAAAAATTATTTTCCATTAGAAAATATTATTATTTTTAAAATGTTATTACTTTTAAAAACTTTTCTAGGAATGTTACTAAATTTTTATTTATTAACAATTTTCATATCAAGATTAAAATAATAATAATATTTTCCTCCCTCAATGTATGTAAACGCCCCCTATGTGTGTAAAATTTGGCAATGGTAGTTCAAATACTTGTTGAATTATTAAACAAGAATCAAACACTTTTTGCGTATCCAATATTAGTTATAATCATGATTGGAATTAATAACAAAACGCTAAATCTACTTCGCATGCCAATAGGAAAACGGAAAAATCTAAATATTAAAAAACTTTGTCGCTTTGCTATTTTCAATACGGTGTCAATAATGACAAAATTATGGTTCTTGATTTAATATTTTTCAATTTTCTGTTGTACGAATATAAGTGGTATTTTTATATTTCGTACTTATAAAAATGGAACCATTGTAGAGAGACTTCGTTATCTGTCTATCCGTACGAAACCATAATTTTTCTCAGCAAGTATTACTTTATTATTGCTGTCAAGCAGAAATTGTAGAATATGTTTGTACGCATCAATCACTGGTAATATTGAATATATTTGGCGTTAATTTTGTATAAATTCATTATTCACAATTAAATGAAAATACTTGTGTAGTATTATTTCTACTTTAAGTTCTTTACCACGACCTAGGTTTCGTTTTTCACTAACAGCCCACCTGAAGATGTTGTAGTACAACGAAACCTATGTCGTGATAAAGAACTTAAAGAAAGTAGAAATAATACTACATCACGTAGTTTCATTTAATTGTGAATTACTAATAAAATAATTTTATAAATATTTATGGTTTTATTTAAAAAACCTTTGTTTAAATATTTCAATGTTACTTTTATTTCAGGCAATTACTTTTAGAATTAAAAATACGCAAAAAATGTTTTACCCACCACTTATTTCCGATATTTTCAAGCTTAAATATCTTTAATAATCTCGATTGAAGGAAAATCGTATATATGCTATAGAAAAAACAAAACAAAGTTTCAGATAGTTGTAGTTTTCTCACCTCTGCAATTCCAAATCGTCTTCATCTAAAATATCTTGGGGCCAAAATCTCGGCGCGCGAGTTTTATTCGAATTCGATAGATATTTTAAAAAGTGAAAACAATTTCTTTTTCATTTTAAAAATGGATGGAACTTTGTTTCTTCTGGCAATGAAAATCCAGCGATAGAAATTTTCTTCATGTGTAATTTCTGACAAAATAATACAAGTTTTATTTTTAAACACGTAATTGCTATTGATAATGCATATTTTAATGTGTTTATATTCTCATTTTATGTAAATCTTTCATTATCATTTATTGCAGAGGAATGGAGAGTGACAACATTCAATTTTATCATTTAAAATATAATTTTTTCCTTTTTAGAAGTGATATTTTTCTGCTTTACAACTAAATATTGCGCCAAATCATTCTCTACTGGATTTTTTGTAAGAATTATATTAAATAATGTATTTTTCCTCTTTTTATGGTAGATTTCATTACAGCGATATGAACCTTTGTACGCTATTCTAAAAGATTCTACAGGGCTGAAAATAGATGAGAATAAGAGTAATATTATTATTAAAGCTCCTTTACCCTGCTCATACGAGTTACAATATACTTATTGCACATATCATTAACATCATTGATATTTTAGTACAACTATTACAATATCACCGTTAAACTAAACTCGTTCATTTATTTAATTTCTCAATTTCAACCAATCGCTCATACAGTGAGTTAAACTAATCGGAACAGCCATTCTGCATTTTACATTTGACACTAACGATATTGATAATCGTTTGCCACATATTAACTTCGCTAACAGCTCATTTATAAATATGTCCTCCGAATTGGAACCGCGTGTTTAAAATGTGTTGTTTTATTAATGTATAATTCGAAAAGTCTATAGACGTTTAATAATACAAAGCCTAATAAGAGACGTTTGGAATTGGTTTCAAATATCTCGCCATACCAATGTACACTTTATGTTTGTAATTTGCAGCGTTCGATTAAATAGTTATTATTTATTAAAAATGTGCAATTGTAGTAATTTGTATAATTTGCCACTTACAAAGACAATAGTATAAAGCACTGCAATTCAACTGCTTTTACTGCAATATATGTCACTATGTTGGAGCTTTAGCTATTAGAAAAAATAGGAAATATATCTGTCTTAAATTCATTACATAAACTGTTATTTTATCGAACATATATAAAATATTTTGCATATTTTAATTAAAATTAATTGAGGAAAATGCTAAGCAAAATTAGTAATTTCTTTCTATTTATCTTTATTACAATTTACATAAAAAACATTCTCTTTTTAAATTTTTCCTAACGATAGGTTGATAGATTTTAATTTATTGTTTTCTCGCGACCCTTCTATGTTTTAAATTATACAAATAGGTTACTTTATGAAAAATAAAAAGCAAACAAATTAATTTAATCTAATTATATTATAAATATTCTCCCATTTCTTTTTAAATATATCGTCACTATTTATTCCACTTCAATTTTAGAGTTTTAATTCCCTCCTCAAATAGTTCACCAATGGGTGAATAGGGTTTTAGTCGGCTCGTTTGATGGAGTAATCAGGCTTTGTAAGCGAAATTGTAAAATACATGTGTACACAGTCTCTTTTACGTATATAGTATAGTGCAGGAAGTTATTTATCTGGTGGGCATGAAGATAATTTATTTCGATCTTAAACCACTAAGAGTTTAATAAGTTTTTGCATTTTACTCGACTTTTCAAACTTTTATTTTTAGAATACTACATTACGGTTTTCCTTCGAGTATTTGGATAGATTAGGTTTTTCTTTTTTTTATCCAAAAAGCTTTATATCAATATTATTTTAGCGCATATACATAATAGTTTAAATAATTATTAATAGCCTGTTTATTACATTTTATTAAAAAAATTATGATAGGTCATTGATAAAAATAATTATTTCATAAATTAAAACTATGTGGGGTTAAATATTATATCTGAAAACAAAAAAAGATCCTCTGTAATTTTAAATGCAGAAAGTAATAATTAAAATAGAAATGTAAATCATAATAAATTTAGCTTCATTTATATATTCAAAATTAAATTATTTTTTTAAATTGAAGGGAAGAAATGAAATTTAATATTTAATTACTTTTTCCTATATGATTAAATATGATATTATTGCGTGTAAGTATAATATTAGGCAATATTTTAATTAAAAATGAAAAAAAGGTTTGCATCTACCTTTCATTACACGTGTTTTATTTTTATTTCAGTCACCCAAATTTACACATCAATTGAAAAGTCGACTGAAAGTAACTCTGCAAAAATTATCTTAATTTGAGAAGCTTTTCTTCATTGGATTACCCTTATGCAATCAGATTAGCCTGTTAGATGGACAGTCGATATAAGTGGCATTTAGTAAATCTTTGTTGGATTTGCAAGTAATACGGTAAATCGTTTGATTAGTGTATAGATCCATGAATATAACAATATAGATACTATACATATAGAGGCTTGTAAATTGATTGCATATCTCATCGAAATGTAGCAAGCAAATCTTCCATCCAATCTTCAGTCAGGCGGTTTGTCATAAATATGACAAAAAGCTTAAGTTCGAGCAGGTCGATGGATAGACATACAGACAATCTTGATAGATTCGTAAATAAATAGCAATAAACCGAATAAAATGCTATTCGTTTAACAATTTCTTTTTAGCTTATACGACAGAGGTATCCGCAGAATTTCTGATCTAAATATTAATCAATTAGTACTGTAAATTGAATGAACATTTATATATAACTACTTTTCTTCAATTAAAATAATAATTAATAAACGGAAAATTCCCTTGTATAGTGAGAAAATTAGGTATCAATAAGATATTATTTTATTTAAGGATATATCAATGAAGATTTAGTTTATAATAATAAAACACAGTCAATGAAACATAAAAAGTTTCAAATACAATTTTCTCTATGATGTTTGTAAAGAGGAAGAGGTGAGTATGTAAAACGGGGATAATCGTTGTAATATCTAGTGACAGATTTTAAGAAATTGATATTTGTGACAGAAAAATAAGTTTTTTTAAAATTGGCGTTAATAAATTGCAATAATGGTTTTAAGTTTCATTTTTATACTTAATCTTATTAATACTTTAATTATAACTTTGTTTTTTTTTTGTAATATTGGATTTCTAATAAAAATCATGTTTTTATTTATTATAATTAAGCCAGTATTATGTAGACAAAGCTTTGTAAGAAAATTTAATGAATCAAATTTTCTGAAATCGGTTTGCATGTCAAATATTAAGTAAATATAATTTTTTTATTTTATATTGTTTTCTATGTTAATGAAATATCTACTTACTCGTATATTTAGAACCACGTTTCCTGATTGGAAAATATATAAGAAAACCCCTTTAGATATATCATACATATATGTCTATTTGCGTACACATATATTTAATACTGAAAACTTGCTCCTGACAGAAACTGATACGTGGAAAAAATTAACAAAAAAAACGAAACCATAAATTGCTGAATTACATTCACACTTGCTTCGCACGAACATGCGAGTTCCAGAATGCACAAACTTTGTTTCTAATGGAAGCCTGCAACCATCGCCAGCAACATACTGTTTCGCCGAGTCACAAGAAGAAACTTTTTTAATTAACCTTAACTGCGGAAATTTAAATAGACATATTTTTAATAAAACGTTACGGCATTTTATGTTTGTGTTTGTGAAATTTCACAATACTGTGTTTTATTCAGAGACGTATGTTGCAAAATTAAATAAAAAGATTAAATTATTGTAAAAGAAAGAAAATAAAATTGTTTCATCTTAATAAATAATAAATATAACTTATAATATTACGGAACATCATTTGACGTATTGCATAAATAATTAGAAAAAAATATTTTCGATATTTAAGAGACCACAATAATTTTAACTGTATATTCGTGCTTCGCAATAAATCAATCAACGTTGAACTATTATCAAACTAAGTAAAACGTTTTTTGGTATTCTTAGTGAAGTATACAAATATCGACGGAAAACTAAATTTTACTCCGTTATTTTTCATATCGAATATTCAAAGAGTAAAATTTAATACTTGGGATAAATTACATTACAAGGAATTTATTTTATTACATGGAATTGCCTAATATGAATTTAGCCACGAATTCCGGACATATCTAGAGATGTCGTAAAAAAGTTCAGTATATTTTATTTCAAAGTGAATATAGAAGGAAGAATGAATAATGGAAATCCATCAAATGAATGATGGAAATTAGCGCCAAAATTAACATCAAATACGTCGTCTTCTACTTTATGTGTAACGGAATCAGTTAGCAAATAGCGCGTTATATACGTTAATTTATAGTTATACACACTAAACTCAATAATATGTTAGGAGATATATTGTGCAGGACAAATGGGAATTTCAATTGAACTGATGATCTGAAAAATTATTTATTTAATAACTTTTATATACAGCATATGTAGCGGACTTATTGCTACAGGAGCAACCTCTTTTGGTCAATAATAACTATTTTTTTAATTGATTATTTCGCAGACCGTAAAAGACGTTAAAGCATAAAATAATAGTCAAAGAATACACTTAAAAAAATCAGTAACACATCTGGCTTATAACCCAACATTGCATTCTTTGACTAAGACTTATTCAAAATTTTAAGCAATCATTGACTGAATTAACTACCCAATATTATGAAAAATTTTCAAAAAGACATTATTAACTTTTTCATTTAATTTTACCTAACTTTTTCGCTAAGAGTATAGGCATCCGCTCTACACGACAGGAGCAAGTCTCAAAAAAAAATTTTTTTGCATAATATTTGTAATATTTTGATTATAAAATATTTTTTTTAATTAAACATTTTAATGACTTGCTAACTAATCCAACATTAAATTAAGGTTTTTGCATAATATTTGTAATATTTTGATTTTAAAATATTTTTTTAATTAAACATTTTAATGACTTGCTAACTAATCCAACATTATCAGGCGTGTTATATATGTACCTATCATTGGCACAACAATCTATCAGCCTACAGCACCGTCGAATCGTCGACAACGTTGTCAACTATAATGTTTTCGATCGACCTGGTCGCCTTCTGCCTCTAAGACCAGTTGGGCTCCTTTGTCTTCTGTAATGTGTCTCACGTGTGACTGCCAGCAGATTTTGGTACTCATTATCTAAGGAAATAAAGCTGGAACTTGGTAGAATTGTATTTCCGTGTTGAAAAGGATGCGCCAAGAATCTTGATAATTGACGGGAAAATGTTTTTTTCTCGCAAAACTTTTTTTCTCATATTTATTCAACAGCTCTTAATTCCTTAATTCTAACTATTATTGTACATATTTATATCTTAAGGTAAAATTTTTGAAGACATATCCATTGTGTTACAACTAAACCATTTAATATTTAAAAAGTATAAATTTTAGAATATATGTATATATATATATATATATATATATATATATATATATATATACATATATTCTAAAATTTATACTTTTTAAATATAAATATATATATATATATATATAAGTATATGTATACACGAAATAAGCTTTCCTCGGATTTGTAATGACTGTCCAGAACAGAAGGCGCGGTTGAACCTTCCTTTAAAGACCATTTCAATTTTCTTGCTACATGAAGTCGGGCGTTACTTTATTAAAAAAACAAATCTAACATATACCACTTAACTGTTATTTGTAGATGTTAGAAATCAATTTCTTTTTTATTTAATATGTTAAAACAAATAATTCTTAACAACCATCTAAACACAAATAAACACAATTGGGATGAAACATTTTCCTTAGGGGTTGGTTACGATTCTGATTTATGAATATATTAATTTTCTATTATGGTGTAGTGTCCATTTCTCGTAACTCATAACAATTAATTTACTACCGGTTTAAGATATAATTTTATTTTGAATGATGTGCACGTTTTTATACTATACAATTTATGATTTTCTCTAAAAATACGTAGTAGTCGAACATATTTTGCACTCTGGGCCCAGGTCATTTTATTAAAATTCTAATAAAATTTTAATTGCATGAAATTTGATATCTATCTATTAGAACGCCTCATTACATTTAATGGGCCTTCCATATTTGGAGTTGCATTATTTAGTCACAAATTTCCTTTTAACATTTTTTAAACCAATCTAAGCCACCGTTGAGATGGACGAGTATTAAGTTTATCGCACAAGTTTTTTTTTATGAATTTAGAAATTTGTTTTATGTTGTTTATGCAAATTACAGAGTAAAAATATTTCAATTGAAACGATTCCCTCATTTTTAATTCTTACTTGATAAAAAACTACAACAATAATTAGACGCTAATGGTTACGCAATTCAAACAAAATTATGCCATTTAACTAAAAATTAACCACAACGCTTAATACGTTCACTTCATGCAAACAGTGACTAATTTGCATACCTTCCTGATAGTTATAACGAATAAAATTGTCCGTTGCCTGTTACGTTATTACTATATAATTACCAGATTCTCATTATATTCTCTTCAGCTATTCGATAATATTAAACAATGCGCTACTTATTGATTGCATCATGGTAAAAAACATAAAAAGTAGGTTAGCATTTTACTGAGATAAGTAATAAAAATATAAATGTTTTTTCTGAAATATGTTTTAAAAAATTCATAAAAAAATCATCACAATAATCATCACATATATGTGTGTTTATATGAGCTTTCATTTTCTTTATTTCACACCCTACATAATTACCTCGAAAGAAATTGGTTTTCTTGTTTCCCCATTTACACCCTGGAATTAACCCCCAGAGTCAAGATTTAATCTTTTTATCTTACCTTGAATCTATTTATCTTCACGTCTCTAAACTTACTCTATCTACATATATGCTAAGTTTAAAGTTTTTATATCAAAATGTTTCTGAGAAAATAGCATACGACAGACGGACAAACGAACACAAAAGTTATTGCATTAAATTTCTGATTTGGCAATTTTGCCCCGGAAACTCTAAAAATGAATGTTGTATTTTCAATTATATTTTGAAAAACCTTTCTAATAATATTCACTCAAAGATGTCTGTGAGAAAACCTTCTCCATCTCTAAGTGTGAGGTGAGAGAAAGTTCGAAAGAAATAGAAATTATGATTTCCTTATTTCGTGCGCTGTTTGCTTGTACTATAACAATTGTGTAAAATTTCAATACAACCAGACTTAAATTTAAAGAGTTATGATATTGTGATATAACTATACAGACAGATAGACAGACTTGATGAATTTATAAGAGTTTAGTTCTTCACTATTAGGCTACTTCACCATAAATGTTGAGTAACTTGTTATTTTCATACCGAACAATAATAAAGTCTTTTTTGTCTTTGTATAGCGAATAGTTTTTTTTAATGTTGTAAATAATGTGATAATTAATAATAATGTAAATGCATATATTAATATACATTAATCAAATTAATGGTCTTCAATTTCTAAATGTTGTTACATTCAAATACAATATTCATACTCAGACAAAGTATACAGAAAAAGAGAGAAGTGCTCTAAAAATTTTCGTAATCATACCTGCTTTCAATCTCTGACGATAAAAATGACTAAAACTGTAATTGAGAGAACTAAGCTTTTCCGCTGAAGCTGCAGCGTAAACAAAAGATTTACCTCTAAGCGAGTAACCATTTTATGTAATGGATAATCAAAAGTTTTCCCTTCAAAAGAAAATATCTTATGTAAGTAAATTCATGCTTTCAAGGATCTTCGATTTCTGAGCTCATTATTAGTATATTGAACAGTATATATTGAACATAAGCGGATAATACGTGTCGACTCGAAGATGTTTAATATTTTATTAGGTCAACGAATTAAATGTACAAAATACCCATATTTTATTTGCCTCTGGGAAATAAAGCCAATTTCTTCTTGCATAATGGTAAAATTTAATTTTTTTTTCTTTTTCATTAACTGAAATCATATGCACTAAAATTTTTGTAGGCCAGTGTAATTATTTAAATATTTACTATTATTATGAAGTATTATTACGAAAATGATAGCTCATAAATAAAAAAAATACCATAACTCATGCACGATGGCGTGTGGTATTCAAGAAATTAACCAGAAGGGGTCGACAATACTTTCTAACACTGTTTTTTGCAGTAGCACTAAACATACTACACATCTATATATTTAAGATACTACAATACATACCGATGGAAACCAAAAGTTAAATGTAAAAAAAAGCTTTAAGATAATATCCTGGATAACACAAATTTTCCAAACACGCGTGTCATTCTATTCTTAGCATCTCAGAATAAAAAAAAAATTTTATTATTCGGGCTATAAAATAGTCTATAGATGCGTGTATTGTATTTTGTTCATATAACAAGCACATGTTGACGGTGATGGTAAATATCGATGTTTTGTAATGATGACCTGAATAACGGCTTCGTTGACATTGATGATAATCGGTACGGTATGAATGGGCACGCCACAGCGGCATGTTTGCTTATTTCCTTGCGTTGTTTAGTTGCGTACACCATATTTTCTTTTGTTTGACTGATATCTTCGTCAAGTAACCAGCGTCTAATGATCACAGAAAATATTAGCGTAAAAGGGTTTAATATGTTTTAATTTTTTTTATTCAAAAAGGTCAACTGGTATTTGCTTTCAGGTTTTTTCAAACTATGAACTTCAATGCAAAATGTTCACAATGTTAGCATCACAGTGAATTAAAAAATATCCATTTTTACTGAACTGCGACAAAACAGAATAGTCGTTATTTTAGTTTTTTATGTGAATACATAGTTCGATATGTATTATCTGTTGCTTCGTAGCTCCTACATTAATTGTCGCGTTTTGAAAAATGAGTTACAGTTTAGTAAATCTTGTTATTCCTCATACCTAAAGATGTTGCTTAAACCTGACATGACGGACATTAATACAGATTACACAAAAGGTCGTGGTGAATATGTTCCTGATATATTTATATATATATATATATATATATATATATATATATATATATATATATACATATTCGTACTTTATAAATTAAATTTTAATATTTACCAAGTAATTAAAAAAAAATTAATACAGAGGGAAGTACATGAGCGGCGGCGGTGGTCCTAAGGCGGTGGTGATAAGGCTACATTCAAATTAAATTACCCTCCATAGAATGACATGTAATAGTACGGATAAAAACATATATCAAATGTCGGCTGTAGCTGAAAATGTTATAAAGAATCAAAAGTAAAAAAACAGTGTTTCACAAGTATGCAAGTATAAGTAGATAAACCATTGTGGAGCTAAGTGGGTACATTAGTTTGCAAAAAAATGTTGCAGTGCCCCCTGGTGTGCTAACACCATAACACCTATCTGAGAACCATCGCCGATTAGTCCCAAATATTTTTCAGAAAGCCTTGTCTAAATTGGTAAAACCGTTTTGGAGGCCACTGGAACATTCCTTTGTAACAAAATATTGCTGCGGTCCCTGGTGAGCAATCCTATCTGAAAACCATGGCCGATTAGTCCGAAATATTTTACAGAAAACAGCGTCTAAATCGGTCAAACCATTTCGGGGATAAATGGGAACATTAGTTTGCAACAGAATGTTGCAATGCTGTGAGTGGTGAGCTAGCACCATAATACCTATCAAAGAACCATAGCCGATTAGTACCAAATATTTGCAGAAAATCGGTCAAACCATTTGGGAGATAAATTTGAACAATCGTTTGCAAGAAAATGTTTATTGCGGCACATCCTAGTGAGCAATCACCGTAACAACTATATAAGAACCATTGCAATGAATCATAAATCTTTTTATAGGAAACCGTATCTAAATCGGTCAAACCGTCTGGAACATTGGATTTCACACACAAACAAACAAACATACAAACAACCTCTCAACCTAACACACACACATATTGCAGACTAATAAAGAAACTATCCTCACATACGGTCATATACATAAAGTGATACAGAGCGTGATAAAGAACGTGACTGATATTTGTAAAGGTGATTCTGTGTCTTGATCAATCTGAGTATACCTGACGCGTTAGCCGGACTAGGAATATTATATACCCTTATATGTTTATAAATGTCTAAAGAATACGGACCCTTTTAGGCAAGTTGCACTAGTGCTTGAGCGGTTCTTTTAGTTCTTGTGGTTATGGTAGCTATATATTCTACCACAAAGTTTGGATGTCACTATTTTGATAATGCTCAGACGCTTGTTTAAAAACTATTTAATTATATTTAAAGATTTTTATATGTAAAAAAAAATTTCTTATCTAGCTTCCTTGTAATTTTAAACGTAAAATTATTTTTCACTCAAATTAATCATTAAGTATATTAAAAATATTTCATATGACGAACAACTTTTCCGTAAATGAAAATTGGGTGTATAAGACAAAAATATTGTATTGGATAACAGTAAATAGACAATTATGACAATTATACTTGTCAGATATAAATAGAATTCAAATAGTGTACATCTTAAGAATATCTAAAACCAAAACAATAAAGAAAATTAATAACAACCCGCAAAAACATTGCATGATCATATTGAGTAGCAACATACACAAACATGCTAAGATTGTTTTTCTGGATTTGTAAATAAAAAAAATATTATTGGGTGTCCATGGCAGATACGTGGTTAAATATTAATTACCAATTATGCGTTTATGAGTCCGTTGAAAGTTAAACAATGAAATTAACAGAAAATATATTTAAAATAAATTACATAAATATTTTTAGTCGATAAAAAGCTTTATGAAAATAATTTGTAAAGAAAATATCTACTTGTTAAACTGAGAAAACTAATCGAATAACTCCTATATATGAGATATTAAGTAAAAATATTAAAGTCATTCAAGGAAAAAATATGACGTAAACCATATTGTGGAAGACAAACAAATGAGGAACATTTTGGGTAAGCTCACGCCGTAAACGGTGGGACACATTAATTAATTTGTCAATATAACGGAAGGATACAATTAAGAGCGAATCTGATTACAGGCTTTTAGTCAAAATCATTAATTCGGCTAGTAATTAGGCGATGTCTTTGCCTTGTTCAAGTAACGGTGATATCATATTTAATGCCAATTATTCTTTTCACTAATATAATGTATGAACGTGTATAGGTCTCACTTTACACGTTACTAGCTATTGACAGGAAAGCTTTAAATGTATTTATTAGGAGTTATGAAAACATTCAAATTTGTTTATTAACTTTTGCCGACATTGTTAATCAAATCGAGAGTGTATGGATTTTTCTAAAAATATAATCTTTATTATATTTTTCTTGCTTGAATTTTACTATGTCATAATAATAGAACCGAATTAATAATTTAATATATGTTAATGCCTTTAATGTTTAAGTATAAAAAAAAAATTAACTCGTCGTTATTTGAATTGATTCAATTAACCATTATGTTAAATATGTAACATCAATACCCAACATATATATATATATATATATACATATATATATATATATATATATATATACATATATATATATATATATATATATATATATATATATATATACATATATATATATATATATATATATATATATATATATATATATACATATATATATGTATATACGTATGAGCTAATTTTTTAAAATGTTTATAATGTCATCAAGTTATATAATACAGCATTACATCTATATTCGAGATTCGAAAAGAGGTTAAAATATCTTTGGACAATATTATATACAAGAGCATTTTCAACCCACTAAATGCCCAAATGATGATTTTTCATCTAAAAATGTGTGAAATATTTCAAATCGAGTATTTTTTCTTCAGGCCCACATTTAACTATTTTCCAGAATGTCAATTCATTGAACTATAAGAAACTGAATTTGGGTTTGAAGCAAAGAGCATTATTAATTTTTTGTATTTTAATGTTACGTATGAGACTTAGTTTTAAATTATCGGAAAGGTTTTAAAAAAATTATACAAATAAATGAACAAACTTCAGTAATCTGTTAAGTATTTGGATGGGTATATATTAAGAAATCAAGAGTACGTCTACATACTTTAAATCTTGCAGTGATACGCCTATTTCACAAGGAGATATATTGCAAATATATTACATAAAATTTGGAAAAAAATTTCTAGAGTTTTATATATCATCGAAATGAAAGAAGCAAAAAATGTTCTATTATTTCAATATAGATTCTTAATATAAATATATGCTGATATAAGGCATCGTAGGTATATTAGTTATACACAGTTGTATTGGTAGCTCTTGCCTATAGCCAGGGAATCGAATTTGATTGCGCATTTTAAAAATAGCTAGCGAATAGCAAGAATTTGAAGAAGCGACTACGACTTAAGGATTTATTTCTGTAGATTACTTTTTTGCTTATATCATTAATTCCTTATTTTCTTGTTAGCCTATCCTATCAATCGATAAAAATAGTTTGTAGTTTCTATTTTGTGGTTACGTAACTTTTATCAAATATATTAGGAAATAATATAGAAAGAGTATCGTTGAATATGGGGATAAAATTATACATGAATTAAAATTTCAATTCATAGGAACTCAATTAATTAAATAAGGGTAGAAATTATAGTTCTTTCTTTAAATTATATTTATATAAATATATAGAAATTATATTTCTTTCTTTAAACCTTAACCTGTAACACGCCTCCATGTTTGCAAAATTTGGTAATGATAGGCTAAAAAATGTTGAACTGAAATTGTTGAGTTATTAGATAAAAAACAAACGTGTTTCAGTATATCTAATAAAAGTTATAATTATGATTGAAATAAATTATAAAAGGCAAAATATAACTTCACATGCCAGTAGGAAAAAAATAAGGTGCTCAGTCTACACATTTATTAACATTTGTCGCTTTCCCATTTTCTATACCATATCGATAGTGACAATGAAAGTTCGTAAGTTATTATTTTTAAATTTTCGGTTATACAAGTAGTATTTTTATGTTATTTTTTGAGCTAATAAAATAAAAAGGAAATCTCTATGGTGAGATTTCGTTGTCTACCTGACCGTACGAAATGACTGTTTTTCTCAGCAAACACTTCTTTATTATTGTTATCAACTTGAAATGAGACACTATTGTAGAATTTGCTCATTCGAAGTTATTTGAAGTAAAATATTTTGGGAATGAGTGTGATTTTATTAAAATATCCATTGTTCATACATTTTAATCCTATTATAATTTTAAGATACTCACATTTCAATCATAAATTTGCGAAAAACGTTCTCTCCGTTACTTATCTCCGACTTTTGTAAGAGGAAATATCTATAATATTTTGAACTGACGGAAGATCTTATATATGGTACGGGAAAAATAAAGCAAAGTTTTAGACATTCACACTTTTTGAAGAAAACTGGATATATTTCTTAATTTTTGCCTCTCCATGCTTTCCTAATTTCAAGGTGGTAATTGTGTGCTGTAGTTATATTAAACTATTTTAACTTTGGAGCGCAAGTTAGACTCGAATTTAAATGATTTTTTAAAAAGTAAATTTCATTTTTCCATTTTGAATGGGATAATTTGTTTTCTTTTATTTCTGAAAGAAAGTCTAATTTTTGAAATTGCATGTTTTAGTATCTTTGTCATTCTCATTTTGTGTCAACTTTTTTTTACCATATATTGCAGGGAATAAAGATTGGTTATATGAACCATTACGTCATTTTTATTTTTTTAAACGATCATTTTCTTCTTTACACCTAATTTTTTACAAATTATTCTCTAAAATACTGAATTGTTTCGTAAATTTAAGTCATGTTTTCCTCTCTCTCTTTTATATATGAAACGCTTATCAAAGCGATATGAATAATTAAACTACAGGGCCAAATATAGGTAAGGAATAGAGAAATAATAACAATGCTATTTTACCCTGCTCGTATGAGGTACAATATATCAGTAACATCATTGATATTTTCATACAACTATTACAATTTCGGCGTTAAAGCCGACCGTTCACTTAATTTCTCAATTTCAACAAACTGCTCGTGAACTGAGTTAAACTAATCGGAACAGCTATTTTGCATGGTATATTTGACACTAACAGTAATGATAATCGTTTGCCGCCCGTTAACTTGACAACGAGGTGTAGTAATCATTACTTTTCATGATTATGCTAACAGCTCATATATAAATATATTCGTCGAATTGGTACCGCGTGTTTCAAATGTATCATTTTATTAATTTTATCGGGACGGTCCATAGACATTTCATAATACAAAGCCTAATAAAAGAGTTGGTTGTCACTGGCTGAACTGGCTGTCACACCACGTCAATAGGTATTTAAATTTGTAATGAGCAGCTCCAGAGCGGCACGCTTTTATAATTACTATTTATTAAAAATGTGCAATAGAAGTAGTTTGTAAAATTTTTCTCTTAAAAAGACAATATTATAAAGTAAATATTTATGACGGATGTTGAAAAAGACTTGTAGTTTATCAGAATAATACACAATGATCGGCCAATAGCATATCGAACACGCGCGTGATACAAGTCCGTAACCATCTTATTATAATTTACAATATAATCACTCAAATCTCCCTTCAACCTTATACTAAATATGTATTGTTTCCCATTATCAGTAATTATATTAAAAATGACATAGGCCTATTTTACCGGGCAAAATATAAGTAAATTGAGCATCTATCTATGTATTGAATTTATCAGATCTATTTATTTATTATTTATAAAATTATCCATTTACGTACTGAAACTTAAATTGTATTTAAACTTTATTTAAACAGATTTTATGATCATAAAATTTAAATTACCTTAAAGTTCAGTGAAGCGGGTTTTTTAAAAATTAGTTGTGTTTTATAGTATTCGCTTAACTTTTCATTTAAAGTGCTTACGAAGATAGATATTTCTGATTTTATTTCGATTTTTTAAAACAGTACTTTAAAAATTAGGGACACAATACGTTGTTAGTCAATTTGAATGCAAATATCTCGAGCCACCAGCGTTAAAAAACTTAATTTAATGATTGTTCAGTTGTTTTAGTTCAAAAGACCTCTTCACTGATATTTCGCTCTTTGTAAGGTAATTGGTAGTTTATTTAACCTCCTTTCCACTATATGGGAGGGTGAATCTAAAAAAAAGGAAATAATTAGTTGCTATAGCAAATTTCGCCTCAATAGATGTAAAAATAAGAGGGTAATTAAGCTTGGGCATACAGATGTACGAACAAACAAAATTTTTCATTTCACCTTGAAAGTGTTTTTTTTTTAATTTCCTTTCTGTATTTTTTTTGTCATCAATAAACGACCCAAAAGTTATAATTTAACCTTAAAGAAGATTTTTTAACTACACTCATTTTTCACGGCTACATCGGTGGTCAAATGTTTATATTAATTACATTAGTGTTACCTGTCACCATTATAAACATTTAGTGATGAAAATCGTGATATTTTTTAGATGCCCTGTTGACGATACAGATAGATGAAAACTGACCTGCAACAAAAATGTAAACTGATCGCCAACTACTGTATAGTCGTATATAGTTCGTTCTAAATTGAATATTTTTGGAATACTTGTTATCGATCATCTCACCAATAAACATCACTCATAAAGAGAAAACTACAGATGTAAAGTATACATAATTAAAATAACTTAAAATAACTTAACGGGTAAACCCTTATATTTAAGACAAATTAAGATGAAAAAAGCGTATGTCAACGAAATATACATTAAAATTGTGTGTCCATATTTCATAAAAAGTTAATAACATTTTATTTATTATTAATAAATAACTAATAAAGACGTAATGAGTCTGGTTTTCAAGGCTTTCTCTTGTCATTTTAAAATTAGTTTTAGAAATAAATAAATGATAAAAACAGTATTTTTAAAAGTCAAATTTCCATATATGTAAAGTTGCTTGCGGAAGAAAATTTTGCAGTGTCCTTATGTTCGAAATCCAATATTACTATTTAAGATAAATGCAAGAAAAAAGCAAATAGAATAAAATATTTCAATAACCACAATATTAAGATAACAGGGCAGCTTTTGAAAATAGTCTAGAAAAATTTTCTCGGCATTTGAAACAATTTTTCTGTCCACTTTGTGATTTTTAACTGTAAAAAATATCACGATTTTAGAACTTATTCTATTGGAAAGAAAAAGAATGAAATCTGTCTTAGTATCTTTAGTAGTTATTTTATTTTCAGTATTTTAAGAAATTTACAAGTTTTTCATTAAAAGGGAATAATTATTTATTTCTTCACAAGTAGTATATTTGAGGTATGTAATAATGAGGCTGGGGATATGTTAAGCAAAATCTAGTAATTTTTTTTACAATGATATCATTATAATTTAAATAACATGTATTTTTATTTTTCAAATCCTTATAACATAGGTTGATAGGTCTTGATATATTTCTTGGTTTCTATAACATGCACAATATGATGTAAGAAAATGAAAAGAAAAACAAATAAATTTAAACTAAATATTCCATAAACATTTCATACACTTGTTTTCAAACACATACATTTATTCCATTTCAATTCTAAAGTTTTAATTCTCTGCTTAATTAATTAAACCACGGGGAATTCACCCTTGTGTGTATAAAGAATAGACCTTGAGATTCAGTCACCTGTTTTGATCGAGTGTAGTCAGGCTTCACTGGGAAGCTTACATTTTAAATGAAATTGCGCAATATGTATATTTGGACCTGTGAAGGAAGTCACTTATCACGTGGGCTCCTAATTGGGGTGCGGCTCCTTGCGAGCCTTAAGTTATGAAGATAATTTTTTTCGATCGTAAGCTGCTAGAATTTGACATGTAGAGTTTACATATTTTCGCATTTTACTCGAATTTTCGGAATTTTATCTTTAGAAAACTACATTATGTTTCTTTTTCATTTTTTTATTTAGATAGGTTTAATTATTAACATAAAGAATTACAGCGACCAGAACAAGTGAATGACACTTTCCAAAAACTTTAGGTAACTATTATGTTAGTGTATTTATGTAACGTATAATAATACTTTTAAAAATAGTTCTGACAAGTCATTGACAAAAATGAATTAATCTGTTTATGAATTAAAAAATAAGCGGTGCTCAAAGTTTTATCTAAAAAAGAACAAAATGTGTTCGACTTTTTTAAGGCAGGAAGCTGTGATCAGAAGAGAAATATAAAGTATATTTAGCTTCACCTTAAAATGTAGTATATATATATATATATATATATATATATATATATATATATATATATATTTATACATATATATATATATATATATATACGTACATATATATATATATATATATATATATATATATATATATATATATATATATATGTATATATTAAATATGACAACAACGTTAATGCACGAAAATATATTATTAGTCAATATTTTAATTGAATGTAAAAAATGGCATGCAAGAACGATTGAAAGAGTTTGAGATCTTTTGCTTTGTTTAATGACTCTTATTCAATAATAGTTAGATGGATAATTGATATAAGTAGCATTTAATAAATCTTTACTGCATTTAAAAACAGTTGTAAAAGCCCGAAAACGTGCTTTTAGTGTTTTTGTCTTTGTGTGTTAATTTTTTTTTCAGTGACGTGAAATCTACAGGACGGATTTCAATGAAATTTGGTATGTTTATAGTTTATACCCTCGATTAATATATAAGATTTTTCTTATTTGAATCTTAAAAAACGTCAAGCTTTTGTGAATATATATATATATATATATATATATATATATATATATACATACATATATATATATATATATATATATATTTATGTTGTTTATTTAACTTCTAAATAAAATGTAACTATTATGTATTGAATGAGTTTACGTTATTATATTGATTGATTTCAGTCGTCGATAATTAAGTGCTCCCAAAACTATACCGGAATTTTTTTTAATTTAAATATATTAAATAAATGCTACAAAATAAAATAAGTTTCATTATGGCATAAGACTGAGATCAAGAGTGGCGTGAGCATATTCAGTTGTATTGAAAAAGGAATAAATTGTGATTAATGAGTAATTGCAAATATGCATCTACAATTACATAATATGCATACTCCCAATATCAATTTCTATTACTATTAAATTTGATATTCGTAATAATATTATAAAGACGTTTTTATTTATATATTTTCACCCTTTTATATGTATTTATTTCTTAAATTTCCTAAAATCGGTCTGTACGTTAAATATGCTGATGTTTCCTATGGTAATGAAATATCTATTTCCTCATACGCTTAGAAACATTCTTTTACATAATAAAATATTATGGCATTTTATGTAACAACCCTCAATAACTTAGGGTAGTATGAAAATATACCACAATAATATATTCAGATGTGTACGCTTAAAAATTTTAAAAATTAAATTTGAATGAAAGGGATGTAAATGAAGTTTTTTTTATCTCACAGAATAATAAATATAGTATAAGTTATTTACAAATATCTGCAATTTGATATATTGCATTAATATTTAGGAAAAAATATGTTTTTTCTCTGCCTCCTGCAAATCATAATTTTTTATCTAATATTGATGGTTTGATAAATCAATCACCGTTAAATTATTATCAAACTTTAAGTTTAACATTTTTATAACATTTTAGTGATGTACAAACACATAAACAGTATAATAAATTTAACTAAATTCTCTTTAGATTTTATTGTAGAAAAAATTATATTGCATGGAATCAACTAATATGAATTTAGTCACGATTTTGGTATATTTCTACAGAGGTTGTCGAAAGGTTCCATATAGTAACCCATATAGTACACGAGTACTAAGTTTATCGCGCAAATTTTGTGTTAGTAATATTATAATAAAATTTGTTTTGTCACATTTATAAAATATCATACAGCATAAAAATCATTCCACGAAAGCTATCCCTTTGTTTTGAATGAAACCTGAAGAAACTACAACGATAATTACATGCGAATGGTAACACAATTTAACCAAGATTATGCAATTTTACCAAAATTTAACCACGAAGCTTAATATGTTCACTGCAGCGAACAGTCACTAGTTTGCACATTTAATTAATAGTTATAACAAGAAACTTTATTTTCCTTCTATCAAATTAATTGTTTTTAGTTTTATTTACGATCCAATTAACAAATTCTCATTATTTTCTCTTCAGCCAGTCGATACCACAAAACAACGCGCTGGTTGTCGATTGCCTTATGATAAGAAACACAAAATCTACGTTATCATTTTACTAAGGTCAGTATTAAAAATAAATAGCTGTAAAAATTAGACGTATTTGAATTACCTAATTAAACAATTTAATGAATCAAATGTAATTAATATAACGATTAGACAACGATATTTTTCGTGGAAATAAAAAGATGTCCTTGAAATATTTCTAATGAAATATATTTGTCAAATAAAATTAAAACTTGATATTTATTATTTATCCTTCATTGAACATGAGTTGGACGTTAATGCAAGTCTTTGGTGTATTTAGGTGAAAAAGAAACATTCAAGCCCTGAGCTTGAGCGCTCTGATTTTTTTTTCTACTCGGTGGAATGCATCAAGATATTTATTTTGTAAAATTAATATGTCATTTTCTTTATCAAATATCGCTTTCACGAAATCCTAATTTTATGAGTGGTATTTTTTGAATAAAACTTTATGAATTTGTAGATGATGAACTAGGATTGTTCGTACACATAGCTGTCCTGATTCAAAATCCTCATTCAAAGTATTTTTAGAGATGCGCATCTGATATATTAAATCTTCTTTATTACTTCATTTTGCGATTCACAAATTTCTTTATATCAGTAGTATAATGCAAATCAGTTTCCAACTCTAAATCTAATGTCTTTACCTTTCATAAAATGCTAGAGACCTTTAAAAGTCTGGGGTGGAAATAGGTAGCTTTAATAAGAAGACTCTAGAAAACAAATAATCTTGTGTGGCAAAAAAACTGAGATAGGCGAATTGGGAAAACGTGAGTATAAAAGTAAATATTTTCATTTGATATTAGTTCAAAAAAGAGACCTTAATACTTCAACATATTCGTGTAGAACAGAAGCTTTAGGCTAGGCAATGTGATAGGTTCATCTTGATTTGATGGTCATATAAATGCCTTGTGAAAATGTTGGGTAACTGTAAATCTCAGTTCAAAATTGATTATACTTTTAATGAAATAAATTTTTACTTGTATAAACACCCTCGTCACCTATCGCTTGTGGCCCGTGCATGTGCCCGTGTGCATGCTGACAAAATGGGTAAGTTCATCCTTAAGATGGTCTGGCTTTTAATTTCTTTATATCTCACGTAATGAGACGGATATCAAAGCAGATTATATTTTAGAGGCGAAAGGTCTATGTTATATGATGGGTGAGGAAGCATGGCTCATCCAAGTGAAAATGTTTTTTCACATGTCAAAGCATTGCCTTATAAAGGATACCCTGCTTTGACATGCATGAAATTTAGTGGCAATTTTCCTACGTCATTCAAATTGAACATTGATGGTAATCTTATTATAAGTTGAAAGGGATTCATAGTTAATAATTCTCTCTGTACTAAAATGAACTTTTTTGGCTAATGTATTACTTTTATGCGAAGGCTCTACATATATTACTCACTTTTCGTCCCCTCTAATAAGATACTTTAGTCAATTGTCGGTACGATGGGAACTCAAAAACTCCATACATGGATCCACCCTTTTCTGAAATTGACGAATTGATAGCAAATGAAGTATTTGCGCTTTTTCCTCAAGATATGAAGTTATTTCTCTATTGCAGCAGAGAATAGTTCCTTGAACATTATTGGAGAGATTAAAATAGATTTTTTGGAACCTTTTAATTCAAAACTTTGCATTCACATTGGAGAGGACATATTCATCCATAGTTGTCCATATTCCATGTTTCTCCCCTGTTTCAATTTGAAGACATCAAACAATTTCTAATAAAAATGGCGTGGGCCCTTCCAAAAATTTGTTTGTCTTTAATAAAGTGCGAAAACAACTGTTTTTTTAGTTGTGATAATTGTATCTTGCTCTTACAATTGGTATAAATACAAAATATGAAAGCAAAAATCAAATTAGATTACTTTATTCGGCCTTCTAGAATTTCTGAATAATAGTTGTTGAATATTACTATCAAAACAAATGTGGGCTAATGTATTTTATAAGTTCAAATTTATAAATGCCATATCCTGTAATGTTTCCGTAAATAGTAAAATAGATTTTACGTATTATGAAATTAATTTTAGAATTATATTTTATACTCGTACTTATAATTTGGACAAGAAAAAATATTCGTTCTGGAAAATATAAATAATTAAAAAAACCTTCCTCATTTTACATATATTATTTGTTATTTATGCACAAAATGAATAAAAAGAACAAGCAAGAATCGTTAAACTTATTATTATAGTTGATGTATTTAGTGGTTATCTCTCATAAATTTATAGCTCGGATAAAAGTTGGATAGTAAATAGAGTAAACAGATGCCTCGATATTCATCCGAGATGCTTAGAAATACGCATTGACAAGTTTACTGCTATATTAAGAAACATAGACCCCATTCTCAGTACGAGTGAGTCAACGGACGGGCCAAAATATTACGCTAGGTGACTTCCAAAAGACAGTCGTATTTAGAATATCGATAGCGTTTTACGGATCATTGCTATTTTATCCGACTTGCAACTTTTTATTTAACGTGGTGAGAAAAGTGTATAAGTTTTGTTTAATTCTCTAGTTACAAAATTATTAAATCTGTATTATTTCTTTCATAGCAATTTATTTTTTTATTTGTTCCTAAGGCGAAGGGCATCTATCCCTAGGAAAAAGACAGATGCCTCAATTTCGTTGAATATAGATAAGTACTAAAGGAAAAGAAATGCTCCACCACGTGGTAAGTGGACTCAAAAAACATTGATCAAAGTCATGAAGGCTATGTATAACATCTAACTTGCCTTAAACAAAATTCTCCGTCGGTATGGAATACAGCAAGAACATTAAGAAAGCGTAATGCAACAATTCTAAAAATATACCTTGGGTAAATCTTACCCACAAAGTTGTCTTATTTAAAAGAGCAACTGTCCTCACCACAAAAATTATACATTGTGAGCTGTCCCACATAAATAAGTAGAGTAAACACTTGCTTTTTATTTAGCATTTCAAAAACCAAAGACCATGGTGTCAATAAACATTAAAATAATTTACATATCGTTTATTGTTTTAAAAATTTAACTCTTTTTCAAAAATTAAGCATCTATCCTACATTTATCCTGTACACAAAAAAAACATATTTTTAATAATGAATTTTCATCTGTTTATCTATGTGTTTTTTTCTTATGAAATACCTTTCTATCACGAAATAAAACAACGGACAAGTGACAAATGAAATGTAAATGAAAAGTCTGTAATTTTGAGACCAAAGTCACAAACATTAATTTAAAAAAAAATCTTGCAATAAAGGCATAGAATCAATAAATTAAAAGTAGAATATTTAATATTTTTTTTAATTTGTCCTGATTTTATTATCCCAGTTTTATTTGATACGGTGCCATTTTATAATTGACAAGAATTTACTCCTTTCTATGTTTAATTAGTCGTTATTAAAGAATTCTCTATCTTACAAGTATGATTATAGCAGAATCCCTAGGTTACACATGAGTGATCTGTCTTACTTTTATACAAAGTTTATATAGTTTCAAAGTTCATAAAGATCAATTTTTCACCGCTAATGGTTTAGCTACTATTTTGTTGTCAATTACTTAATTAATCTGAATCGTATATTTTCGTATCTGTTTGTAATAATGTCAGTCATATATTATTATATAGATAAAATTTTCAGAATCTACTTTTAGAGTTTCGCTCTTTAATCTGTTTAGAAAAAAAAATATATATAAAATGTTGAATAGTTTCAACAGAAATCGTTTTTTCGAATATTTCGTGTAATGTCTTCATTCACTTGCTTATTCCCAATAGAATGTTTTCCCAATTTACAGTTAAGTTCCAACGTACTGGTCTATTAAATACCAAATAGACAAAAGCAAACATACAAACTTTTTCTTTTTATATTTCAGTGTGTATTGTGATATTTTTTCTTCATAAAATGAGCGCAGACTAAATTTTTTCATTTTACCTCCTGGATGTAGCGGAAAAAGCAAAATGTTTATAAAACTTTTAACCAAAATGTCACCCGCAGAGTATTTCGGTAAGAAACATTTATTGTATCCCAATGTATCTGATGAGCGAACCTTGTGGCATGAGTCTTTTGGCATAGCCTGAGAGTATTTTTGACATTTTATGGTAAGCCCAAGTTCAGTGAATGTTGAAACCGTGTTATCTGCTGACATTTTTTTTCCATTTCCTAAATTTATGATCGATACACACAGGCTTCTCTTCCGATATTCGTCTTTTTAATTTAATTATGTGGCACATCAGCGCAGTCCGCTTTTTATTAGAAGTAAACGAGGGTGTTAAAATTTTTGAAATATGTTTTTTTATTAATTACCATTAAAGTTATAAGTTATAATAATTCAAAATAGGAACATATTTTTTATTCATGGCGGAAATTATGAAGTCGGAAGAATTACCTCTTACAAATTATTCGAAGGTGTTTCAAGTAATTGAAAACTTTAAATTAAATATAAACTTTCTTTTAGTTGAAGCAAATTTGGCACATGTAGATATTTTTTCTTTCTAATATCTTTTTTCTTTTGAAAATCTCATCAAAAATCCTTAAACAATAGGTGCTAAATCATTTTCTTTTCAAAAGTTAAATACAGTATTCAATTGAAGGGCATATTTATAAAATTTCATAAATTCGCAATACACCGTAGTTATATAATAGTAAACTAAATATAAAAATAAAATATTCGAGGCGCTCTCTCAAATTTTCTAAACCGTATATCATGAGCCTTCTTAAATATATCGGAAATCGTTATGATCTCATTTTAAACTCTTATTTTCTTCTAATTAAACTTTGTCTACCAAAGTACATAGATTTTTACCAAGCATGGGTTTAGCCGGATTTATAAATTTGTTCTGGATAAAGTAAACGTCGGACATAACATTCAGATATTCATATTTCAAGTTGTTTTGATAATATTAGTTGAAAACAAAATTAAGATATTTTGGTTTTATGGCAGTGATGGTATCATTACCAAATTATGAAACAGTCCGTATAGATTGATTTGAGTAGTTTATACTTTCAAGCCTACTCCAATAGATAACAGGAAATGTATAATAATAGGTCAGATTAAAAATTTTGTTTTAAAAGAAAATATATATTCTTAATGGACAGTTCATAATTCAAGTGCTTATTTTGTGCTCAAGTGCTTATATTATTAGGAATAAAATTCGTGCTAATTCATATCGCTCTATTCTTTAAAGTTAATAATATTTTTACATAAATAGAAGTACATAGCAGATATTTTTCCTGAAATATGAACTTCTGAGCTACATGTTAATTTTAATTATTTGAACAGTTACCGTACTGTATTCTTAATGATAATGTTTATTAATAGGGAAATAAATCTTAAATTACTAGTTAATTAAACTAATTACAGGAAGTGCTTTTGAAATAAAAGTTGTTTTAAATAAAAATGCCAAATATTTTGCCACTTTAAAATAATGATTTTAATTTTATTTATATTTGTATTTCATCTGTTGTACAGTGTACAGATTTTTACAGTTCGTTACACACACACACACACACACACACATATATATATATATATATATATATATATATATATATATATATATATATATATATATATGTAAATATATAAAATAAATAAGTTACATCAGAATCAAACCATTTTTTCTTTAATATCTTCCTCAATTTAAGTAAATAAGTTAAATCGCGTTTGGTTATATTTAAATGAAATTTATAAATCAAAAGGTTTCTTTTAAAAACCCTTTTTTCCAAAATATCTACTTGAATATTTAACCGTTTATTTAAAACATGTTGAAATGACATAAACTATAACATTTCAATACAATATCCGAGAGTTTTTTGTGTAATTAAAAAAAATAAAAAGGTCAAGAAGATTTCCTTCTCAAAATTTCAACAGGATAAAAAAGCGAAGTTTTAAAAATCACTGCCGTATTATATCATGTTACTAAAAAAATGTCCATTTTGTAGTTTATAGCCAAAGGATATAGCAATGAAGCTGTGTAGGTCGTGCCTTTGGAATAACATTCCTATAATATTAATAGCTTAATACTTCAGTAAATAGTGAAGATTGTATCTTTAATTTGATTTAAACTCTATGCACTTCTCTGTTTGTTACAAATTCGGAATTAGTTTTATATTTTAAATAAAACGGGCTTAGCCAGTTACAATTTTTTTTTAATTTCACGGCGTTTAGTTTTTTCTTTCTAATTTTGTTTTGATAATTCGTGTAATAATCCAAAAAGGCTAGGGATATTTAAAAATGCAAATATATCGAAAGATTTTTGAATGCGGTGAGAAAATATAGAAGACTTCATTATTGATGGTATGCGTGCAAAGGCCAGGATCAATCTGTACGGATGAATTCTTATTACAATATTATAAGACTGTCTCAAAGACTATGGATCATTTATATTTTAGTGCGTTGTTTGGTCGTAGCTTTTTTATTGAGAGTCACATTGCATGTACTTAAAGAGAGGGAGAAACTTATTATTATAAAGTAATAACACGATTAGGATATGGCATTTTTGCGAAGATATAAAGAGCACGCTGCATATGTGCGACTATTTAACGCAAAATATCATATCCAACGTAATATATGGTGAGCATAAATAACTCAAATGGAATCAATTTACACACTCGCGAGTAGAAATGAATTAAAATTATGATACAAAAGTTGAAGTAAGACATAACTGATGGAAGAGAAATATGTCAATATATCCGTAAAACAAAAAAAATTATATTATAAAATATTATTTTCCGATTTATTCTAAATTTAAGAGTCAACTTGTCAAACTATTTAAATGGTTGAATTTAGTTACACCTTGTAGAGAACGGTTTGGGCGGTAAATTAAATCGCCGTTGTAACGACGGTAAGTTAAATCTTTTCGATTTTTTTATTATGATTTTGCTTACATTCTGCAGCATATGTAAAAATTATTAGAGCAACCCGGCTTCTATGGGCACCTAAGAATAAAATAAAACAGTTATAATGAAAAACAAATTTCGTATGTCATCCCTTTGTCGACACAGTCATAAACACAATGGTTAAACATCAGACAGTGCACGCATAGCGGGAACAGTCATTGTTAGTGTGCGATATCCGTAATATTTCGCAGAAAGAAAAATTGATTATAATAGTATTTCAACGTTTTCTCTAATTTTTTTCATGGATATCTTGTTGATAATTTTGAGAATGAAAAATATTTTGTCAGTGAAAAATAGAAAAATAAATTTCTTCAAAGAAGTGTTCATATGTGCGTTCATACTGCGTTCATACGTACTGCATATGAATGTTAATAGCTTCCGTCCTAACTTCCATATTCAGTAGACTATTTGGGCTTTATATTTCTCTGAAGTAGATATATATATATATATATATATATATATATATATATATATATATATATATACATATATATATCTACTATATATATATATATATATAGATATCGATGTGAAAATTCTCTATTTAAAAGTAAAGATACAGACAATCGAACCAAAAAATATTTATTGAAATGAAATTTCATTATTGACTTCATTTATATTTACCATGGTCATTGGAATGATGACAATGACTGATGAATGCAATAATGGCTTAAAATGTTGTCTGCATATTGCCTCATAACATAAAAAGTAGACCTATATTAGGATGAATATAAAACCGAAAATAAAGTTTTGGTCATAGAGATCAAAAAAAAGTCTCTAAATTTAAATGGCACCATATTCCTATTACGACAACACACAAGAACCAAAGCCGTTATGACACAAAGGCAAAAATGCTTTTGCTCAAACAGCAACTGTGCAATCACCGTTACTGCACCAGTGATGTGACCCGGTTGCTTTGAGGAACAGTCACAATAACGTTTCTTTTGTCTTCGAAAATCTTCTGTTGCAGCTTTGTGTACCTTTCCTTTGAACGCTTCTAGTCACTTTTGAACTTTTTCTATAGAATATATGGTGCAACATTTATATTCGGAACTAATGTTCGCAGCACAAATTAATCATGTCCTATATTTTGGGACGTTAATGAGACCTAAGTTAATATGATTATCGTGAATAATACAATCGAAAAAATAAAGTTAGTTTTGGGCAATATTAAACTAAAATTAGTATTTTATTAACGTACAAAACAAATGCGCCATTCGTATTCACGTTTCAGGTATTGAAACCAAATGTTTAATACAATCCATTTTCTTATCGTCCATAGTTTTATTTTTATATTTATGTGAAGTATTTGGACTTATTTTTGGTTTCGTTTAAACTATTATTCTCTTTTTGTTTTTTTTGGCGACATATAATAATTTGCAAGTAAAAAACTATTCATAACATGTTTGTATGATAACTTTCTTACTTTTATGTACTATTAAGATTTATTGGTTACATTGTACTGCATATCAAAGCTGCTTTATTTTTATTAGCCAATTCAGAAGATAAATAAGTTAGCAATATATTAGAGTTAAAAATCGTTGAACCGTAAATGAAAAATTAATTAGTTTGCAATATACGCATGTGTTATATTGAGAGCTATGTACGTACATAGATTCAAAATTGTTTGCAGTAATGTCTTATGCATATTTTAGTAAATATTAATGATAAAACTCTATTACTAAGTACATGCGGTAAATATGTAAAAGATTAGTATTTAATATTTATTATATTTGTGATTTATTTCATGAGTAAATTCACGTTCGAAATAATTTATTATAAGTAACTTTACAGTAAAATAATATCATGTAGTAATATTGTTGCAGTTTAACTGAATAGGCATGTCTCTTTAGATATGCTATAATTTCATGAAATAATTACATAAGTTAGTTCTTTTGCAAACCGGTTACTATTATGACGTCTGCAATCATAATGTATAATGCTTTATTAACTACAATATTATAATAAAGACAGGCATGGTGTATATAAGGTGATGCAAATTCCATATCGGTATGTGCACAAATTAGGTTTCGGTGCTTACCTACCTATATTTTTTGAAATTGTTTTGATGCAAGTTATTCGTTTTAGTGAAATTGTAGTTTTGCTCGAAAGTCCCATGCAAGGTAAATGTTAGTGTCAGGAATTTTTTTCATAATTTTCAAAACTATGGTAGAAAAATTAGAGTAAGATGGGTGAAGCGCTTATTTTTGAACATTTGTACACATCGGTTTGCTAGTAGTGTTTTAGATGGGCAAAGTGATGCACGGGTATTATGAAATTATAAGGGTTTTTTATTTTGCTTCACAATCATATGTGTGTATTTGCGTGTGTGTGTGAGTATGCGTAAATATGCTTGAGTGTGCGAGCGCATGCATGCGTGTGCGTGTACACGTGTGCGCGTGTGCGTGCGCATGCGCGTGTGTGCGTAATCGTGTGCGTGACCGAGTACGTGTGCCGGTGCCGGTGGGTGTGCATGAATGTGCGCGTGTGCGGTGCGTGCGTGCGTGTGAATGAGTGTGTGCGTCTGTGGTGAATGTGTGCGTGCATGTGTGTGTTTGTGTACGTGTGTGTGTGCACGCGCGTGTGGGAGTATGTGTGTGTGTGTGTCTTAAAATCTATCGCGATGGGTATTAAATGAAAAGGTTTTGAAAGACCACTTTAAAATTTTCTACCTACTTATTGAAATATTTAATAATTATAATAACAATTTAAATTTAGCAATTTATCTAAATACTTCATGAAGGGTAACCATGGAAGAAATATAAAGGCCAAATAAAAAAAAATACGTTTATGATATATTAAGGAAACATTTTAGAGCAACGACAGTCAACAAAATTTATGTGAAATTTGTTAGTCTTTGTAACTACTTTAACAACAAAGACGGATGTTTTCTCTTTAAGTGGCATAACTTGTACATATTAATTACACTTATATGGTGATTAACTTGCTATAATACTATGCCAATATGCAGTTTCTACCGGAATCTAAGAGTTCCATTTTCTTTGTTTTTGAGCTATTGAGCATTAAAAATTGTATTTTAACACTATCTACACGAACACATTTCAATATTATCCATATATATATATATATATATATATATATATATATATATATATATTATATATATATATATATATATATATATATATATATATATTTATATATATATATATATATATATATATATATATATATATATATATATATATATAGATATATATATATACATTTATCTTTCCCTAAAAAGAATAAAATATAAATGGAACAAACATTTCATTCAAATTCGACGCAAATATCCCGAAGACATCGGCCGCGAGCAACAACACGTGTGCATAATTCGTTGCTAACAATAACTATCCGTATAAAGCTGCATTAATATACGGACACTTTATCATGTAGTATTACTAAAAATACAGAGTCTGCATCGGCCTGTGCTAGAATTTCTTTTCAATTTAATTGCTTAAATTGTAAAAATTTCGATTGCGATTCGTATGACTTCGAATTTGTGATATTGTGTTGTTAGTCAAATTCTGTGATCTTTAAAGAGAAAGTTCATTTGAAGGATAAAAAACTCTTTAGTTTCTAAACAATAATTACTTAAGATGAAATATCTATAAAACATATATTGTTTTTACTAACCAGAAATTACTCAAGAAGTTTTATTGAAAAGCAGATTGTGAAAATATCCAGGTGTTATTTAAAATCCGTATTTATAGAGATGTATAATAAATAAACAAAGGTCACATCATGATGAAGTGAAAAGCATATGGATAATGTAAAAATGTTTAAAAAAATAAACCGATATGTATTAAAAACGCAATGAAACCTCCAGTGTGCAATCTGCGATGAAATCATATAACGAATACTAATTTATTGCCGAGGAAAAGCAAAAAAAGATATTTAAATATATTAGTTATCTCAAACTACTTAACCAGATATCGCTCGTGTTTTGTGGATAACTTGTCTTAACTCTATGTTGTTATACTTTGGTTTTTTTCTCTGAAGTAAGTCAGTACGTTATATAGGTCATTTTTGAACGCTATTTATATCATAGACAATAGATTCTATAATTAATTCTATAATTAATAGATTCTATAATTTCTATAATTATAGAATCTATTAATTATAGAATCTATAATTATAGAATCTATTAAGATTCTATAATTAATAGATTTTATAATTTAAATTCTTTTATTTATAGAAAAACACGTTATAGACATTTTCCTGCAGACTGAAAAATCTTTCATGTTTTTTAAACTTTAATCTTTACTTCAATGACAGCGGGTATACTATGTCAAAATGATGAACATTTGACAAAGTTATGTACTAAACCATTATTACAACATTTTGTTACAGAAATTGAGGCTTCAAAAACGTGATATTTTTATTATTTTTTTATAATTTGGTAATAAAAAAGCGTAGGATTTTAAGATTTTTCCATATAAATTAATATTATTTTCTATTAGTTTTAAAACAGAGAATTAGTTTTAAAACAATCTAATAAAATATCTAACGATCTTTAAATAGAATTGAAGGGAACAGTAAAATAAAAAGGAGAGGAGCAATTAAAATGGCATTTTTTAATATAAAAAGGATTTAGCTGAATTAATTCAGCTTTTGAATTAATTCAGTGTTTAAATTTTTATTTTAATAATTAAAAAGTGTTTCAAATAAAAGCTTATTTAAATAAATATTTTTATTTATTGAATATATTTGGCGTTAATTTTGTAGAAATTCATTAATCAGAATTAAATGAAAGTACGTGATGTAGTATTATTTCTACTATCTTTAATTTCTTTACCACTACCTAGATTTCTTGACTCTCTAAAGATCTTTGCTAATATCCCACCTGAAGATGTAATATAACGAAATCTAGGTCGTGGTAAAGAGATTAAAGATAGTAGAAATAATACTACATCACGTAGTTTCATTTAATTGTGAATATTTTTATTATTCGTATGTAAAGAGTTATAAGATATTAACAAAGTAGCGACTACCCCAGGACTTGTTTATTTCCGAGTTAACAAATATAGTTTATGAAATATTATAATAAAACCGCATTTATGACATTTTTCCACTTCCCTGATCCAATATTCATCTCAATACCTTAACCAAAATATGAATATTTTTAATTTCTATTTTCTTTAATACTTTCATATTATCTTTTGTTGAATTTTGATACTTTTCCGTTACGAATTTTTTAGACCAGGTTAATTCAACTTTTTGTAAATAGTGCTCGGCAATCTCGTTTTTACAGCAAATCGTTTGCATCAAATAGATATATGTTCGAACGTAACAAATATTTTCATATGTAAATTTGGCCATTTTACTTGTACACATAATAGTTCTCAATTTATTCGATTATACACGTACGTATATATTATTAAGTTTATCTATTCGTACATGTAAATTGCATAATTTCTGCAATACATTTTTTACCTGGTGTGTGGACAATGTGTAAAAAGTTTCCCATCTTATTATGTTTCAGTTAAAGACGAAAAACAAAATATACCTTTAGAATGTAAAGTAATATTTTAGTCATTAATTTATATCTAAAATAGATTAATCTGCATAGTTTTTTGGAAGTTTTTCAAAAATTAAAAAAATGAATTGTGTCTTCTCTTTTAATCCATTCATTTTACTCATTTTAAGAGTTTTGCAGCTACATTTTTATTAATACCTCTTTTAAAATTTCTCCATTAATTAAAAAATGAAACGTCATTTGAATCTAAAATCATAAAATATAGTTTTTATATGCATAATTATTCAACTGCAATTGTTTTTTTTTTACGTTTTGAGGCAAGGGCAAAATTTTATAGTTTGGAAAATAATATGAAACTTCTACTAGAAGCTCTATATTTATACTCGTCATATTATTAATGACAAGTAGTTGTTTAATTCACTTGTTTAACAAGAAGTAACATGGCATAAACAACTCTAACTTGTATTCTTGGAGGAAATTCTGGAATGAAATATATAAATCACCACTCTCAAGAAATGTTACAAAAAACAAATGAAATTTTATAGTTTAGCAAATAGATACAGAATTCAACTGTCGACAAGATATTTTTGATTTGTGGATTTTTAGTATTCGACTTAATAAATATTTATTTTATTTCTTAGCCTTACTTAGTTAATTATTTACATCATTTATTACTAAGGGAGGAAGGGGTCAGATCTTTGATAATACAATAATTTTTCTACTGCAGTAAATTAGGCAATGAAATATAAAATATTTGTTGAAGATGTTAATAAATATTTCGCGTCCACGTAATGAATATGTTGATCACTTTGGCTACCTTAAATTATATATTGGATTAGTATTAACAACGAAACACAGAATTTGTTTTCAGAATTTTTAAACATAAAATTTTGTTATCTGTCTCTTTTAATAGGAGCTGTACGACAATTATAAATTATAAAGGTAATATACAAATTAAATAAATTATATTAAGTTGTAAGTCACAAAGGAACAATTCAACCCTACGGAGTTTTAGTTAACTCTTTACATTAAGGCTTCCGTCAGATCCTCTTACACGTAAGACCCGATGCTACGACGTACGTGACTGGGACACGACCGTTCGTTTTCTTATTCGAGTAATGAATATTTAATAAGTTTCGCACTAAGTAAATTTACCATAATTAAACTAAATTAATTTCGTAGTCAGGATATTATTTCTCGGAGCGCAAAGACTTAATCATGTGCGCATTCATTATATACTCCCTTCAGTACAACTGTAGTTAATTAAGGCGCTGTCTTCTAGGTTTTCATAACAATGTCTTACTGTGCGTTGACTTTTTGTTTTCACATTTGTGTTTATAACATTTTATATTGTATGGTATTTACTTCAATCAAAAACTCTACAAATTGATACTATGTGGTTTGATACACATGTAAATGGTTCCGTATTTGCTAACAATGATCTATGCTTTCATGTTTAAGAACCAGATTATCAATACAGTAAGGAGACCGTGTTTGTTTACACATCACTCTAAAACATCTGAAATAAATTTAATAAAACTACAATTTTATTCGTCAGTAACTCGTTTAATATCTGCAATGGAATTCATTTCTCTGTTCTTCACGGGGATTGCGGCAACTCAAATCTATTGCCTTTGTACGAAGCCGTCATAACGTAGTGTAATATATATATACATATATATATATATATATATATATATATATATATATATATATGTAAACTTTATTTGATTATATGTTGGCATTATATAAACAAGTAATAAAATAAAAATTTGTGAACATAATATAGCAAACGTATAATGATCAACGCCCCATCTGACAAATAACTGGGATCCGCTTAATAATAATTTGTTCCTGCTGAGTCAATTTTATGGTCGGAGTCTTCCTGCGTCATCTTCCAATATTTATGAATCCTGCCACCAAATTTTGCTTTATCCGTAAAAAACATTGGCATACGTTTATTCGTAGAATAGCATCATTAAAAAATATTGAAGTTAGAGACACACTACGAGGCCAAATAGAGAATAAAATGAAATAATTATAGTTAATAAGGTTTTAATTTCGTAATTTTAATTTATAAAATTTATTAAATGACTCATTTCTAATTATTTTCCAAAATACCTAACAAAAAATGTTTGAAAGTTTATAATAATATTTCATCCTTGTCTTTTAACAGAACATTAAATGTTTTATACCATTGTTTGACTTTTATCTTGATTAATATTTTTTTCAATAAAACTGTCTTTAATAAAAAAAACATATGTAATAACATTTTTCATCTCACCTTTTGCAGGTAAGAGTGGCCTTATTCCTTATTTTCATTATTTTTGATGTTGACCAATGGCCAGTATAAATATTTAATTAAGTTGAAAGATTCAAGGATCATTACTTGCATGGAGGCAATTTATAAAAATATAAAAACATAAAATATATTAAACAAAGAACTGCTATAATTTTAATTCCAATATTATTTAAAAATAAAAAGGTGTTTTGATGCCAACGATTTTACTGTTACTTTCTGTTACGAAATGAAGCAAAATCTTCACCGGTGCAGGACAAAAACATTGCCTTATTACTGGCAAAATTAATGCTTTTGGTCGACAGCCCGTCATCAGGACACAATTAATTATTTCCCTCCGTTATATTGACAAATTAATTAACGTATGTCGCTGGTGGCGACTTGGTGTTTAACTCTTATAACTTTCTTTGATTTTTTCTTTTGATTTCTAAACATTTATTTTAAAGTTTTCAAATAAAACAAGTGTCCTAAACATTTGTTATCTTATGGGTGATAATGGTTAAAGGAATGGTTTAATATCATATTTTCGTTTTTATTTTCTTTTTACCTTGTACTAAATGAAGTCTGGTATTAATGAGTTCGCTTATTACATGACAAGTGGTAGGAAATTAATTTTACTATCATGATAAATTTTAAAACACTTTGTTAAAAGTAACACCTTTGATGTTTCATACTTTTCACCCTCATTATTACACAACATTTTTTATGTTATAAATAGGAAAAAAGTGTTTTAAGTTTAAATGTTCCGCCATAGTTTTAAAATTTACTTCGTGTAATCTTATTGAACTACCAAGTTCAATACGATTACGTACCAACGTATTACCTATTGGTAATTATTTATTAAAATACTTTACAATTGCAAATCTTTCAAAGTCGCTCATAAATTTAATGGTATGATAAGGGTGGATATTAGTTTTAAATTAAAATAAAGACGCATCCCTTATTGTGCATTAAAAATATACATTTTAAATTTCTTTTCTTCTTTTCGCTGAAATTGATATACTTTATTATGATATATAAGAAGGTTAAATTCTTTATTGGAGAAAAAAATGGGGAACAACCGTTAAGTCCTAAATTATGAAATGAAGATAGTGAAAATCAACCCCTGGTTCTTATAAAATACATGAGAATTTTAAAAGCTCAAGAAAACTTATAAAATTTCTGATCGATTTCTGATCTCAATTCTGATTAAAAGTGACTGAATTTTTTTGTATATTTGATATACTATATCATACCAATTTCAGTCCTCCTTGTAAGTTTTTTTGAAGTTTTTTTAATATATTGATAATCCAATTGAAATGGTGTATAAGTTGAAATTACGTAAAACAAATATTATAAAACCATACCCTTCCTGTAAAATACCAAGCACACGAACTTATGGATTAAATTTGTGGCCAATACTTTTTTGTACGTGGAGCCAATTACTTCCACTTTTATGTATAGGTTGTTCAATAGCAACCCACTATTAGACAGGTATTGTGCCAAAAGAAACAATTAAAATAGAAATATTTGTGGCACTATCAAAAATATTTAGCCCTCTTTATATTACGGACTGACATATGGTGTATGAATGTAAAGGTTAGTTTAAAAATGGTAAAGGTTAGTTTTTATTTCAGCAAGACTACCAATATAAAAAAAAGGTTTTGATGTGACATATTTCCTTTAGTTTCTTGTTATGTGTACACACAACCACAAAAGTTCGATCCTGTCTATCGTAATCTTAATCGAAACGTCATTATATAAACACATTTAAATAGAATAATTTTTGTTATTATTATTAAGGTATTTTACACAAGAAAATAATTTTGTTTCATGTAAAATAAAATAAATTATAATAAGCTTTAATCTGACTATAAATAATAAACAATTAAAGAAAAGCCAAATAATATTTATTTCACGAGCTGCATTTTATACTGAAACTAATTTACAAGTCGACAAGAATTACAGAGACGAGAATCATAAAGAAAATAAAATGTTAAATTTGTTGAGTGAATTCACTTAAAAAATTATATTGAGAAAAATAGAGCTGCCGAGTAAAAGGAAATTAGAACATAATGATATAGTAAAATTTGTGTAAACTTGAAAGTGTTTATATTTTCATGAAATATATAATATTAATAACTACATTACACATTTCGTACATTTTTATTTGAAGAAAAAGGAAGGAAAAGAATGAAGTTCTTTAAAAAAATTGTTCTGACCAGGTTGATCGCCAATAATTGAACAACACACACACACGTACGTACAAATATATGACACAGTTTTTAAATATGATTACGCAGCTTGTTGTAAATCGTTATGAATATTTCAAATAACTCAGGTTATTTCCCCTAGGAGCATTAAGGAGAGAAATAAAAAGAAGTACTTTAGAATAGTTGTTAAGTTTTGTATACGTATGAATATCATAATAATATAGCATTATTGTGATATTATAATACTAAATAAGTAATAAACTTAACCGAACTAGCTGTCTCTTGATAACAATTTTAACATAAACGTGGATAATACTCTATTAAACTCTTTCTGCTATAACTTTCATCCCATATCATGTATGTAAACTTGTCTGAAGAAAAATTGTTTAACTCTTCAATTTCAAAATTCCCCGAAAGTAAATAAATGTTTTGAATTAGGAAATACGTCCATATATACAATTCGAATACAGCAGAAATAGGTTTGTTTCTTAGAGGGAAGAAAAAAAAAATAAATAGTTTTTTTCCTCCTGTAAAATGTGGCATGTCGGAATTTCAAAGGTCGGATTTTCAAATGTATGATCGAACATCGGAGTAGAAAAATTTGTGATCGATATGTAAATACTATTACCGTAATTTGTATATCCCTGGGGAAGAACTTTTTTAATGGAAGCGACATAAAAATAATGGCAAAAGAATTGACGCAACAAATTTTCAATCTGTTTTCTTTTCCAGTCAGATGCCACAATTAATTATTTCATTTGATGAATGCTTTTTATAAGAGTTAAATATCTTTCACTTTACTTCAATGTGAGGTATACATTTCCCAGAAATAGAATTATATGGTGTAACCGAATTGTGTGCAATAATCTTGTAACATAATACATTTGTGGGGAAAATGTGAAAGTTTCATCCTAAATATTAAGGGAATATATAATCGTATAAGGCTAACAAGCTAATTTAAGAGCATATTGTTCATCCTGGGCTAGCTTTGACGTGAAGGTATATATACATAATCATATTCTATTTTGATACTCTCGTACAACGCTTAACAAAGTCAGCCGTGTTTAAAATTATGGAGGAATTTTCCGATTTTTTTTGTCAGATCACGGTTAATTTCAGTAATTCAAATGATATTTAAAAATAAGTTTCCTTTCCTTTTTTTGCATAGTTTCGTTATTTCAACTTATGGCTTATGTAAGAATATTTATGAAGTAACTTTCTTACATACATTTTTTTTATAACATACTTTTTACGTATGTTATAAAAATCTATATCTGTAAGGGATATAAGCCATAAACAAATAGTATTGAAATGTATAGAGTCGAATTTGCACCTTATTTATATCAAGTTTTTGTACCCATAAAATCTATGGAATTTATCTATCATACATTTTTGGAATTTTTAATATACTTCGAGTCTAAGATTGCCGTTTTCGTCGCAGTTATTGCCCTCATAGAAGAATATTTACATGACAGTTTGTTAAAGCGCCTGGTAACAAGACGATTTTGATACATTTATTGCCTCTGAAGTACACCATACCACGGGTTGACCCACCCCATCCGGTTAATGAAAACGAAAAGGTGTTATTATTTTATCGTCTCTGACAAGGCGCAGGAAACATATCCAAACACCATGAGCATACGACATAATTCTAGGTAAATAAAAAAAATTCCAAACTGAAAATGAGAAACACGAAATCAGAATTATGATAATTACATAGGAAAATATTTTTTTTATTCTAGAATATAATTCAGACTTATTCACAACTGTAAATATTAGGTTTATATATTAATTGAACGAGGTATGGAAGAGACAGATTCAGTAATGGCACTTCTAAAATCCAACTCCGACTGATGGATGATATATCCACAAAATAACTGTTACACAGTATTTAACATATACGAGACATCTTGCAAAAGTCTAATTAGCTGCTATGTGAATAAATAAAATAAATGCCTGGCCGAAAGCTAACTAACATGCAAACTCAATATTTTGGATTATATACCCACGGGTGTATCACAGTGCATACAGTGCAATAAGGTGTATTTTGTTGACGTATTAGAACAGCCCGACCTACTAAAGCTAATAACTGTTCTTCATAGGGTAAATAGGGGCAATATTATTTACATTGTGCTTCCAAACATTAAATTGGTAACACATATGTTGGAGCGAAAAACAAATTTTGTTTATAAAAAGTAAGTCGTAAAGTGTAATGCATTTAGCTTAATTTATATCTACGAGTATTCTTCAGTCTAACATGCAATGCTTAAGACAAAGTGGATTTAAGGATAAAAATGTCTAAGGGAACACTACCGAGTCCCAATTGCACTATTTTATCAATACACGTCGCGAAGAAGGTCCCAGTTTTATAGTAGACCGTGGACTTAATACATAAAAAAGGGCAAAAACAGAAAAGTATTTTTTTTAATAACGTATGTTCTACTAGTAACGGGAGGCCTGGCCTGTAAATAGACAGAGTCATAAATGCAAAGAGATATGAATTCTTTTTGGATCGCTAAAGAGTCAAGTCTTTAATCCATTAACAGCTCCGTCCGTTTCGACAGTGTTGTGCAAGATATACAATGGTTATCTAGAATTACTTATATGATTTCATAAATTTATACCCTATTTTAAGATAATAATTTTAATAAATGTTAAAAATTCGTATTTCTAAACACCGAGTTTCTTTTATAAAATACTTTAACAATTTGAAATTAGAGCAAACCAAACAATTATATATATAGATAATAAAACATGCAATATAAATTAAAAGGTTAATAAAAATAACTGAAGGATCATGTGAAATTTCTATTAAAACTTTCGCTAACAATCATTTGAACCCGGACATCGGTATTTACGTAGACCTTCAGTAAACCTCGTAACCACGGTAGATAATAATTAGAAATGATATTTCAATGTACGAGCATATTTCTTGCATTATTATTGGTATTTTTAAAAATTTCAGACATAAGTGTAAAAATTGCAGTTACTATATGAGTAAAAGAGGTTGTACACTTTTTGTTTTTATCTCGGCTAATTATAAATTTAATTGTAAAATTTGTTCTATAACCAAGACTAATTTTTAATAATAATCACAGTAAAATAGCGTCAAGAGATTTAATTTTCTTATCTCAATTTTTATCGAATTAGAGAATAGTAGTTGAATATGACGATAACTAACAGAGATTGGCCGCCATTTACGAAATTTTTCACTTTAATTTCCAATTTAACCACAATCGGTTTATCTTGCTCAATCTGAAATAGTATTCCAGCAATAGACCATGCCAAATTTACAACCAAAAGGTCGTTTAGAATGGAAAATATCCCTAATAGAAGTTCAATTTAACAAGATTTGGAAATATTTGAGCCATTTTCGTCGTTTCATTTGGAATTTACATCCAGTACAAGTAATAGATTTGCTTTTAATCGATTTACTTATTAATTAGCATGGCAGCGAATTATTTTTTCTTATCTTGAAAATAAAATTATGTGTTACCCGTGTACAAGTGTTCGTTAACCAAGTTTGCTCGAAGACTTCCAAATTGGCTTGTATCTTATGTTCCTACTTTACTTCTAATTTTGTAATTGTTTATTTTTCATAACACATTGCTTTCAATTTTATTAAAATCATATAATCATTAAAATAGGGAGTAAAATTTGACCCTGTTACATCAACTTTTTACCGATTGTTATCTAAAAAAAATAAACTCTAATTATTTCTATTTTTATAAATTAATAATGTTTAATTTTTTACGTTCAAAATATTAGAATGCTTAAAGTAATAGAAAGAACTATACACAAATTTGTATATGAGACTTTTATAGGTGGCGAAACTGTGTATATCGTGTGTTCTGTTAATTCGATTTCATATTCCCCTCCAATCTTCTGTGTTAGCTTGCTTATGAGGATTAACGCTGGATTTTTATGATCAATATTGCAGCTAACTCTTGTCATTAAGCATAGCTCACAATATGAAATATGCTAATTTGCGCGTTGGACATATCAGTGCATGTTTAAACTCGTACAGTATTTTTTGTGAAATATCAGTTGCTATTAAATGACTCTAATTGATGTTATTTTATTTTTATCGCAAAATAGTGAGACGGAAACATTTAAACCATTGTGAAATTTATATAATTACTAAAATTATATTATCAAAGGCGTGAATCGAGAAATTTACCATAGGAATAAGCGCGTTGTACTTAATTTCTTAAAACATACAAAAATCTATGTATAAAAGTAGAGAATTGAACATAGAAAAGCTACAACCTCTCGAAAAAGAAGGGTAATTTTTAGAGAAATATCGAACACATTGAACGGCAAGAAAAAATACGGAAAAATTCGTTAATACCAATTTTAGGAACGTTCAACATTTTCAAAACCAATTTAATTTAGCAAATAAATTCTCCAAATATGAACCGGCTATTATATTAGTATATTATATATAAACTACAGTAGCATTTTGGTAGATTTCTCAGCTATTGAAGAATTATATAATAAGCATCATTCAGCGCCTCTGCCCCGTGGCACTATGTCAGATAATCACAATGAAGTTAAATGTACGACAGCCCATTTAATTTTTTTGCAATAATTTACATATTTTTTTAGTAAATTTTGTAAGAATATTACTATTATGTTTATAACAATTAAGCTTGGGGTTTTTCACATAATATAAAATCATCCTATCAATAGCTTTTTTAAGATTTAACGAATAACTAAATCTGACTGTAATATTTTGGAAGAGGTATTAATGTCAATAATGTAACGTTTTATAATATATTGGTCAATATTATAATATTTAGTTTTAAATATGGAGTAGTGGTCTATGTTATTGTTAATTTTATAAATAAAATAACTTTTGTATTTAGTTTTGTTTTATCGACATAAAAAACCAATTAAATTACAACGGGTCAAATATTCTATGTTTATGGTTTTACTAGCTAAGCGGGAGAAAATAATGGGATTTTTAAAAACTTGAAAAATATTTTAGGGTCAACTTACTTTGTACTCATATGTTTATATCAAATTAAAATTAAACCTTTAACGAGGTAAAGACTACGAAATTCAAGCAAAATCAATTTCCCAAAGGAGAAACAGCTTCGGTTGAATAAAAAAGAGAAACAGCTTTGGTTGAATATTACTTTAGATAAAATAATCTAGGTTTTGGGTTTATGCAATGTAATACAAATGACATTATTGTAGTAATTAACAAAAAATCATACAAACTGAACCATCAGTTTTTCAAAGAAAAACAGGTGATAACAAGTGAGTTTATTTCTTTAAAAGCTTCCAAAACTTCCTTGTCAATGTTCCAACGGCATGTTTATTGCAAAACTTATGTTCTTCAACAAAGAAGATGTTGACGATCCCTTCAAATTAGTGTAAGAAGCGATAGACAAGGATAAGTGTACTGAAAATAATGTATATAATGTAGATGAAACCAGAATATCAGGCATTTCCTCAAAATTTGTGTAATTCTTGGCCGACAAAAAAATGCAGATAGCGATCACATTCTTGGCTGGAACAGGTTCAGCGGTTACTTGCGTGATATATAAAGACAAGTAGTTTTAATGATGATTTTTCCTTGCTAACTTAAATAAACACTTCCTATAAAAGGAACTCCACAGAGTTCAATTCACACCTGGTATCCATAAAGATGGATTCAGACTGATCATTTTACAAATTTGTTTAACCAATTTTTTAAACATTTAAAGCGCTCGACTCTTTCCCCGGTAGTATTGACATTAGGTGGACGTACCATTCTTTATCATAATACTGATCTGAATGAATTGTTTAGAGCAAACTATGAGCACCATTTTTCATTGCCTCTACATTCGAGCCATAAAAATAAGCCACTTTTCTGTTTTAAGAAATTTCTCTGAAGATATTCGTTAGTAGATCCGAACGAATGCTTAAGCTGGATCTCATTACGATATTGCGGAACTTAATGTGCGCGCCTTCATAAGAGCTCTGCGCGCTGATTTAGTAATTAATGATTTTTGCATAACTGCAATCGATATACAGAAATATTTTCCGATATACAGAAATGTTTTTTAAGACCGTGATTATATTGATAATCAATCAACGATTGACCAGATTTTTTCTATAAATACCCACATTCAACAAGTACAGCCCGTGACCGAGCCCGCGAAGTATCCCGGATAATAATGACGAAGGTTATGATTCGAATTTTTGTGACAAACCTCAACTAACCATTGACGAATTTCAGTTAGCTATTTACAAATCCCATTCTGTGTTTCATAAGACTGAAGCTGTAGGTTAAAAAACTAGTAAGAAACCTCAATAATAGCTAAAATATCATTGGAATCAGTTGACGAAACTCAACTCGGTGCCGCTACTGAACTTCCAACTTTGGTTGGCTGCACCATGAAAGCAACTTTTCAATACAATTAATTTTCTTACATTTCTCCAGAACAAGAGCTACTTCTCAATTTAGAAATCCTTGTTCTAAATCCAGCACCAACTATAACAAACGATTTAAAGTTCTGAAAAGGGTCATTCTATTCAAAGAGATATCAAATGTCATATTTATTGGTCCTTATATATATATAGGTTTTTTATCGTGGGAGCAATCCTCTATCCATATTAGGAAAAAAGCTAGTAACGCGGGAAGAGAAATTACTAAGTTCACGTTTTCACCTAAAGGGAAGTTAGAAAGCGAGAAAAAACTATAAATAAAAATAACTGAAAAGAAAAAAATTTTGAAAAACCAAAACCAGTCAATAATGATGCAGACGAAGACCTTGATAAATGCCAGAATAAATGCACCAAATATTTTTAATGGGATGTCCTTTTTTCTGAATATATTTGTGAAGAATAGTGGACACAATATGTTTCTTAGAACCGGTAGGCACCTGGAGAATGTGCTGGTACGGTTGGTATCAGATTAATGTATAAATATTGAGAAAGTAACTAAACTTATTTTTGTCTTACATTTTATATGTATTTTGTGATAAATAAACATGTAATATAATTATTTCTTTACTGATTAATTATTCAATTCCAATATTATAGATATTGCGATTATTTGCTACCAAAATCCGTGGTCCGTATGAAGCACCTAGGGTCCATATGAAAAACAAAGTGATTAATATTTAACTTATTCTTTCAAAACATATAAATTTTTATCTTTACCAAAGATCAGTAAATTTATTATAAATTTTCTTTTTTTCTGACTTTTTAAGTGTGTAACTTACACACTTATTGACTGACGAAAATAAAAAAATTAATAAATGGCTCCTAAATTCTGGTTATATTTCAAAAGAGTGGTTATGGTGGCCCATATTTAGAGAACTTGACTATGTATACTGATGTTACGTAACGTAGAAATAACAAAAAAGCCGCCGTTGAAAGATGTTCATATAGAAGAGATTCAAATTTGCAAAATATTATAAAGTTGAAAGGAAATGGTCATTTCTACTAATGAATAGAATTCAACTTAGATGTGTCGACAATTTTAATTGATTTTTTTTCATTTAAGGATATAAAAAATAATATTAGGCCAGCAACAAACATACAGTAGTGGGGTAGTGTTGTTGTTCTAGAATCGAATACTTTGGAAAAAATTAACATTAAATTCTGTAGCGGAAATATTAATAGTAAACAGAACAATTGAAGCAGTAAGTAAAAGTGGTCAATCCACTCAATAATGAAAGAAATAAAATAATATTCTACATCACGTTTTGCGTACAGTTTTATTTATGTTTATTTAACTGGATCATACTTTTGTCACACCATAGAGTATTGCCTCATATTTTAATAAATCAGTATCGAATTAATAAAAGTTCAAACAATGACAAATATGGGGGAAAATCCTAGTGTAAATAAGGCAAGTCGTAATTCATTTGCTAACTAACCTTAGTTATCTCATATTTTACGATTCAATGGCAACAATAAATATCTGCTCACTTTGCGTTATATTACTTTGAACGAGCTAGACGACAAATGCAGCAAAACAGTGTAGTAGATAATCGGCTCTAGAAGTCAAAAAATAGAGGAAACTACGTTATCGCACATCGTAGATTCAAATTTAACTAAGTTTATATCGCTTTAAGGCTATTTGAAAGTTGCATAGTTTTGTTATATAGTTAAGAGAATATTTTCTGAAAAAACATTATATGCGATACAGTCATAGAATTTTTATACGGAAATGTCAGATTATTTCCATACAATTTCATTTAAACTCCAGTGTCCGGTCATCCTTGCGAATTCCTGTTATTTCAGAGAGTAGTCTGAAAATATTATATCTTCGTCATCTACCATACTTTCTACAGTAGTCGTTAATATAAACTAGATACGTTTTTTTTAGTATCTGCGATTAAATTCCGTGACTTTTAGTAATCGTCATCGACCATACTTTCTATGGTATTCGTTAATATAATCCAGATACGTTTTTTCAGTATAATAAAAGTCATGGAATTTAATCGATATAATATTTTGTAATAACCGTATGAAATATTTTGTAATATTTATGATTAATACAAATTATTTGGCACGCTAATTTTAGTCATACTTGCTGTTAATCTTATTGTGCAGTTTTGAACCCATGAAATGTTTAAAAATCAAACTAAATTGTGAAAATAAAATATGTCTATTGAATTGATTTAAAACATTTCATGGATTTTCATTTTTGAATTTTCTCATTAGGTTTTTTTTCAATCCTGATTACCTTTTTTATCTATTTTATCATAAGCAGGACTCATTTTCCACCGCCAAATATTATGTTTGTTCACCACCTCCACACTTGTATCGATTAACACACGCAAAAAAGTTAAATGAAAATTCTGAAACAGTGCAAATTACGCGATCCGTTGAGCCGCGTTTCGGTCGAGTGGTCAAAAGAGTTCAGTGTATATGTAAAGATGTATAATTGTAGCAGTAGTGTATTCATGTATTCATCAGGTGGATTATATATATAACAAATCTTTTTTTTTTCACAGTAAACTGCATTGGAATCTCTGTTAAGTTGGTTAATTATTTTTTTTAAATTTAATAAGTAATTATTTATTTTACGGGAATTATGGACTTTATGCTTTAAACTGAACAAAAATTATGATAGAAAAAGTCTTATTTGATAAAGTTCTAATAAAACCAAAAACGGAAAAAGGGTGAATTTCAATTAAAAAAATATATAACAATTTGTTTTTGTTACCGGGCTTCATGGATACATTTCGCAAAGAAAAAAAAGTCTTCCGAATATCTGAGAGATCATGTCGCCTAATGATTATTGGATTATTTTATGAAATGTATTGAAATTGTTACATCCAAAAACGAATTTTCATTTAATCTAAATGAAGTCTATCATTTTATATATATTTTACTTTTTTTATAACTATTATATTGAAAACCAGTAAGCAAATAATTATAAATTAAAAAACGTTTGAAGGGGAAAAAATGTAAAATAATAGTTATGAATTTTGGAGAAAATTTTCTTTACGTAAATTTCATTGAAAAGCATCCATAATTAATCAGATGCATTATATTCTTGAGCGAAGAAAACTAAAGAACTTACAAACCAAGTTTTCTTTTCAATGAACACGACGCTGATGAAGTCGGAAGGAACGGAATATAGACAAAATGTTTACCAATATTTAATACGAAATTTAAAAAAAAAATTACCTTTCAAGGAAGCATAGGCTAATAATTTAGTTCTCATATTTTGTAATAAATTTTCATTGTGGTATAAAATATGAAAATGTTATGCAAGCCGAGACATACGAATTAAAGAAGTCATCAAACTATCATATTTACATACATATGGCGATTCAGATAAATATAAATAGAGAGGGAACCTTGAGAAAAAAGTAGGAAAAATTTCAGACCCAAGGTCAAAAAGAGATAAGTTTCGGAATATGCTGATGAATTAATTTGAACTCTGTAGAGAATCGATTTTTATTGAGATTAGGATGGAATACTTTCATCTCCGCAGGCAAATATAGGCGATTTGAGTTGATTTTTTCAATTCCGTTATATTGAAAATATCCTTTCCTGCATACACATAACATACTGGCGTATACGTGTATATGTACATCAAGACTTTCAAAATGATTTAGAGTTTAGTGTCTAGTGACCAAGATCAAAGAAGGAAATCACCTGGAAATTCAAAAGTCTAGGTATTTCACCTAAAAGCTCCTAACGAGACACATTTTAGGTTATGTTCGCGTTATATGGGATCGTTACTTTAATACTGCCACATAAGAACAACTTTGCAATTTTAAGATAGTAAAAAACAATTACTTTCTCTATTATACCAAACCAGGCACAAAATATTCTACAGAAATCACTCGATTTTTATGTGATTATATTAATCAATGCGGTGAACAAAGACGGTTATAATTAGTTAGCGATATATTAATTCTAATTGTTATATATTGTTGCGGTTTTTTATAATGCTCTGTGTTAGTTCATAATTTGGCAGTGGGGATGGTAACAATAAACAAATATAGAAATTTAGTTTTTAATTAACTGGTAAATTTTTAAAACTAGTAGAAGAATTGTGAGCTAATAACGAGTGGGAGTAATTATCTCATCACCAAAAATGATAATAAACCGTTCAAAGAAGCGTGTATTTGAATAAATATAATTATTCTCCATTAGCATTAAACTTATTTGTAAAGGAAGTTACTATACGTTAGAAATTGTACACCACGTCAATTGTACGCTCCAGTGGCACCAGCTAATTTGCCTCATTTCCTCAAACTTGTTCAGCGTCTGCACTTGTCGATGGTCGGAGCGAGCAGGCAAACTTTAAGCATTTACTGCAATTTTCATTTTACATTTATTACTTATAAATATTTTTTTCAAAGTTTTATACAGTTTCAGTATAGGTAGCTGTGATTTTCATTCATAGTCCATATTCTTCTTAACTGCTAAATTTAATGTTATCAAGAGAATAGAACTAAAAGCTCGCTAAGAGCTTACTAGAAAACTATAGCAATGAAGCTAAATCTCAAGTTTTTTAAATATATGAATTTTTGAGAAATTTTAGTTCGTGAGTGTATTTATACGTTAAAAATAGCATTAAAAACTACAAACACCTTCATGAAAATACTAAATACGCTTAAACGTGTTATGTGCGTAACTGTGTAGGAGCTATCGTAATATGAGTTTTTGACAGGTTATAATTTGAGTTAAACTATCAAATTGGATAAAAATCTACATAAAAATTAATTCAAAAAGCAGTCTGTTGTATACTTTTAGTACAAGATACTGCCCTTTTGAAGCGCTATACAAAAACTTTGATAGCTGCTACTATTTTTTATTGTTTTTGCTAAAAAAATTCCTAAAGATTTCAAAAGTTTTATGTCAATTTTATAATCAATATTATTAATTTAATCTTCAATAAGTTTCATTTCAACATTGATTTTGAAAGCAAATGTTATTCATTATAATTTACTATTTAAATTTTTTAGGGAAACAAAATTTGGAAATAAAAATGATCCGTAAATTGAATGCACTTAGTTATTTGATCATACAAATTACTTTTCTGTTTATTTATTTTATCACCTTTGGGGAAAAACAGATACAAATAATAGTGAGATAAAAAATATTCCAATATACCCACCAACGAAATAACATTCAACGTACATATATCTTCAATCTTATGTAAATATTCGTATAATACATTAAATACCCAAACAAATTATAATGCATAAAGTTAAATTAGAATATTGATTAAGAAGCAATAAATTTTTAATATCATAAATATCAATCATCCATACAAAATTTACTACTATAATTATAAGTAGAAAAACAATTATTTAAAATTATAATAACTACAAATATAACATCTGGTACAACACAATTATTTTTAGGATAAATTTAAAGGAACGAAAATTTCACATGAATTGTTATATATATATATATATATATATATATATATATATATATATATATATATATACCCACGGAATGGAACATTTTGTCACCATTATTGCTAAGTTTGTGCACGGACACCGGCACCAGTGCGAGCTGTATGTAGATAGAAAAGTGCGGAATTACGAATCGCCCTCATTGGCACACGAAACTGCATCTAACTCACTATATCGACGCAATCGTAATGACTGTGGCAAATATTATAAAGTACTATTGTCCCGACAACCAGTTGCCCCGCAAACACGCCTTTCACGGAGAATGCGGTATTGAAATGCGTGCATTGCATTAAAACAGTCTTATCTTGAATTCATAACAAGTGATTGTAGTTTTCGTTTTAATCTTGCCACATTTAATTAGCACATTTTATTTTTACCTACGTGTATCGGACATATAATATATATTACAAAATCTAATAAATTCCTATTTATTAACTCAATTAATTGTGGATTTATTTACTTTAAAGGATCATTTTTTTTTATCAATCCTAATTTTTTTTTATTTTCTTTATGTTTAAAATATGACAGAATAAAACTGTCGTAAGTTTAAATATATTTTTTTCCGATTCTTCCTCTCATTATTACCTCAGTAATAAATTCCTCGTAGTCCTGAAATAAGCAATATTTCGGGGTGACATTGAAAAAGAAAAAAGTATTCACAACAAGTTACAATAAAGGCATCCAGTAAAAAGTCTGTGTAACCTCTTTAAATATACACGATAATAAAAATGCGTTTAAAAAGTTTAAAAAGAAATTCAGCTTCCAAAATTTTTTAAAAGTTTTTAGCAGTAGGTAAGTTATTAAAAAAATTAACTCTCAGAGAATTCTGAACCTTCTCCGTGGTTACGTGATGCATTTTACGTAGAACATTGATATTACTAAATGTTGGTATTTTTGTCATTATAGTTCGTCCCCCGCTATTTAAATTCGTCTTTATCACAACATATAACGTTTGAAATAATTATCCCCCTTTTTTAATCTGTATTTAACAAGTTGAAGTTCCAGCAAATTTGAATGTAAAGTTATATGCATTAAGTACTTCAATTTTTTTTATTATTATTCTTCGTCTAATTCAATTTTTTACTTTTTTATTTTACCTTTACTTGATTCTAATCCTACACAAACAATTTAGTCGCAACTCACAGAAATTTTTATTTCAACACTTTTTTTCAGCTAATATGACGATCCAAACAGATCGTCCATCATTTTTTTACATTTGTGTTTTTGATAAAGTTTCACAATTTTTTGCTGAGTTTTTATAAAGCGTGTAATTTATCCGGTATATGCACAAAATATCTTAAATCCACAAAACGATATGCAATGATATGTTAAAGCTTCGTTTAGATTTTAAGAGAAAAAAATGTTGGCGTGATGTACGAGATGAAAGTAGCGACATCTATTGAACAATAGTAAGTGACTCCGAATAGTTTACACTTAAGTATTTATTTAAAAACATGTTACTTACAGTGTGATTTCAAGTAAAATCGAATATTTTATGTGCAAGGAATAATATAATTTTTTTTGGACATACATGTTTAGATATATATTTTTAAGAAAAACTAGTGTTTATTTGTAATCACTATGTAAAGTATAAAACAGAAATAAGCATAATCTAGAATAAGAATAACACATACGTGTTATCCCAAATAGGTATGTTATTTCGTCTTTGATAAAGCAAACAGCTAAAATGTTCTTCACTAAACCGCCCATAGATTTTGTCAAATTTAAAAAAAATTGAGTGCAGTGTAATATTTATCATTCTATTGCACATATCATACGTGATTTTAATTGTCCCCTTAGTTGCATGCGTTCAAACCTAGTACTTCGAGTAGATCTCTAGTACGAGTGTCAAAAGTGGCTCGAAATATTCTTATTTTATTATTAACTGACGTGATATAATGTAACTCGGTAAATGAAAGATATTATTATATATTCTTTTAGTATATTTCAACAAATTAAACGTCATTGAAATATATTTCAGCCTAACGAAAGTCTAGATAATAACTAATAAATGCAATTGGATGTTGATAGAAATAAGATTGGTTCAACCGATGAAAATTATATCAACTAGCTTTATATCTAAAACAACATAATTTAAGAAAAATTTAAAATTTTCGTCTTTGTTTTTCATATTAGTAACTCAACATACATTTATTGAGTTAATATGTTGTTTAGATTATAATTTTCTCATTATATATATATATATATATATATATATATATATATATATATATCTATTTGTTTAACACCAGTTTGACATTTTATTATTATTTTTAACCAATGTGAAGAAAAAAGTACGTTCTTCTTTTTTATATTTTTACCGCCTGTCTCCGGCATTTATCAACTGACTTGGATCATTCTTTCTTTATTTAGTGTATTCCCATAAAAAATGGTTACAATATGACTGTGGGAAATGAAGGTACAACAGACCAATTATCAACATTGAACATCACAGTTACCCTGATCGAATTTGGATGATATAGGTCTAATGACAATCTAATAAGACACGACTAAGAGGGACACAAATTTCCTCTTAGCAAAATCAAGGTACAGTAATATAATCGGAAGGTAGTAACAGGAACTATTAGTGATGAGCGGAAACTCGTCTGGTTTGGATTCGTGCGACCTGTTATGCCATAAGCAAGAAAGTAAATAAGTTGATAAATATGCAGAGATGTATACATATGCATGAAGCAACTAAGATATCAGTATATAAGTAGATAAGTAAATACAGATATAAATCAATGCGGGAAGTAACTAAACATTATTAGGTAAGTAAATTAAAAAAAAAAGTTAAATAAATACAGGTTTATAAAACTCGTAGAGTACAGCTGAACACGGTGGAGCTTAGTGTGGTTTAAATATCCTAATGTGTGTATGTATACACAGACACATGTATGTACATATTTATATATATATATATATATATATATATATATATATATATACATGAATATGTTTAGATCCACACAACACCGCAAACTTCTCTAACGATTTCAATAACGGAGATATATACAGATATAGATCGGCACTGAAAACAGAACAATAAACGTTTTTCCAAAAAAAAATGAACCAGCTTCAAATAACCACGAAATAAGAAGCACATTGAAAAATATGAAATGATAAATAGTACCAGCGCCTAATTGAAATTTTTACAATATTATTTTTGATAATAAATAAATTTGCAAGATACTGTTATTACTAGCGGTTTCAAGTGAAATATGGCACTTATCTGATATGGCACTTATATGGCACTTATCTTATATTTAATTTTTAATATGAAGGGAATAACCTTTTCCTTGTCAATTTTCGATTTTAATTTTGAAATTAGAAAAAAGCATTTGTTGGTTATATCTTTATAATTTCTAAACTAGAAATGGATCGACTTCGTGGTATGCATGACCTTTCTATAATAATGCCATAACTCATTAAAAAAGGGTTATGTTAAGTTTACGGAGCCATAATATATTTCTCACGAAATCGATCTGGAAGATATAACGTAAAAATAATATTAAATCGACCTGGAGCACGTTACCTAAACTGAAAGAATTACTTAAAATATACATTCTAAAACACCATCGAAAGTGCTCGACGGAATGAAAAATGACATCTATTTCAGCAACGATGCTCTGGTCGCGAAAATAGCGATGGAAAGTTTTATGCAGAGCAAGAAAGTGTTGAATGGTTAAAATCGGCTATTTACGTTGCGACAAAATAAAAGGAAAAGACTTATACAATATTTTAAGTAAAGTGTATAGTTTAATAGAATTGTTTTGTAATTTTAACCTAATTTTTTTAAATGTCCATATTTACAGTCGAATATAAAGAAACCTTAGACGAACCAAAAATATATGCGGGCATCGTTTTCTAATTGAAAGAAATTACAATATTTGAACGTCATGATAAATATATATATTTTAATTCGTAAAGAGGAAATGTTGTACCTCTTTTTAAACATATTGCGCGCATGGAGGAATGTGAGATTTGGCATAATTAAAGATTACGAGGAGAAGGAATGCACAAAGCTAAAATTTATATATAATATTTGTAATAAATACATTAAATTATATATTACAAATACATTAAAAGATTCATTGTTTACGTTCATACGACCAATGTCACACATATAATAGTATGAAGTTAAACAGTCGCACAGAGATGTGGAGTGTATGTCAATTAATAAACCGTTTATTTTATATTTTGTGTAATAGACACCTGTGTAACTAACATTAAATTTTAGTTTTCTTAGGTAATGCAGAGAATTAAGACAACACACGCTAATGATGTATTCGTATACGCTCTTAGATGACGTAGTAGAACAAAATTCAAAGAAAAGTGTATGCAATGTATATATGGGTACGCTCTTTGACCAAACAATGTCAATAACGTCTAAACTTAAATATTTAATTAATTGCGGTTAAATTTCGACGACAGGACGATCACTAGCACAAATAAATATTTGCTAATCAAAATTTTTCAGAGAAAAAAGAAATAAATCAATTATAACTATGCTAGTAATATTGTAAATAAAGAAACCAATAGCAACTTTTTAATAAGTGACCATTTATAATCGTCGGTAGGGGTTTTCTTTTTAAATGATTTGAGTACTGGAAAGCTTCATTTTCTCATATCTGACAATTAATTTGTCCAGTTACCGCCTTACATTTTCCATAGGTTTAGACCCACACTGTATGTATGAAATATGCAAATTAATGCTCATAAGAACTTTTAGGTTAATGTATTTCAAACTATATGAAAACATGTAGAGTGCGGGAGATTTCTTTACGAATCCATCATAATAGAACAAGTTTTTTAAATTTAAATCAATGTTCGGTCTACCATGTTATTAAATTTTACGTCCGTTTGTAAAAAATTAAGCTTGGAAATGGCATAAAATATACTTTTCTCCTTCTTTCAAAGTTTAACGCATAACTTTAAAAAGACATATTATAGATACTAACGGTCGATTGGAACGTTCAGTTGTCTTAAATGAAGTATTTCAGGTGTTACTGATAGTTCGGGTACTTTATTTTAATCTTGATCGGGCGCAAACCTGGCTGGTTTTTAATTTACGTGAATATAATTATTGTCAAATGCAAAGTGTATTCCAGATTATAAGTAAATAATAATTTTATGACGCAACTAGTAGGTAGTCGTTAGCTACGGACAAAAATATTTTCGGAAGCTGCTCTTTGTAAATAAAAAAATTCGCCTGCAACTCAGTACACGTGACAGAAGTGAATTTCTTTAGTGATTAAGACCTTGATTTGTAAGTATATTGTAATTAGTAAAACGGCAGAGGAAGAGAGAATGGGAGACAGAATATACTAAGTGTAATTTCATAGGTTATGCTAAGTGCAATTAAAAAGATTTTAATACTATATATTCAAAAAAAAAACACTAAAATATCATTACAAATTGACGCAAATATATAATAAACTCTTCCTGTGAATTAACATAGACAAGGGTCAATTAAAAAAATAGCCGCAATGGTACTGCCAAAACACGGCTAAATGATGCTGAAGGAAGTCTGGATGTATTGCCCCTGTTGCAAATTATATTTACGAAAACTATATGTGCGGGTTCATTACGGACGAAAAAATTAAGTACATATGTCGTTAGTCTTGTATTGAATGAAAAATTAGTAATAAATTAATCATAAGCTAATAAATATATCGACAAAATTTTGACAGTTTAGTTTTGACAAACATAACGCACAAAACAGTTGATGGTAACAATGACTGTTATTTTTTACTTTTGACACACATAACGTACCATCGAGCTAATAGAAGTAGTAAGCTCCATTTTTGTTTGTTTTTGCACATACATACACTCCTTGACTTATTATATCGTACTCATCTATATCTGTTGGTTGTTAACTATGCATCTATTTTTAATTTTTTGTCCTTTGATAGACTCAGTACAAAAAGTTTACTGAAAACGTGGGATTGAAATCGATACATTAAATTTAACCTTGACGTTTTACACTCATCGCGTGCAAAGAAGTTTCATTTAAAAATTAATAAAAGTATAACTATAGCAAAAGTATTATCTTTTTCTGAAAGTTAAAATTCCTGAGGGATAGCAACCATTTTTTATGATATTCCTTAGTTTCTCACGTCACATAGTGTTACAGAAAGAGGGATTTTAATAATATCATAGACAAATCCCGACATCTTAACCAAAAGTGCACGAGTACGAACATGTGAGTTAAACCTAGCAATATATAAACAACAAAGACAAAATATTTTTACCGAAATTTGTTTCATTTCGCACCGACTTCTATCTTCTGCTCAAATATAGCTATACATAAAATGGCAAATAACAGAGTTAAATAATAGACCTAGTTTTTAGAGATGTGTCTTGTATCCTTTTTTCAATTATAAATTTTTTGACATTAAAAGAACACGATAAACTGGCTGCCGCTTAATCGGCAAATCATATTTATTATTTTTTTTTTCAAAGCGGCAACCTGAGTAAATTTCTATTTATTTTATTTCGTTGTTAATGATATATTGACCATGAATTGTGCTAGTGACTTATTTGTGTGAAATTTTAGAAAACATTATTAAGCTAAATGTAAGAAAAATGGGCGAAACGCCGCGTATTAGAAAATCTTATTACCATGTCTTATACCCTATTAGTTAGTTGATTACAATAAAATATAACCTATACATTATACCAAATCCAACAGACTCTATTAATGAAAAGTTTTTCAAAATTCAGTTAGTAGATTGCACGTGATTTGGCCACAAATAAAAAAATATACAGTCAAAAATTCCAGAAATGTGTTTAATATAGTCAAAGTTTCATGATTCATCCTCCAAATTAATATTTTTGCAAATATTTTCAGTGTGCAATTAATTAGTGGGAAGTATACAGGTTTTATAACGATTTGTATAACGAAGTTATATAATATGATTTCTTAACTTCATTATTATTGTTTTATATATTCTTATAATATTTCATAACTCTAGATAAAATATCAACCAGTATACATAGTGTATTTACGAGTCAACCTTTTGCGTAACAACATACAGCGTATACGGAATGTGCTCATGACGTGCTAGCTATCCTTTGACAAAAATAACATTTCTATAATTTATTGAACTCAAAAATAGAAATGTAATAACATTTTTCATTAGTTTTTCAATTTATGGAACTATGTAGGTAAGTATAGGCAATAGATGTCAATGTTTCATGTTTATTTGTGATTAATTATTTTAGAGTTTATTTTAAATTCCCATTATAAATATTTTGCTGCTCGTCAATATAATCTGAAGCAAAAATTAGTCTTATCACTAACTAATCGTTCTTAAAAAAAGTATACACAACTCTTTAGAAAACGGTATAAAATGAATCCTGGATGAACATTCAAAAAACTAATCGTTTTTAAAAAAAAGTATACATAACTCTTTAGAAAACGATATAAAGTTAATCCCGGGTGGACATTCAAAGACATCAGAAATAAATAAAAAATAATTTTGACGAGAAATACGTTTTGTATTTCTACTTTTTTGGGAAAAGTTCATTTAAAAAAAAAGAAATTTTGACTTTTCATTTTACACTGGTGTTAATATTAATGTTATATCTAATAATAAGTCATGAAAAAAGAGAAAATAATTTCTTTTTGTAATTTAGTAATTTTGTTCCATAATTAATAATTTTTTTAATTAAGGTAAATATACTTATAACGAAATCAAGGGATGTGTGAGGATACAATTTTCAAGAAATCATGAAAATGGGTGGGTATTCTTCGTAAATAATAAATATTAACTTCATTTTTATAAAGATGCAAGCAATATATAAAACTTTCTTTCTTTGTAAAGTATAGTAAGATGGTATTATTTTCATTACAAAAATCACATGCTAAATGGTGGTAGAGATATTTCATTAAGTTTATGTATTTTCAAATACTTTTGTAACTATAATAATTTTATGATTATTCTTCATAAGTAACTGTTAAAATAACTACATAGTTCGTCGCTACGAAAAACTGCTCGTCAATTTTCTTTTTGTGCCTAAGTAATCATGTACAGTATTTACAATTTTATTTTCTGTATATAAATAGATCTAGAATATGAGATTTCAACTTTTCGTAGCTCTTCCTACAACTTAATTTTTTTTTTGTATAACTACACACCCATATATTATATATTTATGATAACATTCGTCGACATAAGTTCTTAAAACCTCATATAGTAAAATATTAAAATAAAAAAAGAAAAATATAATAAAGGAATTGGTGTCTATAATTTTTTTAGTGCGATTATTTTATTTCGGTTTTGGTAACTACACGCCAAAAAATCAATTTGTCCATATGTCAAAATTATACCCTAGCAACCAGAATACCACTTTTTAGTTATACAACAAGGCATCCGGTCGATTGCGCTTTCTGTGCGACCCGTCATGGTGTATGATTAATATCCTCGTCCCCACTCCAGACCGGTCACATCGTTATTATTTGATTTTCAGTAAAAAATAGGAGTATCATTGATAAACAATTACACTGTGTTGGTGATTTTTTATGAGCGATATTGAAGGTACCGCTATTCTGATTTAAAACTTTGATCGATTATGTGTGTGATGAGGGGCATGTTATTTCATGTGACCACTATGCGAAACTATGGAAGAATGTTGTGTCGTGGTAGATAGGTTCAGCCGCATTATGGTTATTACCAGATTATTCTGAGAGGGTAAGTATAGTTATTGTATGTTCTGCATTAAAGAATAAAAGTTAATTTAAAGAGGCATTATTCAATCTCATTGTCCCTTAGTTTATTTATCAAGTGCCTTTAAAATGGTACGTAAAGTATTTTACAGAACTAAAATATACCTTTTAAACAACAAAGTTAATATATTTTCTCAAATCTGCCCAAGAGTTTTGGAAATAACCCATAATAAAAAAATATAAAAAAAATTATCTTATTTAGTAAGAAAAATTGTTTCGGTTTAGACGCAATGTCTGTTTAGAGCGGGACAAATTATATATTATATAGTAGCCGATTTCTATTTAATATTATATTTACTATATAGAAAATCATATTTATAAGATAATGGTATTAATTCATCAATATCTCTAACTTACAGTAACATAGTGTTCTAAACACAAATATCGAGTTTTCTTTTTGACATCTCGTCTTTAAATTAAGATTAATAATGGAATTAATAAATTGGTTTTTGGTACAGTTTTGAGTGACAATTTCACTGTTCATGCACCAACAAGTCACATGCAAGTATCAATTTTAATTATCAGTGTATATATAAAGCAGTCTCATACTCTATCAGGTCTGGTTGAATTTTATTGAACTCATCGATATTTTCAAAAATCATACATTTTTTAGAAAATATGTAACTTTTAACCATGAAAATTAAATACTTCAGGATAACAAAATTTTGAATAACTTTCATTGTAAATCAGTTGTACAGTGAGCATTTTCTTGCTATTCTAATCACAAATGTAAATATTTTTCGAAGTTTATCTTGTCTCAATTTCGTCCTTATTTGTTTATAATAACGTAAATAATATTTGCTTTTAATAATTCTTAATAAATATTAATGCAATTTTTGTTGCATTGCAAGCAATGATTTTACTAAAAAAATTTTAAAAATATAGAAATTTATTTAAAAAGGACTCGACAGGGACGAATGGAAAATAAAAAACGTCTTATTTAAAAACCTAAGGAAGATTGTATTCCCAATAGTTTAAATTGGGTTTCTCAAATATTTATTACCAAGTAATTATTATTATTTCGCTACAAATAATACCACGGACAATAATGAATCACTTTCTGAAGAAAAATCTGCGACGAAAATGTTATAAACCATGGTAATGAGTTTGCATATATAAATACAATGAAATATGTATCATTTAACATGCTTTAAAGTAAAATTTATTCAATGCAATATTAGATTACAAACCTTGCAGCCATTTTGTGTATACCAAAACTCCAGTTTCTTTAAATACATGTCACAATTATTTCCTAAAACGTAGCTGCGATTCGCTTCGATACCAGCAGTGGAGTATGAAATGTTATTTTTATTTTTAAAAAATAAATAAAGCAGTCTCATACTCTATCAGGTCTGGTTGAATTTTACTAAACTCATCGATATTTTCAAAAATCATACATTTTTTAAAAAATATGTAACTTTTAACCATGAAAATTAAATACTTCAGGATAACAAAATTTTGAATATCTTTCATTGTAAAATAATTTTGTTCATTTTGCATCACTAAACTAATAGACTAGATAATTGTAGATAAGTAAATATAAATGTAAAATTTGTTTGTGTGGTAACGCTGGTTCGGCTGTTTTCAGTATATTCAAGAGTTCTAACGTCATTGTGCAATGTAAAGTTTGAGTTAAATAAATAATATTATTCTATCCACTTTCCTTGCAACAAAAGCCGATGATTTCTGGGATATTTTCCTTTTTCTTTCAATCGCTGCTCTCCTATCAACAGTCTAGCGACGAGATTGTTGTACTTTTGTTTATTTTCCGACGCCGACTCCCACGCAGGCACAACATGCTTGTAATAATCTGGGAGCAATATCAATACCTTTGTAAATAGGATTTTTTTAGAAATCTCTTCTCGCATAGGTTTAAGGTGCCTTCTAATTTAAACAAAAAACAGACATCTCTGTATCCTTCGCGTAGTTGTGTTGGAAAAAACGCTGTTGCACAATATGTATGCTTGTTTCAGATTTTTGTTCTTCAACCCTAGCCAATTTCCTTCACATCTCCGCAAACATAGTGCAAGTTATAATATCCATCATCGCGTTTTCTAACATTTTTGTTACAAGCCACGTCTGAGTTTTTGCGTCTTCCTTCCTGCCGGCTTAACCCCAAAACGCAACACACACAGTGCTGGCGCCAATAGTACTTCTTAACGAAACAGTAATCTTCCCTATCAGATGAATTTTGAATTAAAAACAAGGGTATTTTGCAGTAAAAAAAGAATTACTTATTTAACTCAACTTTTGGTAATGGAGCGTGGTTAAAATATAAATGATTACAAATCTAATAGATTATCAAAGCAAGTGTAATAATAACGTAAGTAATCATAATCACAGTTTGGTAAACAATAATTCTCATTAGAAGGGTTTTTATTGCGACAAAACAAGACATTCTAAAAGCGAGTGTCGATTTAGAAAATTTAAAGAAAAAGATCGTGACACGTTCGTAACCATGAGTTAAAGTGGGCATTTTCAAGAGTCAAAGTGGTTAGTGGACACCAGTGCAATTCATCATATGTGCCGTGATCGAGGCTTATTCACGACATATTCTCTGAAATTTGGGTTAAAAGGGTGGCATGAAAAACTTGCTTACCAAAACTTGCAGTATGTAAAAATTGTACTAAAAATAATAACAATGAGAGATGATTCAGATGTAAAGTGCGAGGTCTAAATACATCGTTTGCCCTGGAGGGCAAAGTACATGGTTTATCCCTAAATAGTAGCGAAAATAAGACAACTAGTTCATGTGAACTTACATATACAAACACATACCGTGCTACAGATGTGGCGTCTGCGGGAAGTTCCAAATATTTCTGTGACTTCAGCAACTACAGGTCAATGAACTTCGTAAAAAGGAAGGATGAGGTGATGAAATGTATTTTTTTAATAAATTTCATTAATAAAACTGAAAATGTTATCAACAAGTGCTATATTTCAGGAGTGATAATGGATTAGAGTTTATTAACAAGGAAGGGCAAAATAGCGAAATGAAACTTTATGATGATTTGATTTACTTTATGATGATGATTTACTATGATGTGCATGTCATACTGGTTTGGTATACTATAGTATACCAAACTAGTATGACATGCACATCAAAGTAAAATGGCAAAGCCGAGCGAGAAAACAGAACTCTGATTGAGGCAGCGCGAACAATGTTGTGGCAAAAGTCTACCAAAGAAATTAGGGGCAGAAGCTGTTCATATCACCGCATATGTGTTAAACAGAACTAGTTAACATAATGAAGTTGGAAAGATACTATACAAGACATGGACAAACGTTTTGACATAAATACATTGAACATTTTTGACACCACTCTCTTTGTCCATATGCTAAAGGAGAAAGGAAGAAAATGGGACTCTAAAGGTCAGAAAAAATGGTTAGCTACGGAGAAGAAGTATATATAGAAATATACAGAGTATATTTCCCAGAGAAGAACAATGTTGAAATCAGAAGAGATATTATTTTTATAGAAATATGTGTAATATCTTCTCTTCTTTTTTGTTATTTTATTTTTAAAAATGTGTAATAAATTATATAATTCACAATTCACATATTAAAGTATTATTTTTAGTGCTATACTATATGCTTCAAATCTTCAAAATCAAGCCGCATGCCTACATTTAATTTATTTATTATTCCACACATTATAATTATCCAAGCTTTACTTATTCACATCCGGTTTGCTACAGTCATGTGAGTAAAGAAAGTAAAAATTGATAAAGTCGAAAGGCTTTACTTGCCCCATGCTTGTATTCTCAAATATCATACTCAATAACAAAAATGGGTTACATAAAGTCCTTACTAATTTACTGAGTGGACAGAGAAAACCGGTTCGATAATATTTTTTTTGCTTCTTAGCGCAGTATTTTCTAAAAGCGATATTTTTTTAATAAAACATGTAATGGCACGTTTGGAAGGGAGTTAAAACGTTCTAATGGCGCGTCGCGCCAATAAGCCTTGCATCTTGATGGATTCGTTGAAATAAAAATATTTCCACATAAAAAAATATAGATGTTTGAAATATGCCAGGCATCCCGTGACGGTTCGTATTTTTTTAAAACTATTAATTTGAATCTTATTACTTTTTATTGTCAAGCAATGACAGTACCATTGTGGCAGTACCAAGCAATAATAAAAATAAATTCCTTCCTCATCTACTGAAATGATTTTGTAGGCATGAATTTATTTTAAAGAAACGATTCAAAGCATATTAAAACAATGTTATTTATAAATGAATACATATATTCCCACGAAGTTAACGCGATACTACCATGACGTGGTATTTTTTAAATAACCCAAAAATCCACTCACAAATTATATGTGTATATATATATATATATATATATATATATATATATATATATATATATATACATTTGTATTAAGTTCGCGTGATGTGAAGGGCAAGTTTTTTTTCAATAATAATTCTTAAAAAAAAAGACGTTTTGGTCTCAAACTTTATATTTGGAGACACATCAATCATTCCATATAACTAATATTAAATGAAACTCGCAATTACTTAAAAAAAATAATTAACAATTTGCGAAAGTTTAAGTATTGATTAATAATCAAGACATATTAGTCACTTTTATCTCGAGGAATAACCACGCTCACAGTCATGGACGCATGCGTGCGTGCGTTCATGCCTGTGCACGTGCCCGTTCGTACGAGTGCACGTGTATGTGTTTGTGTGTTTCAGTTTATGTGTTTGCGTTTCAGGTTTTACATTTTTGTTATATTTCTTAACATAAGTAACTTCTCAGTCTAAAACGCACTAAACAAAATTGATCCATTAACTTATAGACAGAAAATTGTCTAAATAGTAGCATCTGTCCGCAACCTCGTTCGCGTAGACTACCGTAATTTAGCCTATGTATCCAACTTTATTTTTGCTAATTTTTTCAGAATTAATTTGGTTTCAGTACTAAAATTTTGATCGCATTATAAAAGAAAGAAAGTGTTATAGGCTAAGAACCCAATAGCGAACATTAAAAAAAAATGGATACCGTTAGGTATATATATATATATATATATATATATATATATATATATAAGTATACATGGTATAATTATAAGATGAAATAAAACATAAGGCTACTGGAAAATGAAAGCAAAATCATAAGTGTAGGTAGAATGGGTTGTAGAAAGGCTTCATTCGATCTGCCGATTATGATAGGTAAAATATTAGTAAAACATTATATAGATAAATTATTTCTGGTCTCTCCATAGAATTCAATTTTGTGCTGAGGGTTTAGAAGGTGAAACAGAATATAATTCAACGTTTTGGGTTAACAGGTGTTGGAACCTAAATCCATTATATGAAGGGTTAACGGGATTATTTAAGACGTTATATGCAAAAGACCGAAGACAGAGACTGCGTCGATCATGAAACTTTAACTAATTATGAAATGACCGATTCTCCGATATGTGATCAAATTTTTAAGGTCGAAAATTTATCGAACACATCGGTTCTGAAGTCGTTCCAATTTATTGAATAAATGTTCATTTATATTCAAATATCACACGTCTCAATAATCAATAATAGGCAGACGCAAAGTTGGACAAATATGTACTTTGATATGTACTTTGTAAAAAAATTTGAAGCCATTTCAAACTTTACGATTGACGTCATTTAATTGAAGTCAATGTTGGTAATGGTAAAATGTTGGTAAATTAGTAAACTAAAGTATTTTACAGTTGAAGTAAAGGAAATAACATACGCAAAGCTGCTCTTTAAAAAAAATGGTTATCAGCAATATTAAATCATCTCAATAGTTATATAGCTTTCTTTTCACATTAGTAATTTCTATTTGTGAAAAAAATATGAAAATATTTATTTCAAAATTTAATTTAATTTGAACAATATTATCTACTAATCAATCACTCTTACTTCAATTATTAATTATTTCCTATATTCGATATGTATATTATATTTTTAATTAAAGATTGTCTCATTTTTCCTACTGTCTTTGAATTCGGAACAAATTTTCCAAAGGGTTTTAGAGCAAAGAATTAGAGAACCTTTCTTATATTAATATCAGTATATCAAATGTTCAAATAATCATGTGAATGGGAAAGCCCTAGCGGATTTTTATATTCATTTCTGTGTAGAGTCAGAAAGTAATTCCCGTTTGTTATTTTTATTAGGAAAATACATTGCTACTTTGGTTATATAGATAATTACGAAGTTTGATAACAATCAGCAAAATTAATAAAAGATATCATTTCTACGAGATTTTTCAGTCTTTCTAAAATGTTTTAAAATATGCCTGTATGTTTTTAAATATTTGAAAACAAACCATTAAAAACTTCGAAACTAAATTTTCTTTTTTATATAAATCACATATTTGGACCAAAAATGTCGTTGTATTAACACTGAATCTATGTAAAGTATTTCACCGAAAAGTTACAAAATTTATTTATATATAATATGTTTAGACGGCATATAAAATGCTTGACAGGATGAAACTTGATGGCTATTCGAAATACGTCACCCTCGGCGGGGGATAACAATGCAACATTCGATGCAGGGCAAGAAGATGTTGAATGGTTAATGTCGCCTATTTATGTTGTGACAAAATAAAAGGAGAGAACTTGCTCAATATTTCAAGGAAAGTACAGTCAATTAGAAAATATTCGTGACATTTATATGGACATTTTTATCTTAACATTTGTTCCATTTAATAACATTTGATCCAGTTGTTCCATTGAACCTTACAAAACCCTGACGAAGTGAGAATCTTGTTTCTAAAATATTTGTAATTTATACTCACCATTGACATGTTGTTATTCCTACGAGTGCCTAATTTTACTTTTTAGTTTTACAGATTTATAAACATATTATAACTACAATAACAACAACACTGTTCAATGCGATTGCTCTTGGTATAGTTATGTATCTTTTTATGTATATGTACTTATATTTATACTTCAACAAATATTTATGACTTAAAATAAGTAGCACATTCGTGTCTTGAATCGAATGTTAATACTTTAGTTACCGTGCTAAAAATTTTCTATATTGCAAATTTAACAAGGTAAAGTAAACCCATTATACGCACCTCATATTGAAAATACTTGATACATTTAAACAGTGTAAATGGCTATCGATTTCAATAAACAGTTTTCTTTTAATATATACCACTATAAAATCATATTTTTTTATAAATTCACAGAAAATAATATTTATTAATATTTATTTAAAAATTTCTGAAATATTTTCAACGTTTTCAAGTGGCGCTGAAATTAAAAAAAAATACATAACAAAAATTTGTTATCTGATTAATTCATATATATATTAATTTGTGAAAAATGTTACACTAGAACTGACGTATAAAGATGATTCATACTGAATAGTTTGCAAATTTTCTCTAATTATCGATTTTCTTTGATTGGACATATCGAATTCAGGTTATGTATTTTTGTTACGTTTCTTTACATAAACAGTTACTAAGTTTAAAATATACCTGCAGGTGTATTATGAATGTTATTCATTCACTTACTGGAAAATACTTTACGCAATACTAATTTCTGTCGGCATCTTCTTTCACGTAGAACAATGATGTAGCCAACTGTTCAGGCCATAATTCATCTCTGTTCTAATTTTTTGAACATCCATGGGTTTCCGGTACTAAAACAATGAAATAAAAGCGAGAATATTTTGTATTTCCTAATGTAAGATATGAGTTAATACATATATATTAATATCAAAGTTACAGAATATTATTCCGGGTCAAATCTAGTAATGAACTTTATAAAAACTGGGTGCTATACCATATGAACTAGCTCAGATTTTGAAAAAAAGGCCTAGAAATTAATGCAGGTTACAATATACATATATATACATATATATATATATATATATATATATATATATATATATATATATATATATATATATATATAAGATTCTGATACATCTATAAATCATCAGTTTCTTTGATTACCAATTCAAAATCAGTTTTGGTTAAACTATTTTAGTATTTCATAGTGTTTACTTTGCAGAAATTTATGACAAATTAAGTTTTAAGTAATGAAAGAACTTGATTTTAAGTCTAATAAAAACAATGAACAGACTATAAACTAAGACAGAAATGATTTTAATTTTATCAGTGCCACATGTACTTGCTGCAACTCTTGATTTACCCCAATTTTAATATACCCACCAAATTATAACACAATAAAAAAAAGAAAATACATGAAAGAAAAAGATTAACTTTGCACGTTTCAAAGGACCATAAATATTTTACTGCGTCTTACTTTTTAAAGTAATATAGTAATATTTAAACGTTCCATTCACATTTTACTTGTAAAAAAGTGGTCATTCTGTTTTTGAGACTGAGAATAAATTTAATAATGCAATATAATGAAAAGATAACGCGGTAAATATATTGGAAATTCTAACTACTTTATGACTACTGCATGCGTAATATTTGGTAACACGTATCGAGTTGAAATTCAATAGATTTAAAACCAATCTGATCGAATGAAACTATTTTTGAAGATTGTCGAAAGTACTGAATATGACCTTAGGGGATATATAAGATTGATTGTCCATAATTTTTGCATTAAAACCTTGGTTAGCAACATTTTATTACGATGTGGTATTATGCCAGATTTAAAGTTTTTCTGTGTTATATCACATTCTTCAGTATTTTTAAAAAAAGTATAGTGAAAATATTTAAAGTAACTTTTGATATAGAACTATGTAAAACTAAAAAAATAAATTACATTGGCTATGACCATCAGGAGTTAGTCAACGTAATAGATAATGCTGTAACCACTGATTTATAAGTCATTTTTACCTTGTTTTATAATTTAAAGAACGATTAAGGAAACTGTTTGCAATAAATTTATGAAAAAAATATTTACAATTATGACAAAGATTACGTACTATAATAAATTTAACTAGGTTCATTGAATTCTGCCATCGATAGTCAATTTTCAAAAGAAGCACCAACATAATTTTTGGTTCCTTCTACTAAGCCATTTCTAATTTTTAGTATGAATACATGATAAAACTTTAAAAACCTTCAGAAAATATATTAAATAATCATCATTTTTAAAATTATACTTTAAATCTGCATGAGAATGTGCCGTTCCTGTAAAATAATTTAATACGTCTTATAATTTCCAAGTTTGCAGCAGACTGTACTCCAAGGATGTGTATACGCTGTAAGTAGCTTCACACTTCTAGATAAAATATCGACAAGTGCCTTTTATTTATTTACGAGTCAAGCTCTCACATATATAAGCTCCCGCGTGCAATGCGCTTGGCTCATCTATTATGATAGAACTCATTTTATCTGCTGGAAATATCTTTGTATTTTTACATTTTTAGAAGAAAAGTTAACCTGCCATTTACTTAGATTGGCCTAATTATGAATTCTAACAGTTATCAGTTTTTTATATTTGTTAGATTTAAATTTGTTCTACATCTGTTTGTTAATCCGGTCACTTTGCTATATTTATAAATTACTTACTGCCCGATATGGTTCTATTCTGGAAAATAAATTTGTTTTGTTAGTAGTAAATAGTCATAAACAAATGTTATTAATTTCTTGGAATAGAATTAAGTATAACGATAAAATAAAGTGCTTGCATGAAAAACTAAAATAATTTCTATTTCAAAAAAGGGAGCATTTCACTAGCAAATATTTTATTTGAGTTTGATTTAATATTATGCATATTTTAGTATTTCCTCAAAAGGAGAAAAAGAACCCTTATAAGATCAATTCGCTTTCCGTCTGTCTGTCTATCTATTTGTCAAGACACTTTTGTATCTCACACGCGTAGAGGTATCAAGTTGGAATTAATACCAAATAATAAATTAATATCATGTAAATTCAAGCTTCTGCGTAAATGCAAAAAAAAATCTAAAAGTACCGTCATTTATACCATATTTTTTGACACTCACAAGTAAATCAAAATCTACAACCATGAAATTTGGCAAGAAGCATGATCTCACGGCTCAAGTAAGACCATGCTTCTTGCCAAATATTTTATTTCTATCGTAACTAATTAAAGAAATTGTGAAACGTTTGTTTTCAGAAATATTATGGTTTTTTATTAGGTTTTTTATAAATTTCTTAATTTTTCAAAACATTATCCAATCACAGCTTTGTGTTGGTTTCGAATTGTTTTAGAGATAGAACGGACAGGGGTTGCGCTTGTCCAGTAAAATTCCAGTATTTTAACATATTTATTGATTTGAGACTAGGAAACTAAAGATTTAATACGATATATTTGGAATGAGAGTCCAGAAAACCTTAATTGTACCATGAGGTATGCCCTTGTAATCAATCTTTGATATTGTTGCTGTGGTTAGTGAACTGTTTCTACTTAAGGCAAGAGAATGTAAACAATAATAAAAACCTGCTAAGCACGAGTGGAGCTTGCACTACGCGGGTTTCGTACACTTTTAGGCATTTATAAACGTTTAATGGTACTTAATATTCCTATTAAACTTTACAAACTTTTAATTTTTTCAGAACAAAAATATATCGTCTATTATATCATTCACAGGCGCATATTGAAAAGAAATATTTTTTTATTTCATACGCCTACAAATTGACAATTTCCCGATTTTTTCCTTTACTTATGCTGTGAGACTTAGATTGTTTCCAATTTTTATGATTCAAGGCCAACGGAAAGTGCTTTATAGGTTTCGATTCAATTCCGAGTGCCAAAATATGAGGCATAAGTAAACATATTTCTAGGGTTTTTCTATTGCGTCGACTTCAAGCTCACAGGGACCGTACATCTAAGTATTTCATATTAATTTCTACTTGATACCTCCACGCTTTTCATATAAAAAAGGTGTTGACAGACGGACAACGAAGTAATCCTATAAAGGTTCCTTTTTTCCTTTTGAGGTACGGAACCATAAAAAGTCACAATTTCATATTTTGTTTGGAAATATTAATTATTTAGATTGGAAATATTAATTGTATAATATAATTAGTAAGACATATAATAAGAATACCAAACAATTTTGAAACACGATTTTAATTACAATAAACGATATATATGTCTCTCTCTAATTGAGATGAGGAGAAAAATTCAAGTAAATTGTGACATAATGAGGCCACGACGTGGATGTCTTTTACTGAATTGTACATTTAAAATTGTCAGTAACTAAACATTTGTTTTAAATTCCCTATTATTTAAACTTTTGTTTGTTTATGGCCCATTGAAAAATATTGGTGGGGGCCGACAATTTTCCTCAAAAACTTAAGTCCGATTTTTCCAAATACAGCGTTATACAACAATGCACTCCGTTGACAGTGTTTTCAGAATGACCCGCGGGGGCGAATGATTAATGTCCTCGCCCCCACTCCACGTCGACAATATCGTTAGTATTTTATTTTTATTTTCGTCGGTGATGTGGCAAAAAATACGAGTATCATTGAAACATAATAACATTGTAAGGTGGCCTCTATATGGGATGCAGACTCGTGTGATCTCGGCACTCAGACTAAAACGTTCGATCGCCCCTATGTACAGTGATGGATGCTGTTACAATCTCTTGCGATTATTTTGCGAGAGTATGGGTGTATATCGACAAAAAATATCGCTTCAGAATAAACATTATGCACCAAAGGGGATGCAATATAGGTAAATATTATATATATTTATGTGTACTCATTGATATATTTTATTTATGAACTTATTCTTTAAATTTTTATACTTTATGCAATATGAGAAGACTTTGGAATCAATGAGTCACGCACTAAATATCAGTATATTAAATTGTGCATAAAAAATATTTTTTCATTGCTTAATCTAACTGTTTCCGTAAATGTTTTTCAAGTGACAGTTTTCCTTTACATTCGAATTATGTTTAATATATTCTTGAAACATATTTACAATAATACTGGTGGGATCAAGTAATGGAATCACGAAAAAAGAAGAGCATACTTTCCAATAAGAATTTGACACATACGTTACATATAAGTCTCGTTTACCTTACATAACTTTCCCGATTTTCTTTATCACATGATGCGTTGAGAGATTAAAAGTCATGTAATAACATGATATTTCAGTCAGTTATAATATTTAATAAATAGTACTGGGGGCAAATAAAAAAAAATTTATTTTGAGCTAATTCGATAAACCAAAATAATGAAGTGATAAGTAAAAATGAAACGTAATTCCTAGCGAATAACTTACAATATAAATCCCAAATTTAGGTTCATAATACTAGTAAGAATATTAAAGATATGGAAAAGTACATGCTGTCATATGAAAAGTACCCCAATTGTAATCGAGTGTTAAAATAATAATTCGTTTATATTCGTCTATATTTTTCTCAATAAATCGTTCTCACAACACCGACTCGGAGTTTTCAAGTCTGCTCATATTATCTTTAAATGAGTTAGACCAGTGCCGCTTTAAAAAGAATTAATTAAGGTTAAATACACGTTGAAATCTCTTAAGGATAAAACTTTATTTATAATGCTACGATAGAGGGAATCGTATGCGAACTTTCAAGCTTAATGAAGAATGTAAAAACAATTTCAAAAGTATTGTGCTTTGTTTTTTTTTTTCTGTGCCTTGTACTTTTCAATAGACGTAGGTTTCCTTTCCTTTTCTTGAATCCAATAGATTATAACATTTTCAGAATCATAATGTTATAAACTTTTATATAATATAATGTCATTTTACTTATTTTGCAAATTTTACGGTAGTAATTGGGAACAATAAAAAATTATACAAAAGTCTACGTTTATTTCAAAAATTTAAAATTTCGTATGAAAAATAATTCAGCGTTTAAGGAGAGTTCCACGTATTGATGTACATTAAACACTAACAACGACTAAACAAAAAAAGAAAATATTCTAAATAATTTCTCTACATTTCCACACTGTACCTGACTTTTCACCAGTAGCTGACTTTGAACTATTTTAGTTTCATAATAATTATTATTAAGAAAATGGCGCATAAGAGACTATTTTTTATGATTCTAGCTCTACATTTATTTATAAATATTAATTTTGGTGCGAATACTTCATTACACATTGATATTTTAGGTGATAATCGCGCATGTATGTTTTCGTGTATTATGAGATATCAAATTCTGCCATTAGTTGGTTTTTAAATATATTTAATCATTTAATTTAATTTCATTCATCGCAATTCAAATATTGGAATACGCAAACTTGTACACTTATTAATAATTTTATTACCTGTTCACATTTTGCAAAGGCAATATATTTTCTAAACCCTTTATAAGTATATGAAATTCATTTCATTGCATTTCCATTTTAAGAAATCATGAAATGGAATAAAATTAATTAAACATTCGAAATGTATACTAACACTCAAAAATACGACAGCCAACGGGACTTCCACTATTCAAGTTGCAAAATATTTACCATCATCTCAAATCTTTAACTTCTGCTGCTCAGTTAACAGAGGAGCTTTTTGCACTTTAATTAAAGTCGATGGGTTTTATCTTTGAATGATTTTCAAATTTATTCTCTTGACAAATCGATCCTTTAGTGGTCTTTGAAAAAATTCTCATTGCTTAAATCAATGTTATGTTTATAGGAGAAGTGGAAACAAAATTTAAGAAAGAATAAAAGTAAATTTAATTCATCTTCATGAACACATTACCTGAAACCCTATAACTATGAATAATTGGAAGAAGCTGCAGTATAAAATCGTGTTTATATTTTTAAGGCAGGTTTACTGTCACAGTTATCTTCCAGTCCATTACAATAATTTAGTGGGAAAGATTGATTATGTTGTAAACTATAAACAATGTAGTACAGATTAGGAAATGAATAAGAAATTTCATTAGAAAAGGGATATTATTCTGAAGACAAATTTGCATCATTAAAAAAAAGTTATAAAAAATGCAGATGAAAAAATGAAAAATATTAGTAAAAAAATTCGAAAAAAACTATCGGGAAAAAAGGGAGACAGAACGGCAGTATGCTTAGCTGCTTGAAGAGCAATTCTATATGGTTAATTATATCTATAAATAATATAGTTAATTATATCTATAAATATTTTCAAACGATTTTTGAAAATATTTATGTAGAGAGTATAGCATTTAATAAACTTTAAATTTCACTGAAAACACAAGAAATTACTTTTAGTATAGAAAACCTGTTCTATAGTACCAAACAATATTAAGCTTGCAAGTTTGTATTTCTCAAAGACATTGTGAAAACCAAACATATTGCTGCGGTCCGTACCAATAATATCCCATATCTCAAAAATGTCACATATATTATACAAACCAATTTTCTCTGAAATTTTTTTTAACTTTTACTACCTTAATTTTTTTATAATTTCGCACACGTTAGATGAAAAGTTTGATTGAGTAGGGAACACACTTTTTAAGACTTACTTAGAACTAGTTCTACGATGATTCCCTATTATGTGATTAGATGGATATAAACAATTAAGGATAAATAGTGTTTCTATTTTTTACCATGTACAATAAATATACCTTATTAATGTATTTTTACAAGCCTATAAATATTTATTCTCAAAATTGATAAGAAAATATGAAACTTAGAATGATTTTAATAGTATTTCCGATAGACCCTAGGTATATTTTAGAAAGAAAATTTTTTTATAAGTTTAACTTTAGCACTTTCGAAAAAAGTGAAGGAGAAATATTTTTTGTAGATATTTTTCTAATATAACGAAATATTTTGTATGAAATTCTGAATGAAATTTGTTTGCGGATCTTCAAAAGTTACTCAATAATATAAAATGAAATGTGTGAATTTACAAGGAAAATTTTTACGATTAATAAAATTGAAATAAAAATTGAAACCTTTATTTGCTACCTCAAATCTCTTCCATGTCCTATTTGAACCTCAGCTATTATGATCTAGGCAAATTATATATCCTTTATTATTACGCATCTGGAGTTTCTATGTACCTAAAATTTTATCAGTGAACAACGTCTGTGACTGACGAATACTCAATGGCTTAAGGTTCTATTCTTTTTCTTAGGGGGCACAAAATCAGAATAAAAGTTATACCGTAAATGTTTTTCTAAAATAATGAGATCGAAGGAATATAAATATCGATAAAGAAATCAACCGGATTTTTAAATATTCGTCTGTCTGTTTTGTATGAGCATCAAATAAAAATACTGTGTACAATTTTAGTGAAACTTTTCTCCTAATTACGTGTAATATAAGGTACATAAATTTTAATATAATGTTGACAAATTGCTTAGAATAAACATATAAAAATGTCCTTTCAAAAGTAATTTTTTGTCACTAAATCGGTTGAAAAAAATATTAAAATAATTCATAATATATTAGGGAAGTGATGCCTTCAGGCTGACACTAATCACGCTTGATGTAAAATTAACTCGCTCCGTTGAAATTTATCGATATATTCATGTGATCAACTCAACACAACACGATCGTCACCGTCATACGGCCTTTAAAAATGCGGAGCACCGCGTGACCAGGGTTCGATTCCCAGCTGTTCGTCGAACGCGGCCAGTCTGGTGTTATTGATGGCTGTAAGAGATTGCTCTCTTAGAAATAAGTCAGCCATATGTATCAATACGATACGGCCAATACGATACGGCCTATCCAATCAGCTTCCATAATTTTTTTATAACTCACTTATACTTATAATTTACTTACTCTAGTCTAACTAAAGCTAAACTAAACTCATTTCAGGTCTAGGGTTACGTACCTTAAAAGGGAAAACGGAACCCTCATAAAATTATTCTCATGTCTGTTCGTATGTCACAACCGTTTTGCGGAGAAACTACTTGGCGTCGAAACTTGAAATTTGGCGCAGTCGTAAAATGTATTAACACGCACATATTAATCTATACGAAATTTTATGGAGGGTAAATTCAATTCTCATAATTGCATATATAGTGCGAGCTGTCTTTGGAAAGTGCTATTTGCAAGGGTTTCACTAATATTTTTTTCATTATTTTAGATATTATATCTTCAGAGATATAGTAGAAAATTTGCAAAAAAGTGTTCACCTCTTATTTTCTAAACTACTCAAACTATTATCATGCAATAATATGGGATTTGAAATCCAAACAAAGGGTGAAGCAAAACTATAGCGATGATATAATTTTTGAAAATGTCCACCATGTTTTTACGTTTTTAAAAGATATAGTATATAATATGTTGCAATATATATATATATATATATATATGTATATATATGTGGTTATGAGACTTAGTACATTGACTGCAATCAACCAATCATGTGTTAAATCTCAATGTAATGAAGTGTGCTTTGTAAGGTTATTAAGTTATGTTTTTCCTTCAATGCAAATTTTTCCGCCTAAATTGACACGAATATACCTAAATAATTTTGATAACGTCTTAAAATGCATTTATAATAATATTTAATGGACTAAATGACGTAACTAATAAAAAAAGTTGATGGAGGAAAATATTTCCAAAAATATTTATGAGGCTGCGGGAAGTTGAAAATGGAGGATGCATTTTTTCCAATTCGAATAAGACACATGCCTGTAGGAATGCCTCTATGTACTTTACCCTTTTACCTATATCTACTTAAATTGTACTTGCAGTATGATGTGTCGACAATTTCAAAATCATCTAGGAACAATTATTTGTATTTAGTTACGATACATAAAAATGAAAGTTATTGGGGCAAATTATATGCAGTGGAAAATGTATCATTAAGTAATAGCGAAAATTAAATGAAGAAATAACAAGAGCGAATTAAGTGTTACACCTCATTTTAGATACGATAAATTGAAGTGTAAAACGAGCATGTATAAACAAAATGGACGTAGAAAAGATATGTTGAAATTTTATAATTGCCTATTATTATGTTTTAATTATTTCTCGTCTAAACATATAAATATGTCTTAAAATTATTGTGGTCACACCGACAAAAATTCGTCATTATTGGGTTTTTATCGTCATCTAAAAATAATTTAAACCGCGGTTCTTCATGAAAAATAAGGCGCAATTAAACACCAAAATATAAACTAAACTCTTTTAAGCTTTATACGTCATTTATAATACCGTTATTAATGAGAATTGTTACGTGTGCAAACTTTTGAGCTTAATCATAAAACTAAGATAAGTTTTACGAATATCGTACTTTTTCCTTCAGTGCATCCATTGCTCTTTTTCTTTTTAACAGACGTTATTTTTTTTAAACTTGCTAAACCAGTTAATTTTTATTTAACGACACTTTAATTTAAAGTTTTATTCAATTGCAATAATAATATTGAAATATTCAGAATGTGCCCAAGGAGACACCAACTAGCTCAAGGAAACAACAACCAACGCGATTTGGACTGGTCCAGTTCAGAAATATTTACAATCAGCTCAAACTTTTAAATTCTTCTGCCCAGCTATGAACTTTCGGGCAACTTCCTCTGCATTTGACTCGCGAGAAATATTTAAGAGGATCTACTACAATTTGATAAAGTCAGAGAAACCTATGTTTCTCTGATTTAAAAACTTTGAGATATTGCAAAGTTTACTTCTTTGGTCAATCAAATTCAGATATCTTTTGGAAAATTTTCTTAAAAATCACTTTGGAAAATGTGATTTTTAAGTCAGTTAAGAAAGATATGAGCGAAAATGTCACCTGCATTAATGGAATAAAATTCACGTTTACATAATTTTGTTACCTGAGGTAACAAATTATGTAAACGTGAATTTTATTCCATTAATTTCCATTGAAAACAATTGACGAAACCTATCTTCTCAACTCTTTATATATATTTAAGGATTTTTTTTAAAAACTATAAATAATAAAAATTATAAAAATAGTTTCTAGATATAATAGAAAATTTCTTCTTTGAATACACAGAATAATACCACCTGTAATTCTATATTTGTAACTAATTGGAAGAATGTATCATAACAAATCCTGTTTATATTTTAAACATAGGTTAATTACTATAACGGTTTTGCTTTTGCCATCACGACAATTTGGTGGGAAGAATAGTAATCTAGTAAGAATAGTAAACTAAGAACGATATATAGTAAACTAAGAAGTTAATAAATAAAGAAACAACTGTGAAAGAAAAAAGAATATCCTAAAGCTAATATGCCCAATAATGTAACGGGCAAATGCGAATAAATAATGAAATGAGGGAAAAATGGCGAAAATTACATTTCAATAAATCGGTTGACATATGGGGAATGTTTATACCATTGAACGTTAGTTACAGTAAAACGATTAGTTTGGTTTTTGACGGTTTTTTACCGACGTGGAGTTAATAACTTTAGACTTTGATTCAAGTTACATGACGTATGTATTTTATAAATCAACTAAATTAACAAAGCGCGATTACTATCAAAAAATTTTATATAATTTTCAAAAAGTTTGGAATTAGAGTACTTTTGAAGATTATGAAAATTGCTGTCAATTTTCTTAAAAATGTTTTAATAATTTCAGTAATAGAACTCAATTGTAAATAAACCTATTACCTATGATAAGAACTAGCGCTACAGTAATTCCATTCATGCTTAAGAATATAAAAATATTTAATGGTGTATTTATTAAACTATTCCAAAATATTGATACAAATTTTTACCATGTACAATAAATATGCCCGATCAGAACAATTTATATAATTTTCGGAAAATTTGAAGAAACTTTTAGTAATTCTGTTTTTTTTTTGTAATTTTGACATAGGTGGTTTTGGGGATGAGTGTAGATAACGTGTTTTTTGGTATTTTCATGTTTCTTTTATATATAGAATTGATTAAATTTGTATTTTTTTGTAACTAAACAGACGAAAAAATGTTAAAAAATTTTATGAAAAATAAATGATGTTTTATGCACTAGACAAACTCCTATTCCGTTAGGTACAAGTCAACTTACGATTTCAAAGTGTTCATCGATAATCAACTTGAACGTAATCCTACGCAGAATCCAGTGATCAATTGATACTTGAAGAAAGAGGGAAATAACTTTTTATTACGGGACTATTAATCGGTCCACTTAGAAAACTTAATAGATTGCCTTTAGATAAGAAGATGTGAACTAAACCACTCTAGAGGATATAACATGTAAAAAATGTGATATAACATGTGCGCTGGTAAAGTATCGAAGATAATGGAGTTTAATAGGCTGATAAAGTCCGTAAGTACTAATATGGTGAATTGAAAGATACTTATAGTTCAATTTATATGATATGCATTTAATACCAAAAAAATGTATAGCCTAAGTTATACTTAAGAGTACTTCTGATGTGACATAGTTTAAAAAGTATATATTACGAGTTTTTCTCTCGTGGTATCGTTGCATTGATTTGCTGATTTAAACTGTGGGATTTTTTTCAAACCCAATGACACAATCAAAATATTTTAAAATAAATAATGTTCATATATATGGGTTACGCTATCTATTGACATGTTTTAGTATTAACATTTTATTATTAAATAAAATTACTGATAAAATTCAGTAATTGAATACTGGAATAATATTATTTCTTGGGTTAAAAGTGATCAGTAAGTTTTAAACTATAAACAAAGCCCGCGTCAAGTTTTGTGAAGATCTATAGCGTCTTCTAGATATATTTAAGTAACAAACTTCCAAACATACTTTTTCGTAGTATTAATATTACACGTTTCCAAAGGTAAGGATAATACATAGGTTACAAGTATTACATAACACATACGCACGCCAAATCTGATATCAATTTGTTTCTTACTTGAAGAGTTATTAGGTAACCAACATCCACCAAGAATACTATTTCAAACTAGCGACAACTATAAATATGTTGACTGTAAATATTATGGTTGGGTGTAAGATACAACATCTTCAGGTGGGATATTAGAAAAGATCAATCTTAAATAATCAATCGTAATACAACGAAACCTAGGTACCGTGGTAAAGAACTTAAAGAAAGTAGAAATAATACTACATAGTTTCATTTAATTGTGGATATAGAATGATAATACAAGCCAGAAAACCTTTTTTTTAGAATTTTTGTCCGTGCATTAATTAGTTCTTCAATCACGCAAAATTTATTGCACGGATTTTAATAAAATTTGGTAAGCTAATAATTTATACCAGAGGTTCTCAAACTTTTTTTCTCGTAGACCACTTACAAAATTTTACTAGTTTTGATCGACCTCCTGCTGCTGAATTTCTACCATATTCTCAAAACTCGTCAAAAATGTTAAGATTATATCTAACGATAGAAATTAGCGTCGCGGCTGAGTTGCAACCCTAAATTCGGAGTGATGAAATATAAAGAAAAATAGTATATTTTCTTGTGTTCTATTTATTAAAATAATATGATTACAGACAAAATAGAATTAAAATTAAACATTAATAACATAACTGAACTTCAACAATGAAAATCGACAATTAAAAAAAATAGTCATAATTTTAATAGCATGTACTTGATGGATTCACAGCCAATTATCAATATTTGGCTTCAGTTTTGTAAGGAATAACCGTAAATCTTCCCCATTCTGTGATGTTCAATCTGCTCCTTTTTTTGTTAATAGGTTTGTAACGACACTTAATCTTTTTTCGACGGGGTATGACGCGTATCGAGACTTGCAAAGCGCCGCCCGCCCGCCCGCAACGTTTTTTCAGACGGGCAAAGAGACAAAATACGACTTGTGCTGTGCTTGTAATCTTGCATGAACTTATTTGATTCTTTACAAATATAAACACGAATGCCAAGGATAAACGTTACTCATTTGTTTCCGGAATTTGGAAAAGAAAAATGTGAGCGAATCGATCTCAGTGTTTGCGAATGCCGGAAAAAGTAAGTACCTGCCTATTTGTTATACATACTTTTATTTTATATAGTAATAATATTATATTTGTTATATTGGGTCATTATTCGGTACTTCTATAAAAAAACAGAAAACCGAGCAAGATTGAACTTTTAGTATTTTTTATTACAAAATTATTTATTTACCCGACTGTGTTTTTAGCAATATTTTAATGATACTATCATGACACCGAAGCAATTGGAAGAAAATAATAACCAAATTTACTTCAAATTGAGATTAAAAATACGTTTAAAGTTATAAATTAAACTCCACCGTCATTTATGAAAGTTCTGTTTTTTCCATATCGTACAATAATACAATTTTAATTATTTCATGGCCGTGATGTAAGAAAAAGCTATTAGTTATATGATACTAAAAAAATATTAAATGGAGATAAAAATATTATTTTTAGAAACTAAATAGAAAATACTCTCTATAAATCCTAATGTTTAAAATTAATAACAGGTAGATAAGAAAAATAACTTAATTCTAAAAGTCATTTAGAAAAAATATTTAAATCAGGTAATAAATATAAAAAAATGCCATTTAGAGAATGGAATTTTTTTGACATGATATCAATAAAACTTAATTTTTTTAGCATGCTAGTTTCCTTTTCACTTTCTGGTCTAATTTCAAATACTGTAGTAACATTTCACACTATAAGAATGAACAACATGGTGTATTTTCAATGTATATATGTGGTATAGAAAATCCAAGTACATAGATATTTGAGTCATGTCAGTAATAAGCATCAAACATATTCGTTAAGCGAACAATCTACATAAAAAAAATAGTTTATATTCTTCACATTATATATTCTGATACACGGCTTCTTATAGTCGAATTTGATAATAAAAAGGATGAATTAATTAAATATATTTGAATGTGTAACTCACTTTTAATTTCCTGTACTCGTGAAATTAAATCCTAAAGTGCAGAAAAACAACTAACGTTCGGCACCACTTGAACGAGCGTTCGGACGAGTAGTGGTAAGCAGGTAGGAAGCGCTGTACGTCAACACATGCATCTCTAACACTCATATGCACCACACACGGTCAAGACTATCAGTCGGATTTACTGACCGTTAAAAACGTATTTCTGTTTCCTATTAACCATCAGTCGAGTCGGAACAAGAGACTACTTTACTGACCGTACCCTATTGCACGATCTAATTCCTGAAGTATCCATGTAAAATACGTTTTTAACTATCCGTAAATCCGACTGAGAGACTTGACCGTATGTGGTGTATACGGACGTTACCCACTTGTTTTTGTTTTGTACGTACGACCATCTGTTTTCCTCTGACTTCCACTACCCACTTTTACTCTGTCACTGGAATTGTTGATTGTATTCTTTTTGACGATCTACAGAATGTTCAAAGAGAGGATTACTTTTTTGGTTGCAAAAATGTTGTGTTAAACAAACTTTTAAACCTTTACAAAACCTTGAAGCTTTCATGCCTTGAATTTTTTTAAAACCGTATACTGTATTTTACTCTCGAATAATTATGTCACATATGCTTCAAAACGCAAAATCAAAATGCAATATTGAAAAATATCAAAAATTATTTTTCGTACACAAACATATAACGGATATTCGCGAGGCAGTTCAACAACAAAATCTTTCTACCAGACCAACGAAATTGTTTCAAAATCAGCCGAGTAAAAAATTTCTTATCTCTCGATTCTTCTTAAATTTTATTTTACATAGGATTTCTCTTTTAAATGAACCTAACACATTCCACTTTAATTCTTTACTGGTATTTCCGCGCTTTTTGTTAACAATGTTAATATTTATGTTCTCATTTACCACTTTAACTTCCATCCAATTAAGTTTTTCTTAGGTACACCTATAGAATATAATGACATACCTGATGATAGTGTTGTAATAAGTATAACAGTTGTGTGTCCCAAATCCCATTATGGCTGCTATAATATTATATCAACCATATATTATTATACCGGATATACCCACTTTGTGCCTCCATTGAATCATCTATAATAACATTTTTATACAAAGTTCTGAATTTTTGCTACTTTTAAAATAGTAATTGGACTTACTTATATTCTTAGTATTTAATCTATTGTCATTTTATCATAAGTATTTTACACTTATTAGATAAGAGCAAATATCATTCAAAATGTTTTACAAAAAAACTGACTAAATATTTGGTTTCCGAATCATCGGAATCATCATAATTTATCATTGCAAAATGATATCCAAGTATAAATGATGTATTTCACCGTGTTCAGCTTAAGTCGGCTCTGAAGACGTCAATCTCTCGCTTGTTTCAGTCTTAAGACCTTCAAGATTACAACTTTGACTTACGTAAAAAAAAGTTCTTTTTTCGCTGCGTCCCAAAGCGTATCTGCTGGAGCAATTCAAATGATTGTTTTTATTACTAAACATGCGTTTACTTACAATTTCAAACTATATTTTCTTTAAATTTCTCGTACCAATATCACGTGAGGTTAAAATCATCTTGAATACAGCGACCCTTTATTTCTCAAAAGAACCTAGGAAAAAGGCTGTCTCATATCCAAAAGCTTAACACAGGAGTATTTAGTTATTATGTCATCAGCCACTTAGAATATGTCAATATTTTTAGCACTTTATTATAAGTCATAAAGCTTCGTCGGTAGAAACAACGTCACTGGCGACGTTAAAAACCAAAATGTGCTTTAAATAAATATTTAAGTCGCCCATATTTCTACAACTTGTAACTATAATTGCACTATAATAATATGTAAATCAAAAACTCTTATTACGATATTAAACTTAAATTTTCAAATTATTGCAAACAAAAATACTTTTTTCATTTCGCTTGAATTTTAACTCACATCGTCTTGACCATGACACAAATTTGTACTCTGTTCCATTAAAGTGATTATATTTCATTTATAAGTTTGATAAAGGATAAATGTATTATGACATATAATTTTAAAATTATAAAAGTAATGAAATCTCATTTTAAGTAGCAAAAAACATTTTACTAAAAAAATTTAGATATGTTATATTTGGGGAAATTATAACAAAATTGATGCAATTCGATTAGTTACGATTTTCTAAGATTATTTCAAAAAATCTGAAGAAAGGCTCCAAAATAAGGTAAATATTCTTTCTCATAAAATAAATCCCTCAAGATAGAAACAATCTGTCTATGAAATAAAAATAAAAATACAAAAATAATATCGTAATTCTGGTTAGATATTAAAGTATATACTTTCTTATTATTATATCTTTATCTTTCACTTTTTATAGCTGAATTTAAAGACGATAATATTGATTATTAATAATTAAAGAATTCGAATTATTTATGGATTAACACTCTATTCAGTTATTTTCTAAGGAAAAAGATAATTGTCAAATTTCATGGTATAAGAGAATACGTCGTCTCTTTTTTTTAAATTGCATTCCTTTTAATTTCCCTACACTCGAACTATTTCGTACTTTATTGTACAAATGAACAATAAATTACAATGATGAGAAAAATATTTCTCCCCAAAATTAACGATCTATGTAGTAATTCTCTAGCTCCTTTATATTTCGTATGTAACGTTTCAAAAAATCACGACGATCTATTGCTTCGTTGTGACATTGCTTTTTTATTCTCGTTTTATCCTTTTTCAGTATTAAATAAGAATTTTCCCATAGAAGCAAGGTTTTCCAGGATAAAGAGTAGTTTGTATCATTTCCTGTTTCGCGAAATATCTCCTGGCAGAAAATAAAATTGTTGCTCCACTGTGACGTGAAAGAAGGGCAAGTAAAGACATTTTCACATTTATAATATTAAAATAATTGCTATATAATCAAGAAAAAAATGTATTATTGAGGCTTTCAATTTTAATAATTTTTTATTAAAAAAGTCATGTGGCTACTTTGTATATAAGTGCACAACAGAGTTACGACAATTTATTACAGGTCCCCGTACATTTTGAATCACCCGCGTGGCCGTGGTAGTATTTATGTAAGAGATGCAATTAATCTCCATCTAAAGCTATTTTTTTACTCCAACGACATTGTATTCTCGGCCCTATATTAAAATTTGTATGTAATTTGTCAGGGAATTTATATTTAAACATAATTTTTTTCTTCCCCTGTCTTTTGTGGTGTTGTGATGGATTATCTCTTGGTTAGTTTGGAAGAAGATCTGCTCGTTTCAGTACTTGCTGCCAGTAACAAATAAAGGCACTGAACTGAGAACAAATGACTTTAATTTTAATGAAGAAAATGTCTTCTCATGGCTAAGGCTTATATAAAATGAATTATCTCATATGTTATGGAATAGAAAATATGGCGCTCGATATTTTATGTTACTTTTTAACATGCTTTACATTAACTTCACTTATATTTATGTTCGTATGAATGCAACGGAATATTTCAAGTAAATTTTTATTCACGTCTAGAGGTCCGAAATATTTTAAATGTAGCACACGTATAAAAAACAGATGACAATACAATAATTTCATAATTAAAAATTTAAGAATTATTTCATAATTACAAACATAAGAAAATAAAATGATAGGCAATAAAACTAATAGATGTCATGCGATCTTTCATTTAAATTTTAACCCACTTCCAGATCTCCGAATCATTTGAAATCAGATCAAGAATCGGTGACGAAATCATGTCAAGAATCGATGACCAAATAATAATATCCGATAAAAAAATTTTGAAAATAAAATCATAGCTTTAAAAAACTAAAAAAAACGCACTTTCGTAAACGCACTTAAAATAAAAATTAAAGACAACAAAATTAACTTTAATATAAATTGAAATAATATTGCAAATGGTGTTTACCTTTTAGTGAAATTATTTATTTCCCAAGTGTTTACGATAACTAGTACTGACAGGGTTTTCACATAATGTCCAACGGTCACATCCATATGTTAAATAATTTTAATATCTCAATGAGTATCGCATATTACGCTAATTTTGTATATATTTTCATTTTTTATAGTTCACTACTGCCTTTCCTATTAGCATTTAGATTTATAACACAAATTACATTTTCGGGAAAACGGCTAAGTACCATATTAAAAAGCAGGTAAATTTTCGGGCTCATTCTTCTTAATATTTGGTTTTATATTGCAACAATCACAAAATTTAATGCATTAATATGATTGTGATTGGTCATAACTCTTGAACGAACCGAATATACACACAAATCCACACAAATATATATGTGTGTGTGTGTTTGTGTATGGATGTGTGTGCGTATATTTATATATATATATATATATATATATATATATATATATATATATATATATATATATATATATATGCATTTATGAAAATTGCATTAACACGATAAGCCTTCCGAATTATTTCACATTTATTCCATAGAAGTTTATCTCTTAGCAAAAGTGATGTTCACTTTTGCAACCTTTATAATTTCTTATTAATATTTGTATGGATTCCGTTCATTTTTGTTTCCTTCTAATGACTTATTATTTTTTTTAACAGTTCTAAACCCGTTTGTTCTGCGCGCTAAAGTAGTCAACTATTATCTTTCACTTTTATATCATGTATAATGTTAATATATACTTACATTAATTAATGCTGTACCTATATTCCTTCAGAAATACCAGTTTGCCCAAAAAATTGCATAATATAACTTCCCAAACCCCGCTACGCCTTTTCTCTCGCGCTCACACAATTCGCAAATATGTCCTGTTCATCGTTACCTACTTATTTTCGCGTCTCTATTCATGATACCTACAGACATAGGTATCGTGAATGAGGAACATTAACATGACAAGTCTTGTTATTTATCGTGTGTTGACAAGCCGTGTTGATTCATATCGTGTAAAGTTGTAGCCACATATGCATGCACCTATCTACAAATATACTGGGACGGGCGCGTCGATGGGCGAGCGCCGTATTCTCGGCTGATACAATTATGAAAGGGTCGTTGACGTAGACGAAGTGCTCGGATCTATGTACGTCGGAAACGCTCCTGGCTCTCGTTACACCGCAGGCTATTTGTTTTGTCTGTATATGAATATTGTTTAAAGGTACTAGCCCCTTGTTTTTTTATGAAAAATCGTATCACTTGATGGCTAGCGAAAACGACTTCTCAAAACAGGAGCAATTTTTTTTGCCCCGCTTGTTAGCTCGAATGAAACTGACAGAGGATTTTTGTGTACATTTCTTTTATAGTACAAAATATTTATTCTGATTTCACTTAAGATATTGCATAAATATTAATTTTTTAAAAATCGAATAAATTAATATGGATAATTATGGTGTTTTTATTGATTTTGATTAAATATGCAAGTTCAATTCCAAAAGAAAATAAATGGCAGTAGATTTTTATTTTAGAAAAATTAGCTACTATTTAAGTCTAGTTTGTTTGGATGAGATTTTAAAATATACAATATTTTTATTCCTTAGACAACCCTGTAAAAATAACTGAAAATAAGTAATTTTTAAAGGGTTGATTCGGTATTTTATTATAGATAATAATATAAAGAAAAAAATACATATCTTGGACATTTTTTTTTTGCAATAGACTCATAATTCTTTAGTTTTTTTTCTATCTAAAATAATGTATATGTTCCAATTAATAAAAAATATGAAAGAACTTCAGGTAAACACTGCAAATCGCCGGTCGCTTGACGAGCTGATCTTGTTGGTGATAAGTAATCCGGAAAACAATTTTCGGTCAGCTTTAAAATTTTATTTTATTGGAGGTAGTATAGGATTTGACACATTAAAAGTATTAAAGGGATTTTATAAAAAAAATTGAATATTTTTTTTATTTTCAAAAATTTGAAGACTGGATCAGCTTGGCGATTAGCCAGGTTTTATTTATATTAAGCAGAAATATTTTACGTTCAGAATAATAACAGTAATTAATCCTGTGAAAATGTTTAAATATTAAAAAAATTACAACTTTTACAAAGCACTTATAAAGTATAAGGACGCGCAATTTGCGTAAAAAATTGAAATATTATTTGAATTAACCTATTGACTTTCTCTTATACTCATTACGTAACTGCAGATGTTCTTATGTCTAATTTAACTTAAAACTATAATTGGAATAGGATTAAGTGTAAAAAATAGAAAAAGCCTTATCAGCTACATAGCTTATTTTTGTACTATTATTATATTATTTTTGTATTTACGAAGCCATTTGTTTCTAAACTTACAGAAATGTTAGCCGATATCAAAATAAAGACTTATAACACTTAATTTATAAACAAACGGTACAAAATTTATTAATTTTTTAACTAAAAATTACCTGTATAGGAATCGACAACAATTAAAAATTATCAAAAAAAATTTCAGAAATTCTAGAAATATTTGTTCGCTCCCATATCTCTGATCAATTTACGTGAAAATTTTAATACAATTTTTATTATAAGTTATTCGAAAAAAAATTAAATATTTATCTGTTTGTTTTAAATATTATCAAAAATACATAATTTACCCCAAAATAAGAATTGCTTGTAATATGTTATATATTAAGTATTTTTCCAATGTTTTGAAATTTTTCAAATTTAGAGTATTTTTCAAATTTTTCCAAATTTTTTCCCATTTCAATTTGGCAGAGGCCAAATTGAAATGGGAAAAAATTTGGCTGAGAAAAAAGCTACTGATAAAGAATTACTATGAGAGTAATATAATAAAGCATGAATCAGAAAAGATGTTGTAAAACTTACAATGATTTTAATTGGGTACATATCTTTATACGAAATTTATACAATTATATTCAAATTAAAAAAAAAATACCTGTTAGGATATTTTTAGTAACAAATGATAAAGAGTATAACGCTTCATCAGTCATTAAATAGTCTTCAAAATTATAAAAATTCAAAATTGGAGTAAATTTCTTATTTTATAGTAAATATTGTATTTTTCACAACAAAAGAGCCATAGATAATCTGTATGCAAAGATTACTAAAGTTTGCCATATTATGTCTCTGTTTCAGGCCTAATTGATTTTTATTTTTATGCTTAAGTTTTGTTTTACATCTTCTTCAAATTAGACTTTAACATCCGGAACAAAATAAAATAACGGTATGCACGGTTTGAATGTTTCCTTAATGTTCTCCATTATTTGTAATTAGCATTGTATTCGGCTTAAATTTGCATAGATAGTGTAAATAAGGCTCTCATTTGGCCCATGTACAAGCGGAGCCGGCGACGCGAGCAAGGAAAAGCTATTCGGAAAATTAATCTTACCGTTACGTAAATATTCTACGTAAATAACTATGTCTTGTAAGAAATAACTGTGATGAACTGTGCATTGATGTTATGTGTTATTGTGTAACGGGTGTTATGTAACAAAATAACAATATCTTGATACTGGAATGTTAGATTCAGATAAATGTTGTTGTGTCTTTTGAATGAATTAATATTATATTTAGTTATTATGTTATTAAGCATTTTTCACATTTATAAAGAAGATTGTGTCATTAGTTTCATATCAAAAATGGCCAGTTTTCATTGAAAAGTTTAAGTATTTTAAATATTTGTTTCTTTGTATTAATCAATACCAGGAAGATAAATCGTTCAATTTGAACAACTTAACTTACATTTTAAACACAATTAAATGAAACTACGTGATGTAGTATTATTTCTACTTTCTTTAAGTTCTTTACCGCGACCTAGGTTTCGTTGTATTACATCTTCAGGTCGGCTATCAGCAAAGATTGAATCTTCTAGTCTCTCTAGATTGAATCTTCTAGTCTCTGTAGTCATCTGTAGTGTTATTTTATTCTAAAATTACTATACTAATTAAGTACTACGATTTCCAAATTTTCTTTAGATTAACTGCTAAAAAATTCGTTTCCAAAATCGTGCTAGAATAAATGTGTACAAGTTAATTACTAATTATAATTCCAAACTTGAATCCATAAATATAAAATGGATATTCTGCCTAAGTAAATATCAATTTCAGATTCATGGACATTCGTTATTTGCAATTCAGTGAATATGGTGATGGTACTTTGGATATATCCTAAGTAAACCTTCCGTGAATGAAAATAAAAATCCTTTGGAACAATTTGATACCGAGTATGAATTTACTTCACATGTCTTTATGGCTACTTTAGTCACAAATATTGGCCAGTATGTGATTATGAAGCTGTAAAGGTGGCAACAGAACTCCTCAATGATGAATAAAAGATTCAGTAGATTTGGGCTTGTTTCACTTATCTTGTAACAAATGGTAACCTGTGTCTGGCGATGTAGCCGGAAGGTAGTAACTGTAAATCTTCAATGCCGAGGAGTATATTTATTATTTTTTTTAACAAGTCTTTGGTTATAAATTTTGCTTAATTTCTGTCTGTATAGCCGGAATGTGACAAAGGTGTTTCCCAATGGTGAGGAGTAGATTCACCAAGTTTGGACTTATTTGACTTTTCTGCTGAGTCCTTTGGTCACAAATTGTGATCGAGGTCGGAAGATGGAGATCGAAGGTTATGACAGGAAATTTTTGCTGGCGAGGAGTTAACAAATCGCGTTTGGACTCGTCAATAAAAAAACATGAAAGGACTATGATCATCAGTAAGTAGGTAAGTATGTGTAGATTTAAACTAAAGTCTAATTCAGCTACAATATTAGCGGGCAGGTGAGTAATTATATACAGCTCTATACAAAGTCGTGAAACACTGACTGAAAACAGAACCGAGAAATATTATCCAAACAGCAGTGTATATACATATATATATATATATATATATATATATATATATATATATATATATATATATGAACTACGCGTTAATCATGGCAAAGGGAAGCTTTGACAATATTTTCTAGTTTCCATTTTCCTGATTTATATAAATACACTTCACCTCATTGCGTTGAATGGTTCATGTATGTCTACTATTCTATATACATTCATGTACATGAAAATTAGAGTTGAGGTTTTAATTCTTTATATATAAGTTTGTTTAACCCTCACAGTCCGCTGCACTGCATAACTGTAGTGCGGTAATTGTTCGCCTTTAAGAAATATTCATGGTAATACAATTTTTGAAGCGATTAATTTCCGCTGAATTTATTATTTAGTGTCTTAGTTATTATTTAGTGTTACATAATTAAGGTATTACAAAGTTTCAAAGATGTATCATAAAGTGCGGTTTTTTTGTCAAATCATATAAAACCTACAAGTCTGTCATATATATTATCTTAGGTAACATCTGTGTCCCCAATAGCTTCGACAGCCCAGGTGTTAGAGACTGCGATGTACAGATATCATTTTAATTTACCTTCAAATATTGGTATATTTCAATAATCTTTCAATATATATTGATGTTATGGTATTGATATCAATTCACACTAAAATATTCTGGAAAACTGTCCAGCTAATTACAACAAAAGTAGTCCAGCTTAAATTGAGTTGTGGCCAAACAAACTGAAGGAAACACAGACAGATATTGCGTTTCATATATGTGATAACTATTCGCATAATGATAGATTATTAAATACCGGGCTAGTGTTAATAGAACTACGCAACATTAAGGTTCCGCAGTTATTTCCATATATATATATATATGTATATATATATATATATATATATATATATATATATATATATATATAAGCATTCGTGCGTGCTTGCGTGGACGTAAGTGAACGTGCTTGCATGCATACATGCGTGCGTTCGTGCGTGCGTGCATTCGAGCGGGCGAGCAAGCCTGCGTGCGTGCATGTGTGTCTAAATTTTAGGCGTTCCAAATTTCAGACATAAGTCGGAAATTGGTGAATAAGTCAGACCATGACAAGGTATCTGACGAAAACTATACTGTTTTAGATACAGAGACACTTTTTAAATTAATGAAATGGTCAGTGTTGTAGTCAAAATGTCGATGATAAAGCTACAATATCTTCATTTCGGAAGAGCTGTAACTCTTATCGGCGAAAGACCGTCATTCTGTAAACATAACAATATTTGAAAGTATTTCTTATTTCAATATATTTAATATTAAATGATTGATAACAAAAAGTGGGTTTGTAAATTATATATTAATTCAAGTATTTCTAATATTAATATAAATTAAGCCTAATAATACTAAATGAGGTTGCTACATTGATAAATCTCCCTAATTATTATGCTACTCGATCCATTATATTACGACCACTCATATTACGACGAAAGAAACAAAAGCTAGAAGCAGAAGGAAGAAGCTTGGAAGATGTTGACAGCCAGTTTTAATGCTGGAAACTAACCACTAGAAAATTGAAGCAGCTCGATTTTAAGTAGGATTACTCAAGAAGCCTACTAGGAGACAGACTCAATAAACTAAGGTGAAGTCATTATAGATATACCTTTATATATTATTTATTATTTATTGTTAAGACTGGGGAATTAGATTAGAAATTCACGCATATTTAAACGTTTACTGTATATGGCAAAGAAACAATTATATGGTACATAAACAAAACTCCTATCTTGCTTACCATCTTTTAAGACAACTGATATCATCATTAGTAAAATATATATGATCATGTGAAACTAGTAAGGTTGGTCTGTGAAGTATGATCGTTTGATGATACAATTTCTATACAAGAGCAGTTTATTGTCTTCTGAAATTTACCTTGTTTAATTTTGTTGATTGTACATTTTTTCACGGACTGGTAGTGGTAAACAAGATTATTGGCCACCTGATATATGTGGTGGTTTTAAAGTAATGCGCCTACTTCTGATAAAGAAAATGGACATGCAACCACTAGTGATGTGACTTTTGACGTTTCACCAACTATTAGTATGGAAAATATAGTTTCCAGTAAATAAAAAAAACGAATGAGGCATCTCCCGCATCAACGACCGCCATGAACATTATGTTCATGGGCTTTATATTTGAGTCACATAGAACTCGCACATTAAAGAAATAGTAACCCTTTAATTTTCAGAATTCTTCGTCTATGTGATCAATTGAAAGAAGTTGTAAATTAAAATAAAATTAATATATACTTTCAGGATAATCAACAGACAATACCTATGGTAAAGGGAACCGCTTTTCCGAATATAAATATTTTCATGTGAATAAAGTGGTGGGTTTGTGAACCTCATTTCTCTCTAATATGATACATCCCAAAGCATACATACATCATGCACAATTAACTAAACATATAACGAACGTTCAAATAACGAAATCGCACCTGGATCCTACAAATAAAGTACTTTAGTAAGACTTCAATTTAGTAAATAAAAAAAAATTTTAAGTAACTAAAAGTTTTTATTGGTGATGGTATGTGGATACATTCAATTACATAAATTACTCGTGCAAATAGTATTATTCTGTAAAAGTCATCCTCGATATTGTCTTGAATAAAAATGACTGACACTGATATTGTAAATAACTTGACTTTCACAAGAATTTTTTATCCCACAAAATTGACATTAAACAAAAGCATGTTCCCTAATGTGTAAATCCATAACTGTAACAAAAGCCTGTGTAAGCAGGAAATGCCATGATTTTCACAACAATACAAATCTTTTGTTGGTGTATATTTTACTTTTTCTTATTTAAATTTCTAAGAAATACATATGCTTAATTAACATTATATAACATAATTTTTAGTATAATACTCTCGATGTAATAACCAGGTCTAATCTAGGTGTAATAGAGAGGGCTGTATTTTACACGTTAAAAGATCCGCTCTTATTTTGGCAATTTTTAATCTTGTTTTACATTCATAGGGATCTGGGAGCACTCTGAATTTTTTCCTGTTTTATTATTTCACGTTATTAATCTTTCTTCAACAGAATAATTTTAATCAGATAAATTATTCATATGATATAGTTTTCATTGGAACTCGATATTAACTCTGATTTGCATAAAATTAATGAAATTTATAACCATAGATAACCGGTGAACTGTCAAAGTCAACGGAGAGCGTGTTTTATAACCAAAAATATTATTGACTGATGTTTATATTGATGCCACGAACCGTCACGAACTGTTACATTTCCTATTGCAGTGGGTAATGGTAACAGTCCTACCGTAGATAATAGATTAAGATAGAAATAATTCTATATCGATAGATTATTTGGATACAAAAATGTAACTAACAACAAAATATTTACCTCTGGTGAGCAAAAACAATGCGTAGATATGTTAGAGGGATGGGCGGTCTGACTCATAATTTTCTTGAGGTTAAAAGTATTTTTGTAATAGGCCTTTAAAACTAATTACGTTGTGACAACTGTTAGCGTCCTCTCAAAGAAAATACTTTTTTCGATTTTGTATTGTTGTACATGGGACAAGTTACTTAATAGACTTTGTGTTTTAAGCTTTTATTTAGATAACATAATCCCTAGTAATATTAATAAGTAACACGTTTTCACAACCTGTATTTGTTTGTTTTTTCTTTCACGCTCAATTTTATGTACGTACATTCATCCTCAAACGAAAAGTAGACTGTACAAATAGCACCCATAGTTAAGCTATCACTCAATGCCAAATTCTATTACTACAGTTGTGAAATCATATTTTAAATATAAAAAGAAATTTAAATAATTTTGCAAAATTTTTTCTTTCGCTTAAATCACTTTCTTTTACAACACGGATGATCACTTTATTAAAATTTGACGAAACGAAACATGATTACTGTTGCATACACAAAATGAGGAAGAATGATATTTGTAATGACAGCAAACTTATAATTTTATTACCAATTAACTATTTATTTATTTGGAAAACATGGTAATATATTATAATATTAATTATTGGGCTTTGAGCTACTCGCAAACCTGAACCATGTTAGTTTGCTCTTTCATACTTTAAAGCAATCTTCGTAATAAGTTATTATATATTATGTTCAGAAAAATCTATTGCATTGCAATCATTACAAAAAACAATATTACAAAAACTGTCAAAATAAGAAAATATTAATTATATATCTCTTTCACCGTACGCGCTCAAGCGTTTTATTTTTTTGGTTTTTAAATTGATTGTAACGTTATAATACGTTCGTAAACGAAACTTAGCTTATTTTTACATACTCTTGAATTATGTAAATAATAGGAACAAGGTATGAATCAGGACACACTGAGTTAACACAAACAATACCTTGCAAAATTATTCACAAAATCATTTTTTCTAATGAAAGCATAATTGGTCATTAAATTCGCTGATGGATTGGTAAGATCTTTATTGGACAAATATTATTATACTATGTAAAAGGTTTTCGAGATAAAATCAAATGATAGAATTTGAAATCAATTTTCGTTAAATTCTAATTTGGACAATGATCTCAATTCTGTAGCCTCCAATATATTTCTATTTATCTTTATTCATTGGAGCGCGAAAATAATTGAGAATTATCTTACATCATCCGTCCTTGTTTCATTTGTAGGACAGAGTATACACTTCTATAATAAAGTACCAGAAGACGTATTGGAATTATCTGACAAACATTTTAAACACGTTGTTAAGACACGTTTACTCAAAAAAACGTATTATACAATTAATCATTATATAAACGACTAAATTGACTGGAGCCATCACTCTAACTTATTAAACTAGTATACATAAATAATAAAATAATTTCTTTACTGTGTGATGAAATTTTTTATTTATAATTGTTCTCATATTTTTTTTATTATTTTATATGCTTAATAAGGTAAAACGACGTTTGTAGGTTGAATAGAAATAAAATTGAATTGAAACGTGATTATTTCTAAAGAGAAATGTACTGTTGGGTACAATATATTAGTAACTTTAGTGGAGAGATAACTAAAATAATAATATTTGTATCAAAAATAGGTAAATTAATTTGATTCACAATCATCGTTCTCGAATTTTGTTATCGTGACTTTAGTTTGAGTAACTTTTAATAAATTTGCCTGATATCTTTCACTTCGATTTCTCAGTATTTTATAAACACTCTATATTGGATCAAAGACAAAATTAGTGAGTCTGCGAATAATTTTGTCTCGCTCTATGAAAGACAACAAAACGAAATCTTAAATGATTCAAAATTGAGTAATAGGCAAATAAAGTCGAAATTCTTGGCTCCACTATAATATCTCGCAGAACACAGCTACGATAAAAGAGACAAAGCGCTGTGTATGCAATCCATGCTCTAAGTACTAGGAAGCTACGGAGTGTTAAAATATGAGTTTTTAAAATGCTAATCACTAAATGTTTAAAAAAAATAACAATATAGAAAAGTCAATTCGAAGAATAACTCAATTATTAATATAATGTATTACTTAAAATTGCGGATATGGTAAAAAAAACGTTACAAATGAAAGATAATATATTTTTATTTTAACCCATTGCTATGAAGCAAGGAGGTACCGCCGGAGTGCACTATTAGAATTCGAAGTCATATTTATTTCTATGAAGTGATGGAACTTTGCTACCTCTCGTTGTTTCTAATGTTATAAATAAGAACCAAATGTATAAATATTTTAGTTTAACCATAGATGAAAAGTAAATATTTAGATAATGCACCACTAATATTTACAATTGGGTCTTTAGTATTTTTATAAAAGTATACAGGAATGGAATCTTATTCAAGCAACTATTTAATATTCAATATTTTATACACATAGAATTATTTTGTTAGATATACAATTATGAAGTATCTAATAAAGTACTGCATATTACTAGCATCACTTGCTAACAATACGTTGTTCTGAATTTATTTAGCTGCTGTGAACTTTGGGACAATGTGTAATTTTTTTTTAATTTGGAATGAGTTGTTTGTAACTAATTCTTTTTTTTTATTTTATTAAATGTTCTTTCACTAATTAGTACAGGTTTCCTCTTGAGTAAGTGAGTCTTACCGATGTTGCACTGTCTGTAACCGGATTTTTTTCCACAAAATTTTAATTGTCGTTAGAACATCTCGACTGACGACGGACGCCCCTACTTTTGGTCACTGGTTTGCACGTCAAAACTTTCCTGCGCCATCTGCCATCAATTCCGCGACTCGTAAGATCATCCTAAAGCCATTTTCTTTTTATTGTATATTGGCATTAGACACGTCGAGAAGTTTGATACATCTACACACTTCGGTACTCCGTATTCTACTACGATGAGTAACCCCTACTATATTACGCTCTATTTTCCTTTGGGCGATTTGCAGTTAGGTAATTTGCCGGAGGACAAGTGTCAACCTCTTAGCTACATAATTATCGTGGCAAGTGGAACGCTTCATTTGTAGACTTAACTTGACGCTTGAGTTTGATGTTTTTATTCTTGAATATATCGAACCGTTTATGAAGACCTATTTGATGCTGCGTTTTTTTTCATGTCAAAAACTAGCCAACAGCCAACTTCAAAAATATATTATTGCATTCATTCCAATTAAATATACTCGAATAATTTCAAATAAACAAATTTAAAAATAGTTCTAAATTTGATTAAGCAATCCATGATTTTTTTCTGAAATGAGACATAATTGTAAAATAAATTTAATTTTTAATAGGATAAATGCCTGTAGAAAACTAATGTTCACAACGGAATTTTTTTCTGTCGCTATTATAGTACAATAAAACAAAATTCAGACATGCTTCAGAAATTTTGGAGAGCCAAATTTAAGTTAAGTTTTGTGAACATTACCATAAAGTTATCGTGAAATTAATTTATTTTAGTTAAAAGTTTTCGAAACAAGTGGTGTCTTTTTAAATAGTTAATTAAACCTAAAAAATATAATCTGTTGGAATCCGTAATAAATATAGATAAACACATAAAATCTAATTGCTTTTTAAATTAACATTTTTTATTTCTTCTCTAATGTTTATTTATCAAATTACAGATTCAAAATTGTTAGTAAATTAAACACTGACTATTTTATTATATAAAAATTGCCATATATTTAATAGCGTTATTATTTCTATTTTTCTAAGATGCATTCTTATTAACCCTATACACATAATGTTTATTTAATCTATTAATCCTAAGCCTGCATCCTACGTTGTTATGTAAATGTGTATGAAATAAAATTATTTGAATATCAAAGATGCAACTGAATCTATAAGACTGGTAAATATTACATCTTAATGACACATGGGCTTAATGCACAAACCATGCTGAATAAATTTATGTGGGGTGCTTCCATCTCACGTTGTTTATTGACGATATCGAAGTTTTTCAAACAAGCTCTTTATCAAAGTCTGACTTAAACGGGGGTAATAATGCAAGTGAGTTTTAACAGGGGACGGGTGTGAAAAATGAAATGTTAGCGACTTCTTTCCAGTCATTGCAAATAAATTGATGCGTTGAATTTTAGGTTTTGTAAGGAATTATGTTTGTGATTGCCATTTATTAACAGATCAAATAGGATAATATTTTAAGTGAATATGAAGTGATTAATGTACGCAAAGTACATGAAAAAGTTACTGTATAATAATATTTTATTTGAATATAATGATGTATTGAAAATAATTTTAAATTTTTCCCGGCGGAATTGTATTTATTATTCTTTTAGTTATTTATTTTTTATGTTTAATATACTTGCATTTAATGTACTTGTATACAACTTTAGATAGAGATGATGCGTGAAGTAGTGCCATAGGGATAAAGAAGGTTTTGTTTGTATTGAATTTATTAAAATATTTCGTATATAGTAATGTCTCCTACATAATTCATGCAGTCTATGGTGGAGAGTACACGAACCGTAGCTCTTTCACCGTACTTCCCTTTTATGCTTGGTGATTTCAAGAGTTTTGATGGCTATTTGTCCGGATTCCTCAACAAAGGATATCTCAACAAATATCCACGCGATTCCTTCAACTCAATATTAAGTCAACAGGAACTGACTACGGAAAGCAATTGTTTTAAATGAAATTGCCTCATTGTCTTTGTTTTTTTAGGTCTACGTACCTCAAAGCTATAAAAGAAATTTTATAAGATCACTTCGTTTCCGTCTATCAAGAACCTTTTTCTCGGAAACTTGTGGATATATAAAGTGAATATTAATGTCAAATACTTAGATCTACGATCCGTTGATGCTGCAAAAATACAAGCTTTTATTTGAATGCAATAAAAAATATAGGCATTTTGGTCGCGTATTTTGACACTCGCAAATAAACAAAAACTTTTAGGGCACTTCCTGGTAACCTAAAATTATAAAATTTGCCAAGAAGCGAAGTTTTGTAGCACAAGTAAAGAAAAAAAACAAAAAATGTTAATTTGTAGTTACATCACATAAAAAAAGGCCTGTAAAAGACAAAGCGCCTGTGTAGGCAATACGTCGTCCTATTAGACTATTATAACATTGAAATTTTATAAACAGTTCAATAAGAATTTTATGTAACGTAAAATGTTCATGAATGCGTAAATATGTACGGAATACTCGTACTGCTAATGCCACTTGTACTTGAGAGATTTTCCACATTGTTCTAATGATAATACAAGGCTTGGAATATAATTGTAAACGTTTTTAAATGACCAGGGCGTACGATGTCGTGGGCATAGTAAATTGTAACACATATGAAACATCACACTATTGAAATTTAATTTAAAAGATTTAAGGTATAAAATCAATATTTATTGCAATATTCGTAAAATTACATAAATTCAATAAACTGATAATAGTAATAATAATATCTATGTTTTATTTTTTTGCAAAGATATCAGATGATTGGAAAAAAAGTAGTGATCTAATAATATAAAAAGTATGATTGATTGAGAAAGAATGTCTGCATTTATATAGGTGTAATATTTACATGTAAGTGAAAGTATAAAATAACACAGAACTACTTATTTTTTCAAGGAGAAGGTTATTTAAGGTATCCCTAGTATGAGGTGAATTACCAATAATTTCTCATATGGTAAATATAACATCCATTTTTTAAAAATGAAACAAGATTTGTTATGGCGAATCGCGTATAAATAGCAGAACGCCATAAGAAAAATAAAAATAAAAAAATTTTTTAATCTGACAGAATATCTTAATGGAATGGTGCATTATATTATCAAATTAAATGAATTACGAAGCCAAAATGTTTTAAGAAATTATTCTTTGTAAATAATAAATAAATTTTAAATTCAAATTAATATTTTAACAATTAAATTAAGTTTTAATGGGATCATGAATCTCAATTCTTTACTGTTTTACGACAAACGAAAATTCGCCATCTGTATGAAAAATTGTCATTCACTGACCTTAAGGGAACAAAATTGTTCTCGAAGTCCTTTGCTGCTCAACCAGAAGGGCTCCTTGAAGATGATGATATAGAATCTCGACTCAAAGCTGATCGTCGACTTTGCTGCTTGGATATACAATTAAAGATCCTCGCACTTTAATATTTAAAAGAAACTTTGCGGCTAGGATATATAGTTATTATCCATGCCCGCTGAAAACTCGAAAGCAATAGAAAAATGATTAACGATGTATACTTGCAGAAGTTTTCGAAAAGACTGCACGAAACATTTTGCTAAAAGAGCGCGTAAAAACAAAGAACAATTTTATTATTTGAAAAAGGAATGCAACAGAAATGCCATCGGGAATGTTCTAAACTTTACAAATGTATTCCATTTTTCAATAAAATTCAATACAATGTTGTTGGCATTTAAACATAAGAAAGCCATACTGAAGAAAAAATACATTGGAACTATTAATCATTTGACATTCCCCACACAGGTGGCGATGAAATTAAGTTTAAAAAATTGAATTGATATCTCAATCAATTATTGTCATACAATAATTATAAAAAATATAAAATTATATCATTTTGATTTATTACAATTTTCAACCAAGATTATTAAGATTATTTCCACCTTATCAATACTGATAGGGTGGAAATAATCATAAGTAAAGGTATAGTTTTTAATTTTTATATCTAAGTTATCTGTAAACATATATATATTTATATATTTGTTTGGCATCTCCTGAATACGATTTATTTTACTGGAAATTAACTACTTCAAATATGACGAAATATAAAAATTTAATAGTTTACGTTCCTGAGAAATTACCGCAGTAATTATGAATAAAATTATTACAATTAAATATATGCCATAATTTATTTGAAAATTGCCGTAAAAATTTTTATATTACGATATTATTAAATTGTTTTATCCCGGTTCGTTGCTTTTTAGTAATCTTAAAAAATTCAAACTTTATTCACTGCAAATTAATACTGGACGCGTTAGCTAGCTGTGTATGTCTTCTTAGTCATATATATTCAAAATCTTTAGTCATAAAGCTAAATAAATCTTTCATAATCTTTGACACAAGCCATTAATTTTATTACGCATCCGATTACTACTTATGAGAAAATTTTCGAATCCAACAAATGTATGTATAGTTTTATGACATTTATATATGTAATTAATATACATTACCTACCAAATTACAAATTAAATAAATGATTACTATTTATACAGAACTTATAAAACTATCGAAGATATAAAAAACACCGAACTCGCCATAAATAGTAGCCGTCTTTGCGGATGTTAAATTAATTTTATTCTAAAACGGCAGAGCGATATAACTCAGGATCTCTGTCATGAATTAGCTACTCCAGTGGACTTTATCTTCGTTATATGGTGACCTGTTCGTTCTAATTTATTTCATAAACAATTATTATATAGTATCATCTAAGTATCGGAACCGATCATCTGTTCTCATCTAACACCAACTAACTAATTGCTTGGTGTTCCCAAAATAAGTCGCCACGGAATTAAAATAAAAATTAAATACTAATTTAAAATTTTCATAATGCCAATAAGCCATGTAAACTGTTACAATTTTATTCAAAAGATTTGAAATGGAACATATTAAAGATGTCTAGATTGTTAAGAAAATTATATTAATGTTTAGAAATCCTGAAACAGAAAACTTCACTATTTTACGTTATTTCCATTTATAATGGATGAGCCTTCTAAACTACCAAGTTGTAAACTAAACTTCGATAAGTTAAATTTTATTACTTCTAGCTTTGCATTGCTTTGAACTTGAAAACGTAAATGTAGTTTAGAAATTCCGACAATTAATATTAGAATAATCATAAAATATTCATGCTTAAATGAATTCTTTTCACAAAACTTGTATATCAAAATATTTTAATTATTAGGAAGGTCGCAATTCATATTTCTCAATCTTCTCTTTAGCTCATCACAGTCAAATATATTTGCATAAATAATAAAGACCGAGGCTGATATTATTTCCATTATACTATCTTAAATTTAAATATTCAACATTACGTTTATCTGGATCACATTTCAGGAATAAAATATACGATGTATGAATTTACTAATTCATTTGATAGTTTAAAACTTATTATTTTAGGTTAATTAATCTACTCTATTAACTACTTTTCATTGTTTTTAAATGATTGGTATTTTATTGTGACATATATAGAGCGAATAAATTCCATTTGAAAACGTTTTAATATAAATCTTCTTAAGTTTATTTAATTTTTTTTTAAATTTCAATTAATGCATTTTCTCATATTTTCAATCTATAGTAACCATAATATCATGTCGTACTCATTGGCGCCCGGATATATGATAAGAAATATTCTTTTAAAAAATTATTGCAATATTCAGTTACTGAATAAATGCACACGAATAATTAAATGAATCTTTGTGTGTATACAATATTAATGAGTACAGTTAATAGCTTTTAAAAAGTTTGATAAACGCTGATAAATATGGCGCTAATAACATAAACAAATATATTATTATACATCAATGTGCAAGTTGAAACAAAGGTATAAGATTACCATTCTGATTTACATATAGCCTAGGCAATAGGAAATTTTCTTCTTCGATGAAATGCCCTATGATACTGAAAGGTTAATAAAAGGTCCCAACCATATATGTGTACAGTATGCTTATATTATCCATGGGTATAATTTAACTCAAACTTCAAATTTAAGTTAAATAACATTTGGCGCTGAACGTAACCATCCAATGGAAATGTGTTTCTTGTTGTTATTGTTTGAGTTTGTGAGTTCAAATTCATATTCTCTTGTAATTTTTAGTCGTGTAACTGTAAATAATATTTTTCTTTATGGTCTGTTTTTAGTCTCACATTATCGATTTAATAAATTTAAAGGCATTGTTTATATTTAAATGAAAGGTTTTGTTTATATTAAAATTCTATTTAATTTGTTTGAATAACATTTTTATTTATTCTGAGCATAAATATTTTTTTTTATTTTAAAGTATTCATTACAACAGTTAATGACTGGGTTTTCATTTAATATCGAAAGGTCAAATCCTTGTGTTATATGTTTTACAATTTATCCAAGAAATTTATTCCAAAGACTGGAAATTGGAAACAAATAGTCAAAGTATATTCCCACTAATTTACGCTTTTCAGTCGCTTTCTTGTCATGAATGAAAAAATTTAAACCTTTTTATTTTAAAAACCTATGTTAAATGCCACTAAACGGTAGTACTTATGTGCAAGTTCATTACATTTAGCGTCGGTGTATGTATTGTGTCCATCGCGATGTGTAACCAAGTTTTTTTTAAACATCTAATGTGTTAACTTCAAACGGAAAAAAAACTATATAAATATATTACAACGGTAAGATTATTTGTCTTTGAATAAAAAATTTAAAATAATAAAAATTGAATAACAGAGATTTCAACAACTACCTAAACGATAGTAAAAAGCAAGAGTGACTACGTTTAAACTTAGTTTTGTGTAACCACATACAATGTCTATTTGCGTAATTTACATGGAACGGATATTTTGAATTATTGGTGTATTTTTATTGTTTATAATAATAATGAAACATCTTTGCAAATATGACTGTGTACACCATTCTATGTATAATTATTGTTTTCTAACTTATTCGCCACTTTCTTCAATAACTTTAATATATGTTAAAAGATTAACGCTTTGCACTCAACATAAAAAATTAAATACTTTTAATCAAATTTACCTATTGTTAATAATCACGCTTGAATTTTGTCATTATATACTTGAAGCTACCTCCGCATAGTAGCTTATTCTCAGTGTTAAAGAATTTGGTAAATAATATCATGAGAGAATAATCCTTAAACCTTTGTCGTGTAAAAGTGGTCTGGATGTGTATATCGTTTACTTATATATGTTGAGAAAAAGTGAATAATTTTCGAGGAAAAGTAGTAGTAGTATTAAAAGTAGTACTAGTACTAAAAGTAGTAGTAGTATAAAATCTTTGTGAATGGTACTTTACTTGAAAACAAATAGTGAAGAAAATAGGTAAATAAATAACTTTTTATGAAAAAAGTGCAATAAACATTGTATCTGAAAACGAGTAGCGAAATTACAATGAACAATTGTTGAAAATAATTCAAAAAAATATATCCCCGTATATTTTTGTGTACACAAAACAAACCATTATCGATCGAGCGTTTTTTTTTAATTGGTTTTTTTTTAAACCCCATCTTTATTAAGAGACTATTTTTGTCAAGGCTGTATTTTTAAATTATAAAACGTTACAAGAAATACGTTTAAATGTTTTTACACTATTTCTTAACCGACGTATTTATAAATTTATGAATTAGATGCAAGTAAAATAACTGCATTTGTAATGGAACTCTTAGCGTATAAAATTGTTACAAAGAACATATGAGGTAAAGAACTAACATCAGCTTCACATTGTGATATGAAAAAATGTGGACGATGACCAAGGAGCAAGGAGTTACATTTGCGTTGAACGAGGAGTTATACTTACACTTAGGTACTTAGATTTATTTTCTTCCAGTTAATATTGTATATAACACTAAAATGATTCAAATTAAATTTTAATTAAAAAAAGCTGAAACCAAAATAAACCGATATAAAGAAATATTATTAAGCTAAACAGCAATGTAGAATATAAATAATAATATGTCGTTAGTGAGAAAGTAATATCAAAAATGCAATATCTGTCGTTCCATTGATTTCAGGCAAACATAACAATTAGCAAGTCCCTGAAATATGCTATTTACTTAGCAGTACGATTAGTTGTTAAAGATATTTTCCAGATAGTTTCAAGAATAATTTACTACAATAAACTAAGTCTCAGTACAGTTCATTAAGACAACGACGAGGCGAGCGGACTTCCGAAGGATAGGGGAAGGAGCGCGTTAAAATCTACTTTATCCGAAATAGACGACGGCATTGAATAGACAATGTCACATTTAATTTTACTTGCGTTTACAACATTATATGTCAACACTTAATTTAGTAAACCGATCCTCTTTCCTGTTATGTATTAACTTTCTTTAGAATATCTTAAATTTGACAGTATTAAATATTGCTCTATAATAAGTAAGCCTAAGATATGTTAAATTTTAAGAAATCAATAATATATATTTAATTTAAGCGGGGACCACATTTCAGTTTAAACATATAAATTTAACATTCCATTGCTTGGCCCTCGTGTACTAACGTTGCTCTCTTGATGAAAACCCTTTAATTTTTAAAAAGTAATCTTCACCATTTTTTATAAAAATTTCGTCTTAAATGTCACATAGATTTTAATTTTTCTCTATATTTTTACTTAAGAAACAATTTGTTGAACATCCCACCAACAAATGAAATACTAGCATTGGGTCTTATTAATGTAAGCAAATGTTCATGATAACGCTTACATTGTTATTTATGGTGATTTGTACATTTAAAAATTAACTTTATGTCTAGACTGATAATTTTGCTTTATTTTTATACTTACTGTATTTATGGTAGCGATACTTTATTTGCTTATAATTTCTCGAATGATTGTATGCCTTATATCTTTAGGACACATACATCCGTATTTATATATATATATATATATATATATATATATATATATATATTATTTCGTATACCAAATATTCCGACAACTTCATTCCTTGTCTATGGAGAAACCGTGTTATGGCCTACTAATGTTTACTTTGCATTATTAATTTATACTCTAGAATAAATTATGCAAATTGTTATATCTGTTTTTAAATTTAAGAACGAAAATTTAAATAAATATTTAATCAAATTTCTTGCTGCTTTCCGCGAAAAACAAATATTATGGTAGATGAAAATAATTATCATGAAATTAAGAAATCAGAAAAAAATTACATTAATAAAATAATATTTTACTTATTTTTTGGGTTATTGTCTGCAATCAACTTAATAATATTAACCATAAAAATGGCAAATAACGCTGCAGCCACTAGATTTTCACACGGAAGCCATTAATTTAGATAGGCAATGAAATTTCCTCCCTAAGTCGTAACTTGGCGTCGCATGCGGTACGCCGGTATAGAAAAACTGGTGAACTTATCAGCTCAAAATAGTTAATATTTTGTTATACGAATATTTACGTTATATAAGTATATTTTATTACAAAAAAAATTTCTATAGTATAAAGAAATATGTACTTTCGTAATTCTTGTACCAACATATTATAATGCAATCATCATTAAATACAACCACGACCCTCACCCCATCTGTCTGCGGACACCATTTAACGCGACTCCCATACCTTACTTAGGCACCGAAAGGTGAATACAATTTACAGTCTGATAAACTGCTTGTCGACACCCCAAACACCGTACATAAACAAAGTGAGATAGGAACGTGTTAGGCATGCTAATGTGGTTAGAATATTTATTCATTGTGAAGTTTTCCACCACGGAGTTTCAATGAAACAGTTTTTGATAAAGTGTTTTAAGTAAACCGTTTTCACTTTGGAAATAATAAATATGTAAATTTGAAGAAAGTAGTTCTCTGTTCCCTTTTATATTCACATCTATGTATACAACTTTTCTCATCCAAATATTTCTCATAAATGTAGTTGTTATTATTTAGGTAACTCCTAGTTTTCTTTCGGAAAACGATGATAACTTTGCAAAAGAAATAAAAATGAAAATATTATTGTTGTCGCAAACATTTAATTTGCAGTAAGAGAATTATTATATTTTTCATATTATTCATATTTATGTATGCGTATACTTGACTTTTCCAGTTCGCGACTAACTTCATTAAAATGAATCTCTTTAAGGAAATTAGCTGGTATATCTAGCTAATTTCCTTGGTTTATTTCATTTCATTTTTCATTTCTTACGAATATTCGAGTAATTATTTATTTCATACTTTTGATGTCGTTAGTTTTTTTTATTAAGTTTCAACATACTTATATTTCGTCTTAATAAGCAACCAGCCATGCTCAAGAAATGTCTATTTAAAGACGTTTAAGGGTGTACTCCTGAACTTTATTAAAAGAAAATGAATATAAAAGACAAATACAGCGAGGAAATTTAAATTAAAAATCATTTAGTCTCAAATTTCAACTAAAACGCATGAAAAATATTTTTGATTAATATTTACATCACAATTATCATGCGTGTCTGTTTTCCGAGTAGTCTAATTTCTCAAGTATTATATATTGTACCCTAAACAGATGATTTATTTAATTAAATTTTTATAACAGTAGTGGGTCCTAAACAAAACTTCATGGATTCAAGCTTAATTAATATAAGGATCCACTACTCTTTTCAGTTAGAATGGAGTCATGGGCCCTCATTTTTTTCTTTTTTTTCTTTCGGGCCTTTTTTTACATCCCAAAGCACAGTTATTATTTAAACAGCAATATTTGTTAATGGTAATCATAAATAATACTTCAATGACATTTTTCATAAAAAAGTTAATTATATGGATCAAAAAATGAGTTCGAACATTTTTTTTTAATATTGGCTATGGTGCTATTGAAGAAATGATTTTATGGGGTCGAAGTTGAATATTGGCTACTCTGATAATAAAGTTAGTAAACGGTAAGTGTAAATCAGACACGACAATTTCGGATTAGTATTGATAAAATAATCTTGTAACATTCAATATATGAAATTTTATCTTTCTAATGTACTAACTTTTGCCTGTAGCTCCGCTCGTCAAAAATCATGATATTAAACGTTACTGACATCATGACTTCCCTTTCCGCGACTCAGTGCTGCCGTTGTTTTCGTAGCACTGCCTTCTTGACACAAGTCACACAAGTGGCGATATAAGTTTTGTTTTAGAAATAAAAAAAATTATATCGACCTACTGGAGATTTAGTAATTTCCTGATGATTTAAAGTTTATGTGAAATATGCCTGCAAAACATAATTTTTTTGTTTGTAACCCTGCATTTTGGATGTCAATTGTCTGCTATATTGATTGGTATATCTAAATCTTCCTATCATTTTATTCGTCATGTTATTAAATTAATAATTAATTTATGAATAATTAATTTATGAATGTTCCTATTTTTGTTCCGAATACCTACTAAAATAACTATAAATTAAATTAAAATTGTAAAATCACAATTAAAAAACTGTGTAAAACGAAATTTTATTGAATTCTGAGGTTCAAATCGATGAGCTACGCATGTGTAGTAGAAAAGTTTTGCATGCAATTTTTGGTTGAGCGGTTTTTATGGACAATATTTTCTACGGGGCATAATGGCTTTTGAATTAGGTATTAAATAAATTAATTTGACAGATTAACAAGATCAGCAAGAAATACTATTTCGATTCGATTTCTGACCAATTTCCATGAAAGAAACAAAAATTCATTGCGAATTTCAAACAGTAATAAAGGGAGACCTATTATAAGTTAATAAATTTTCATATCATACACTTGTTAAAGACCAAGTTGCCTGTTTCAGATATGAGCGCTCAGACAAATTATTATCGGCGACGAGTAAATTGTAGTAATGATAAGTTCAAAACTGTTTTGGATTTATGTAATAACGCTATTGCACATTAAAAATGTATATATTGATTTTTGTCCGACTTGACGACTGTTACTTTTTTACACCTCAGCAGACATAATTGATCATGAACCAATAAAAACAGTAAATATCTACTTACAGAAAAAATTTGAATATTCTCACAATTCTATACTCGAATTTAAAATACATGTTGATATATTATCGTATAAAAGTCTCTCTTCAGAATTTATGGACTTAAAACATAAGTTTAATTTACGTCTTTTCTGCTAAAAAAAATAAAAGTTAAAATTTTCGAACTGGGACTCAATCATAAACGTACGGAAGACAAGAGAGTTTTGGTTCTGCATAATAATACCCGCCCGCAAAAATTACTGGGTTCAAATTATCGTAGCTGGAACGGGTTATGAATTCACATCCCCTTATTTATTTGATCTGGCGCTGTCCAACTTTTGTCTGTTCAGATCATTAGACAGATAACTAGTATAAATCAGCGAAATATAGTTATCAGATCGTAAACTTTTTGAAACCAAAAATTAAATTGCCCTCCTTGCTATACATTAATAATAACAATTTCCATACCTGTATCTAGACAACGGTGTTAAAATATTTTTTAAGATGATCGGCATAGCATAAATTTTCGCCCTTAGTTTTTTCAAGCGTGGATTTGAAAAATATAAAAAACGTAACATTTAATTAAAACATTCAACAAAATTATTTGAAATAATTTTCGACATAATTTCAAGACACAAACAAATACGGATTCCTATTTAATCGTATTCCAAACCAAGTGGATTGTTTTTTAACTAACTTAGAAGAATGTAAATACTACAGCTTCTTTAATCTTAAACTTACTTGCATAAAAAGCCTCACGCTTCTGCCTGTTGTAAACTTATTAATAGCATGTCCAAAGACAATTATTAACGAATGCTGAAAGTCAACAAAACACACTAACTAAGATTATTAAAACGTGACCGCACTCCACTTGTTCGACAAAACCATTCGATAAAACCACCGCTAGTTACGTAAACATTTTGATAAACAGCTTGTCAGGGTTCTAACACCGTAGGTAAATAAGTTGAGCCGGAAACGTGTTAGATATGCAAATTCGAAAAGACTTTCATTGTGTCCACAGTAACGGAAATATTGTAGTGTTCATTGTAGATGGCTCAATTCCGGTGGTTGGAATTAGTGTTGGTGGAGTAAATGGTAAGTATTTACATATCAAGACCCACAGCACATGAGATGCTGTGGGACTTCACAGTTAATTTACTTTTGTGAGTGGAAGATGATAATCAATAATGAAAAGAGTTAGTCATAGTTTCTTACGTAGCATTTTTCCAATAATCTGACAATTGGGACCGATATCGAATAACAAATTAGACGAAATCTAAGATTTGTTCTGGTTTTGATAGGTTAAAAAAAGGATGACACTGTTTAGTATAAGAAATGTGTTATTCACCATTTGTATTATTTTAGCTGAACTGCTATTTCTGTCAGCTTATCATTGCAGTAAATTTTGCTATGTCTTATATTTATATATTTTCAAACTATTTTCCACGAATGTGTAACTGAGATACATCTAAGAGTTTGGTGTATAGTGATGATATTACAGTTATTGAAATATAAAAATACATATATTACTGAATTAAAAACATCTAAAAGAAGTTTTCCTGTGATGTTAGCACAGATTTGGCGTTCTTACACTTTAATGTATGCAAAGATCTGCTCCGTTAAAAAAAGATTTCGATCGGAATAAATACAAAACTTTAAACCTTATATTCTTCTTTATAGACATACGATGAACATTATATCAAGAATCTCAAAAGATGCGAGAAAGCTCTGGACGTTTTCAAAAATAGTAATTGTATTAATTTCTGCAAAATCACTCAAAAACGGATACTTATTGAAATTAATCACATCAAAATTTAAGCCCATACAATTTTGACAAAAAAGGTAACATTTATATATTTTGTGGTATATTTTGTACTTTCTGAGGCAACTGTATATAAAAACTAATAAGTTTCCCTAGCAACTTGTTTAAATGACACACTTAAGTTTTTTTTATTTATGTGCCTGTGAGTTACACATTTTTTTTGACACATGATATTTGCGCTACAAGCTTTTAACAGTTGAAAAAATAAGTTATGAAATTAACAATAAGTAAATAAAAAAAAAAGAAAGCATAACGGCAGGTAACTGAGGGAATTTTTGACCAACATTAATTTTAAAATGGGAATTTATAAAATGTATAATATAATAATAGCAGATATAATAAACGAGATATGTCAGAGTAAATTAGTTGTTGCTAATAAGACAAATTGTTATAAAAATAGAGCATGGATCGCACACATCGTATGTGGTACATGCCACATATTTTTTGAAATAATCACGGACATGGTTTAAGACAGTAACTTTTATCATAACTTGAGAAGTGACCACAATCTTTAGGTGATTGAAACTGACTTAGTTTTATAGTAAAGATAATTAAAGTAGTTTAAATGCTTCACTAACATTTTTGTGGAAGATAGTTTCAATTGTAAACGAGTTCTTGACGAATTCGGTATTTGTATTACGTAACTAAACTTGTACCTGGAACAATCATTGTCTCCATTGCACCTTAATAGTCCCTCAGGTTCTGTAAGTGCATCGGATTCTGTAAGTGATACACAGGTATTATGGGAGCAAATGTATTTGCAGAAAGGATGCAGTGAATTAACCCATTATTTCCTTTAATTGACAAGGTGAATGACCAAATAATCATAACGTGGAATAAAACAACGATATAAGTATTTAGAAATCATCTTTAAATGGCAATTATCTGAAGAATTTTTTACGAAAACGATTTAATATACATCCATCCTTAAAAAATCAAAAACTGAGTAATGCAAATGTTCCTTCAAATCATTCTGATCCATAATTTACTTAAATTTTGTTATCTTGTTATTTCCCATGTCGGTATTTAGGTCTCCAAAATTAGATATTCGAGACTATGTTACGATAGTGACCTCCAATAACCATAACCAGTAGTATACAATTATACGTACTGACAATAAAAACAGAAAATGGTTGTAAATAAATGTATCGTGGTTCGAAACTTTCATATTCATTTCATCCAGATGACCATTTTGAACTTATAATTACTGAGTTAACGGGTGAAATTGCGAAAAAAAAATAAGGAATAATAGTTAATTCAACTATATTTCGTACGACCATTTACTAAAATATAAAGAACATATCACACTTACTCAAAATATTTTAAATCAAATCTAGAATGATATAACTCTTGCAAAGAAATTTTTTCCTATTTGTATTGAAGGTTAAAAAATAAAAATACTACTCTATCAATTTATTATAATCTGAATATTCTCGGTTTTATCTGGATTATCTTAATTTATTATTTTTTTCTTGAAGCCTAATAAAATTAAAACCTGTAGAAATATTGTCATTTGATCTCTTTGGAAATAAATTTTTTTCCGAAAAAAAAATATCCGGAAATCATAGCAGAAGTAAGTAGCTCAATCTCCAGTAATTTTAGCAAATGATTTTGGATCCAAACTGTAAAGTTTGGATACTATCATTTTTCAAAATTTCTGAAGCGCAGCCGTGCTTTTTTGTGTTATAGTATTTGATGATTGAATTTTTTTATAGCACCTATTGTAAATATCTATCATATTAGTTCGTTTAAAATTATAAGTATAATATTGGCACAGGACTACTAGAAGTTTTTATGAACTTTCCTCACTGATTTTTGGTTTTTATCACAGCTTTACCCAAAATGTAAATTCAAGTGGGACTAAAAACATATTATATTATAACAAAAAATCAGTTTTAATTATTGACTTAAAGTACATTATCATTTGAATAGCACTAAAAGATAAAATTTCCCTCACGGAAAATTCTTTTTGTAGAAATACTCCAGGCAAGGAATACTTCTAATTAATTTTCTTTTACAATCTTCATCCTTAAGCGTTACGGAATTTCCACTCTCCGTATTCTTTCTCTGCATTTCCCTTTATTTCTCTAATGAATTTGTATATTATACATACATACGTATAAAATTCTGCGGGAAATTAACAAAGTAGTTTCCCGCAGAATTTTATACCGCGTAAGATCGCGTAAAAGCGACAAAATATAATAAATGCAAATAAATTAAATTACTTTCTTGCTGGTAAAGTTTATTTTGTAATGAATATTATTTATTTTTTGTGTGAAATGTTTGCTTAAACTTCCAATTCCCCAGTTGCTAAAAAATGATTCCACCAACTTCTCTATTATTTATAAATTTGGGAATAATTCATAATATGTTTTATTGTCATTCATTGCATCTTACATTGTTTTGTTCAATATGGATTATTTTTGAAGATATTATTTACGTGCTAGAAGAAATTCATTAACAAAGATTCAATGACACGCGATCAGTAGTATAATGTTTAAGTCATTAACAAATTCAAGAATCTAGTTGGCAAGTTGAATACAAATGGCTGTATTATATGAAAGTTAAAGCACGTTTCTTCGAGCAAAATTGTTTTCATCAAACTATCCCAAAAATATTTTTGTACCGCATAAATATGTCAAAATAAAATTAACGTTTGTAATTTTAATCAGCTCTTTTTGTGGTTTTTTATGAAACGTTTGCCTTCGCGTTAAAGCACATAAATATTTCAAAATTGTTATACACTAATCAACAATTAACATACGTGCCAATTTATGCTTCTAAGATTGCTGGCCATAAACTCAGAGGCACAAATTTTTAAAGGAATTTCATTACTGTATAAAGTTTTTCTTTTCAAAAAGTGTATTTATAAGAGTTATAGTAGGCAAGGTTTTAGCTTCATTTCATCTCGCTTTAATATACTATTAGACACAAATCTTCAATACATAAATTGCATGTTTGAAAATCAAAACAAAATTTTGAAAAATGGCTGTCAATGTTACAGGGTGTCGAAAAAATTGTCGTATTACACAGACTGCTTGATTTTAAATTTCATTGGCTTAATTAATTCAATACACAGACAAGTGGACGGAAAATAACGTCTTATTTTATACACTCGATCAAAGTAAATACAGAAAATTTGCCGTTAAATATATTGCATTTTATATCAATTTCAATGCGTCTCCCTTGAAGTAAAAGATCTTTCAATCCTGCAGGAAAACGTGTAAGAAAATATCTCAGTTTTGCTTTTCAAAAATGTTAGGTAGTTTATGCCACCGTGGTAATGTGAAATGATATACCGGATGAAAGTTTTTTTTTCATCCCTAAATACGCATTTATTATCTCTCTTCGCAGAAAGTTCTAATTCACAGAAAGAAATAATTATTAAGGAGTTTAAACGTATTAACCATTTTTATTCTTCAAGTTATTGCGAATAAATAATTAGAATGAAATATTATTTATAGGCCCAATTAAATGCCAGAATCGTAAAACGCAGTACAAATGTACTTATTTGTGAAGAATGTTGGTAAAATTCTTAGTAGCTACTTACCAGTGTTGCATGAAACTGAAAATACAAAAACGGATAACGAAGCAAGGTCTCAAACGGAGCAATGGATGGACGTGATTTTTTTGATAAATTATATACGCAATGTAAAGAGCCACAGAAAGGCTTCCTGTATTCCCAAACCTTAGGGGAAATATTTCGGTTTTTATTATTTTTATGTCATATGAAAATAACACTTCAGTATTTCATTTTTGTTAGCCATTTTGACTAGAGTCACCTGAACAAAACCGCGAGCATAAACCTTGTTTTATATATATATATATATATATATATATATATATATATATATATATATATATATATATATATTATTATTATATTGTTATATAGTTCTCATACGAAGAGAAATTTTCCGGTATTTTTTTTATAATTTTTTCTAATTACCATTCATAGTAAAACTAAATAATGAATCTTCCAATTTAAATAAAAATTGATATAAACAACAAACTCAAAAAATACAAATACAAAAGAAAAAAAGGATCGCATGAAAAGAGCTTTTAACTTGATGTCTGCAAACAACTGTACTCGCTCCATCAAATTAAGAGTATTTTTCAAATTGATATGTGTTATTAAAATAAGCGAAACTAGATTTTTTTTTCATAAAATACGTCGTTTTTTACTAAATGGAAGATCATTTAAATGCAGGAAAAAGTAAAATTATTATTGGTGGTAACCTACGGCTATATCAAGATATGCACTGTAACGTAATATCATATGTTCTGAGCATCATGTTACGAATTTTAAGAGACTATTGAATGGTCTCTTAAAATTCGTAACATTTACGTGTTTGTATACATGTGTGTATATTTTTATTTATGCTAATAATCCTTGCTAAAAATTAATTTTTTATGTCAAGGAACTGACAAAACGCGAATTAACAAGAACACGCTTCTGGGTTAGTTGGTTGGGTGTATTATATAAGCAGGGGCTATGTTTACCGTAATCTAAGACGGTACCTATCTTCTTACATTATATTGTAACTTGGCTTCTCAAATAAATAAATAAAAAATAAGGAGAAAAAACTTAAGTAACAATGTAACATGAGATTTCTCATCACGTGATAAGAAGTTTAACATATGAATCATTTCAAGCAACCATTTAAACATTGGTGACTCTAGAAGTGCAACAGAAAAGAGGGTAGGACATCACACAACCATTTATGCTTATAAAACATTTGCATGAAACGTAATATGGGCAAAAATGAAAATAATTATAGGCTCTTTGTATAATTTTAAACATTTTGCTTCATAATTTTAAGTTTCAAGGCTAATATTTTTATTGCATGCAACAAGAGAAAAATGTACTTAATTTTTAGACAAAATCTGACAATCTTATAACCAAGAGTCTTATTACTTGAAGAATAGCATTTTTCTTTGAAAATCAATTTATAATTTTTGATTAGAACGTATATGTGTTTTATAAATTTGAATTTTCATAATATAATATTGAATAGCTTTCAGTATATTGGTTTAAACCATATTTGTCTTTATGAAGAGAATATATAAAAAAAAATTATTTTTTTATATATTCTCTATTTTTTTTATTACACATATTCGTAATAAAAAAAAACAATCCTTGAATTCGATTACAAATAATGTTCACCGGACTCCGTCCAAAATGATTTTTATTCTCGGCAAACACACTCTGACAGCAAACTTTCTCTCTCAATCACTCATTGTAGGCATACGATAGCTGCAGTCAAATTCGGTTAACTCGCATTCTTATTGTTACAAAACCGACAAGGTTATTTTTCAAATTACGTGTCCGGGGGTAGGTACTCGAACGCTCATCCGTATCCTGCGATGGCACGCGGCGGACCGCATTGCAAACAAGATAACAAAACTTTTCTCAACTCCGTTAAACTTTTTCAACTCTCGCTGGGAGGGTTATTTTTTAGTCACTGACTATTTTTTTGCAGTTTAAGTAAATGTCATTAGTGAAAGTTTGAGGTGCTAATGTTGTAAAGCTTTGAGTTTTATATCTTCCATGCCTCACAAAGGATATCTCTTTGCAATTTTCATATGTTGCACTGACGCGATAAATAGCTCTTTTTGGGTAAATGTATAGTTATGCTATATTTGGGTTTCCGTACCTCAAGTAAGAGAATGAAACACCGTCATTTTTTTTAAGAATCCGTTTGACTTTGGAAACCGTTTGACTTGAATTTGAAATTTATCATTGAAATAGAAGCACTTTTAAATATTTATATTATAATATTCAAGAGGCCAAATCAATTATTAATTTTTTTTTATGTTTTGTGGGATATCGTTACAGGGGATAGTTGCAAAGAATTTAAAAATAATTTTTAAAAATCATGAAAAAATAAAGTTGGTAGAATGTGGCTGGGAGATTAAAGGAAAAACCAAATCTTGTATTTTTTTTCAAAATTTATGATATTTTGACGGTTGTGAAAGAAATAATGAGTAAAATATTAATAGGCTGAAAAATAATATTAACATTTATAAATAGTATACTTTACACTTTTAAATAATTAGGCGAGTTCTACTCTCATTATATAATATTGAGAGTAGGACATGATGGGTTATTTTCGATGTTTTAACTTTAATATATTGTTAGAATTTTTATAAATCTGTTAAATTGGTAGTACGATACACGACTTAAAAAAATAACAGTATTTTACCTGCCCTCCCCATTACTATGTAAATATTTTTGTATATATACTGTTTCGATATAAAATAATTATTATGGTTTATCATGGTACCAAAAAAAAGTTTATGTCAATTTCTTTCGAAAAACAGCGGCTACGAAAGGCTAAGTTGGAGCGACAGTTGAGGGAAAGAAACACTTATATTGTTTTTTTTGACATAAACCCTAAGATAGTTGCAATTGACAAAAATTATAAGCATCTTCATTCTTAAGAGATAATTTAATTTTTGTAATTTGAATTAAAATACAGTTTATTCGAATTTATATTAATTATCTCTGAATTCATGATGAAGATAATTTATAAAAATTACAAGCTTTTGAAATGAAAAATTCGTGTTACAGCGATAATTAAAATAATTGACTCGTTTCTTAAACAGATTCCTGAAACAATTTATTTTAACCTCTGGCAAAATGGAAAGCAAGCTTATTTTCCCATAAATAGTTTTATATCGACACGAAATCGTAGTTACAAAATATAAAATTGAGTAAAAAATCTCCATCTAATTTATCAAAGGACAAGTTATATTGTCATTGGTATAAAATCACGACATTACAAAGGGGAGTGCCTTTATTTAAATTGTCGCATAAACATATTTTTCATTGTTTCCCTCAAATTAACTTTCCACCTTGACCTGGCATGCAAAATAGCTATAAAGAACTTAATTATTTTTGTTGCAAAATCTTTGCTGCAAAATGTCCTCAATTAAATGTGGCGGAATTGCGTAGACGCCATTGAAGTGAGTGCGTTTTCTATTGTAACATGCGAATTAAGTCTATTTTGGACGTTGCGTCGATCGTTAGGCAGCTATGAATACTTGATTTTGTTTAGTGAAATAGATGGGCAAGGTGAGTCGAAGGCTGCGGTGGCCTCAAGAATTTTAGGTTACCGCACAGGTGGTGCTGGAAGTAAACGTATAGACATAATCAATATTCGTTATTTGGCGGTATGCTTTGGCAATTGTTGTCAATATAAATTAGTTCTAATTTATAAAGAGGTGAGAAACAATTTGTCTTTGTATACATTTATCCATTTGTATTAAAGAAAATCCAGTCATTGGTTGATCATGACAAAATATTGTAAATAAAAATCTAGTTGCCTTGTGATGAAAATTACGTATATGCTATTACAAATAGCTTCTCGTCCATGTTTTTCCTTTTCATTTTCATTATAATGGTTGATAAGGTTTAGTAGGTTTTCAATTTGGCACCGACTTTTGCTCAGTTGACAAACTCAAAAATACGATCGAAAAGTATTTGAACCGTTGATGAATTTTTACTGAATCTTAATTTCATGTTGGTTATCATTGTTATGTGATTGATTTCTTTCTTGTATTATTTTCTATTTATGACGTATAAATGAATTATGCAAAATTTTATATTCATTTCTGCTGTATGTCTACGATTTTCTAACTAATTACTAGACCCATCTTGTTCCGGTTTTCATTAGTTGATATTTTAATCCACAAGAAAGTTCTTAGTGTATCACTAATATAAAATTGTTTTTAAAAATTCTCCGATTTGTTAGGATGAATACCGACGGAGTCGTAATAAAGTATTCGCCGGAAAGAGTATATGAAAATATATGTAAAAAGTGTAGGGCTAGAGTACTTTTCTCAAAAATATTTAGACCAAAGTATGAAACAGCATAAATGTATATTTAACATATAGTCCGCAATGAACATTTTACTTTTAGAAAAAAAAATGGTATTTTTCAATTCGGTTTTCTCGAGCTTATCGTGCAAAACTATCTGAAATCATATTAAATTTAGTTCTAGAGTAATCTTTCTTAACTTAAAATTATTACGATGTTTTCAAGTACACAAAGTTACTGTTTTTTTAAACACCCTAATAATTTTTTTTTGGGACGAAGTCGGTGTGATTACATATATATTGTATTTCGGTTATATATATATATATATATATATATATATATATATATATTATTTAAAGGCATTAATTTTGCTTTTCGTATAATTGAATAGTGAAATTTTTACCAAGATTAGAAATAAAAGACATATAATCATTGCTGCTGACATAAGTTGCAAAGTAGATACTTTTGAATTGACTGATTGAATTTTCAAAATAGAATACTGAAATCAATTCTATAATTCTAGAGCGTATTTACAGTAGCTTGAAAGCAAAAAATAATGAGAAATCATTCCTTATTAGAACTTCATACTAATGTTAAGTGTCCTCTAAAACTTTAACTTCGTGTCGATGAGTTGAGCTCCAAATTACCGAAATGGTAATAGTGTCATCAATTTTCTTACACGTATAAATAATAAAATTATGCAAGATAAATGCATAACTAATCATTATTTAATGGAAAAATGACAAAAGTTTTAAAAAAAAATTTAACAATAACAAAAATGTCATCAAATGATACACACAAAAATTGATTTATACCTTAGTTAGTACTTATAAGTATAAATAATGAAAAACGTGTTGTTCTGAATGTTTTTAAAAGACTATTAAATTTTGACGATTGTTTTAATAAAATAGACAAAGGTAGAAGTCCAAATATGCGTGCATAAGCTTATATAGTCTAGCGAAATTATAAGTGCTGGCAATATTTTAAATAGAAAGTTCGTATCGCATAGGAAAATGATCCAACATTTTAAATATCGGAATTGAAGAACATTACAAAAATTAAACAGTAATTTTACACATGTAAATATTATTAAAAATATATTAAGCAATAACTCAGTATACGTCGTAAGTTAACAGAAAAATGTGGAAAACATAAATGCCATATATGAAATAAATGGACATTAGAACAATACAAACACATCTTCCTGAAAATATTCATAAATTGCCGAATCATCATTAAGTTGCCGAATATTTTTATTTTCGCCGTTTTTGACTCTCATTTTCCTGTCAAATGTTCAAAATGTTCAGAATTCACTTACATATTAAATTAATTTTCAGACAATAAACCTGTTAATTGAAAGACGTTGGTTTATATAAATTATTTTCGATGACTTGTTTCACTATTTTTGTTAATTATATGGACCTGAGAAAGTTATTAAAATTAAGTAACACCATTAAAATAAAGTAAAAATTATGCTTTCTTTAAGATTGTAAGCAAAACAACAAATAATATCGGTTTCATTTTGAATGAGCAACATTTTTCCCCCGCGAGAATAATAATTACTTGGCATTAAGGGTGCCGCTGGCCATGTAAGCGCAGCGCAGTATCGGCCTCGCTAGCGTGACACACCGCAGTATATTATTTTAATTTCGATAAATAACCTCTTTTTAACTCCACCTTATAACTGAAAAGTGCAAGGTGACTTCACATAGAATAGGTATGATCTGATCGTACCTGCACTTTATCAGAATATATCATTGTATTCTCGTTGTCTATTTCTTTAATACAAAGCTAGAGACCCAATATCGATATTTTTCATTATTCAAACTTAATAATGACGAAGTGTGTTGACTTGGAAATGCAACTGGAATTTTAATCTGGGTTTGAAATAAAATAGATTAAAACGACAAAATTTTATCATGGCTTATAAATTTGACCAACACTAAGAATACAATAAAATAGCTGTCCGGATATTATGTCCGTTAACATTGTCTAATTTTGTTATTAACATAACATGCAAGGTCGTGAAAGGACAGTTTTTTACTTTTTTGTCTTATAATCCATTTAAATTAAAATTTACTGAAAATTATTATTAAGAATTTTGTGTAAATTTATTTTTTGTATTTATCCAAATTCAGTCTCAGAATGTATGTGATTTTACACGATAAATAAATTAAAAATAAATTAGCTTTCCTTAATGTAATATGAAAAACAATCAGAAGTTTAACCGTTGTATAGAAGGGATGACGTAACACCGCAATAAAAAGAAATTATTATATTGCAGTAGCTGCTTAATTTTATATTCTTTCATTCGTTCAATTCTCATAACTTGGCACTGACCATTAGTCACAGTTACGAGTTGGAGCTGGATTTTGTTATATAAACTGAGTTAGGACATTAATTCACCGCTTTTACTAACAACGTGCATATTTTTTATTGTTTCAGAAAACAAATAATTTTTTTTTCATTTACCTATAATTTCGTTTTGTTTACGAATTGAAATAAAAAATAATAGTCTTAATATGTAGTAATAGCATTAATAAATATTATAGGGATTATGAGAATATGTTTGGAAAGGTTTCGAAATGTAGAAACAATGTCTCCGTACAACCTGAGAAAGTAGATATTATGTTTGATTTAAAGATCTCTATTAAATATACAGTGAATGAAAACATGAATATGTATGATACTAGAACATTTTACATAAATGCCATACATTGGGAAATGAACTGAGAAAAAACAGGTTATATCATGAATTATCACGAATTTTAGCAAATGATATCATAAAATTTTCATAAAGTATTAGAGATATTGGCTGACAATTTAACCTATATCTTTAGTAGATCGATTGTAAAAAACATATCCAGACCCAATAATATCCACTAATGAGAACATCGTCGAAATCCCCTTAGCTGTTCTTCCGTGATTTGCGAACGGTCTCGCAATCATGCAGACAAACATTCCAAAAGTAGCATCTTTGTGTCCTATTACATTGGTTACGTTTTTTTAAATACATTTTAGATATGGAATTCTGCCGTTTTATGAATGTGTAAACAACAAAATACGTGACAGCCTAATTTATATAGCCTAATACTGAAACAACAAAAGTAATTAAGTTACAAATATTAACAATCGATTAAAATTTTCAACCTAAAATGAGAAAACACTGTATGTAGAATACGTAAAATATTGAAAAAATTTATGGAGGAAAAAGACCAACAACGACTTCTTCCCTCATATCTCTGCCTACTTTTAGATGGTTTACTCAGATATCTATCCCTTCCGCACGAGTAAATTTTAATTTTATGGCTTATAGTTTATAAAAGGACACATTTTACATTGCTGTAATTACTACGCGTCGTGTAGCTGTAGGTACTTTTTTCTTGTTTAGTACTAATGCATTGTTATTGAATTTGGACGTCTTCTGAATGAACAATCGATTTCGATATAAAAAAAATTAGATATTACTTTATTTGATTATTAAAAGAAAACACCTGAGTTGTGTTAGTAGCTTTTATGTGATGGTGTAAAATAAAGAGACAAAGAGATTAAAATTTCAAAAACAATTTTTTTGTGTTTTATTACTTGTATTTTGTGCCTCTAAACTATTTTTCTGCAAAAGTAATCAATTTACAGACAGGTTAATTCTATACTTTTATTATATAAATGTCAATATATGTATACTAGCTGTGTCTGTGACGACACATGCATGGGATTTGGAGTAAGAAAAGTTTTTACAATTTGCTTTGTGTTTTTCTTTTTTTTCTGATCTATTTGAGGATAAAGAAAACCAAATCATCATCATCAGTGGGTCATTTTCGCATCAAAGACGTTGTATTGTTTGGGTTAGGTATTCCGAAATATAAGAAACTGATGTAACGTCTGTCAGACACTATGAGCTTACCTACACAAACACCGAGATGACGATCAACAGACGTGGAAAAGTTTTATATATAAACACCGTACTTACGTCTTTGACAACGCGATGACTCCGCTACGAACACGTATGCACTCGTTACTCTCGACGCAGACTGACATTATGAGATAGCGAGCAGCGTGACCTTGAACGCGCCTCAAATCACAAAATATTTGAAAAATAAAAATAATTACGTCTGTGAGACATACAGGTCGGTGGTTAAAGGTTAATAAATTTTAAACCGAGTCAGTACCAAAGTAAATTCACATTAGCTAATAAAAAGTAGTTAGAATCAATAGATAAATAATATCCAATTCTTAAGAAAGTTTAGTCAAGCCCACACTTAACAAATTTTAAACCGATTCATTGATGCAATTTGCATGTTCTAGTTTGCGATCGCAAACCGCAAGTTGACTAAATAAAATGTTATTTTTTCAGTAACTATTATATTAGCATAAAACTTAGGAGACAGGAGGACTAAAAATAAATGTCGCTCTTCATTCACAAATATTGAGCTATACCTTTAAAACAATTTTATTTAAAATTTGTAAAGTAGTTATCTTGAAAGATAACCCACATGATCTAAAAAATATTTGAGGTTCGACTCATCTCTTTTAAAAACGATTTTAAAACATTCCATAAATTTAAACCACCGAAATATCTGCGCGCCACCAAGATCATATACTATAAAAACTTTCAAGTTTCTTCGTCAACCCTTTCAGAGAAAACCACGATCACAGACAAACGGAAAGAAGCTATTTTATAAAGATTACTGTTTTTCATTTTGAGATACAGCCCTGTTTTAAATCACCAAATAGGACGAAAGCCTATATGTTTTATATCCACCTATTGGACGCGTCGCAAACGCCGCTCGTAACAAGAGGGTCGAATAACGCGAGACACAGCTTTGAACTCATTATTCCAAAACACTTCATATTTTAAAATATTTAATGCTACTAGGTATCACCTCACATCAGGTAGCTTCATACTTTTTAGGAAGCGCCCGACCTGAGCGATGATTCGTACTGCACCTATTCCACGTTTCGGAAGTATTGATTGTAGAGACGAGAACGAATAAAGAATGCAAAAAAATTTCGTTTACATAATGTTTCATAGCTATTATAGTTCATAAATATGAATTCAATAAGAATCGGTAACATACCTACGTGATTTCTGTGTTTCTATGCTTACATCCGTAATTATATTTAATCATTGAAAAAAGAGACCAAGTTACCAACTGTTATAAACAACTTATATGTCTTTCTTCAATTACAAGCTGACGGTTCTAAAATAATGTATAGTGGCGAAAATTTTACAAATCACTAATATCTAGCTTTTACCAAGCAATATTTTCATTAAGGCATTAACAACCCAGGAATGTAAAATACGCATACAAACTTGAACGCGTAAAGAATGAATGATTGGTACCCCCTAATCGAACGGACGTTCAATTAGTAGATACGCCAATATCGTATGTACTACGTAGTAAGGTGAGGCGTATTTACGCGACTAGGTATTGACATGAAGTATACGGTCCTGGTATGGAGTGAAAATACTTTCAAAGTATACTCATAAAGTATTTTATTCTGGCCGCCGCTGCGGCATGCGCGGCTTGCACGTACGTGCTAGTGTAGTTCATTATATTCCGCGCGCACAGCCTGAGTAAAATACTTCATACCTTGACAATATTTTCCCTCCCTACCCAGACTGCATACTTTTATACAAAATATACTTTCGGCTGGCGGTTGCATCCCTTCTCGTCTTGGATGGCATGATTTTCTTTCCAAATTATTCAGATCACCTCTGGTTCTCTCGGGGACGACACGTTATCCGCTTCTGCACATCTTACGTATTAAATAACTAGTTAACTACAGTTAGCAAGCGCAGCGTCGTTTGTGAACAAACAATTCGTCATTTAATTATTTTTTTCAGTTTTCGCAAAATGCTGTAGTGAAATACAAAATTATTAATATAAGGTGCAAATCTATTAATCAATTTTGATTACTTAGTGTAAATTGTGATTAAAACAATTTTTTTATTGTAAATATTAATAATTCTAAGAAACGTTTTAATAAAGTAAATATTTATTACTATAAAAAATGTACCAACAAAATGATCAACATTTATATAAAATGAATTTATTACTTTTAATATGCCAGCTTTTCACTATTTTGTTTAACCTAACAGGCATACACCTGTCTAAAGTATGAAAATTTTAAAACGAAAACAAAACTATTATTGTTAAAAAATAGAATAGGACGACGGTCGTACATATTTCATAAGGGATACTTCCAAAGCACACACATAGGTAGAAACAAATGCGCCTCGATTTCTTTGCGTTAAATTTGAATTTTTTAAAATACTTGTAGGTGATTTGGAACTTGGTCTTTATATCTGGTATTTTTTCCTATATATATATATATATACATATATATATATATATATATATATATATATATATATATATATATATGTATATGTATATATATAAATATATTACATTTTACCACTCCCTGATGCCATGTACCTGCATCATAAAAATCTACAATACTAAAAATTTTTTATAAAGGTTAATAATCTACTAAATATTAAAAAGTTACTTGCTGTAATAATTTCGTGACAACTTGAAATTTACATGTCAGGTCATTCACAAATGCTAACGATTAATGCACTAGTTAAATGGCTCATAGTAAATATGTGTACATTTGTATCACATAGGACACTCCAAATTAAAAAAAAAAATATAACTCGAGAAATATCTATGCCTAGTAAATCCCTAAAGTGACATTCTTAGCGCTTAACTATTGGAAATATGGTGTGTCGTTTTTTATTTTAAACCCAAAAATCATCCGTAGTTAAAATCCTTCCCTAATTATTACACCATTTATCTTTCAGATAAGATGAGTTGAATTCAAAACTCACCATGAAGTGTATGTACTTAGTTTAAGTGAAGTGTAAATTATCAAAAATAATTATTCTGAATAAATCTCTTTTATATTCAAAGGAGATGATTAATAAAAGGGGGCAATTAAATTAAATGTGGCGTTTAATCTTATCTCATTGTGTGGCCGGTATCAGTTAAGGATGCTTGAAGAATATAAAATATTGGATTTCAGTTGTAAAACCGTTTATTTACACGGTACGTTATGACAGAATACGGTAACTATTGCTAAGGGTTTCGTAGAGAGATTTAAGTCTACAGTTCAAGATTACTGTAACTTTAGATTTATGGAAGGACATATTAAAATGGACACATTTAAATCAAAAAAAGTTTTCATAAAATAAAGTATGCTTTCCTAAGTAAAGAAAGAGCCCTTACTCTCACTCAGAATTGTTTTGACATAAATCATGCATTGTAGTATACAGCGGTGTGTGTGATTTGTTTGTCATTTAATGTCATAAGTATTTTTCTTTAAATGTCGCACTTGAAATGTAATCAGATCATTTACTTTTAAATATGGGAGTTAAGTAATGGGAAATATACGGTATTGATTTATTGAATGATACGAATAGAGGAAAATGTAATGGACTAGAGGAAAACGTTTTATTACACGTAATTAAAAAGGAAGATTTCGAAAAGTCTTCAATAATTAAATAAATAATTGCGAACAAAATATAAATACACTCTTCTGCATAAAAAACGGGTGGTTTTGATTTGGTCATATTATTCACAAAATATTATTTATTAAGAGGCTGTATTAATTGTAATTATTACTAGCAGGTATAGTTTATTCTGACACATAAAACGAACGTTCTGAATTTGAAATTTATTCTTTTTGTATGAAAATTCTCTTTCACTGACAAACAAACTTATTAAGTTCTTTTTCATTTGTTAGATTTTTTATTTTAACGAATAAATTTTAATTAAATTTCTATTGTTTGCTGCATTAGTTCACTTCTGTTTTCTGTTCTCAATATGGTTGAAAAAACGATAAGAGCTATTTACATTATTGCGCTGCTTGAAGAAGGCTGTGGCCAATGTTATGTGTCTCAGCAGTATAATGTGAGCCGTTTCACCGTCCAAAGGACCTGGCAACGACACCAAGGAACGGGCTCCGTTAGTAGAAGGCTCGGTTCTGAAAGAAAACGGTGCACTGAGCAACGGGACGACCACTTCGTAGTCAGTCAAGCGTTACAAAATCGCCAAGTTACGTACGTGGATCTCAAACAGAACCCCGAGGACGTCCGAGGTACACGAGTAAGCCTATGGACGATCAGAAGAAGACTTCAGGCCGTCAATATACGTAGCTATCGCCCAGCTCAGGGTCCTACATTGTTCCGTGAGCATCGAGTTGCCAGATTGAGATTCGCTCAAAATTTTTCGTCATGGACTCAACAAGACTGGAATAGTGTTTATTCTCGGATGAAGCTCGTAATTCGATTAGTGGTGAGGATCGACGCCAGCGAGTCTTGCGAAGACCTGGAGAACGCTTCGCAGAAGTGTGCTTTGAGGAAATCAGCCCTTTGCGGTGGAGGCTCCGTAATGTTTTGTAATGGCTCGTAATGTTTTGTCCGTAATGCTGGTATTAACTCAGATCACCGAATCGAGTTAGTTTTCATTGAAAAAGGCACACTTAATACGCAAAGGTACATAACAGATATTCTTATTCCTCATGCCGAACCTGCATTAACAGCAGTTGGAGGCGAGTCCATTTTTATGGACGACAACCCTCGCGCCCACCGCTCTAGAGACGTTGATGCGTATATAAGAGAGACAGGAATTCGTCGGTTAGACTGGCCAGCTAAAGTCCCGACCTCAATCCGATAGAACATATATGGGATAATCTCAAACGATACGTCAAAGCCGTAAAACCAGTTCCAGAAACCATTAAGGCCGTTAAAAATGTGATCGTCGCTGAATGGGAACGTATTCCTCAGAAAATGATAAAAAAACATCGCCGAAAGCATGCCTAGCAGATTAAACGTATTGATTTTAGCTAAAGGAGGCCATACTCGTTACTAAATTTTCAAATGTTATGTTAAATTAATGAAACGAAATATTCAAAAGAAACTTTAGCTATTTTTAATGTACCAGTATGATAACGCTCGTCTGTTGACTTTACATCGTTTTTTTTATTTATTCGCATTTTTAATGACTGACGTAGGTAAAAACGATATCTCAATAATAAATAACAATATTCTCATCATATCGCCCTATAAAATGCATCGAATGATAATAAAATAACTCTGATATCGTTTATTCCTATAAGTGCCCGTTTTTTTGCAAAAGAGTTTATATAAAAATAGGACAAACTGAAGATACATGAACGTCATCAGTGACTAACTTCTCAACTCATAATGTGTAGACCAAAGTCAAAAAAAATGTGCGAGTCGACATACATCACACTGTATGAAGGTCTAGTTAAATAATTAATAATATTACAAATAATGTGGGCACATAATTAGAATTCATTCATTTTAAATGACCCAAAATAATAATAACAAATCGTCACACTAAAGATAAATTATGTTGCCTCTTTCATAATTTAATTTTACGATGAAATCACTCGCACTTACATGATTCATAAAAATATTTCCTACGTCGAATGCCTCTGACAACCCCAAAAGTCATTACATTTATTTTCGTATTATAATCTTTATCAAGAATATAATAATTCTTATGATGCAAACAAAAAGTACATTTGAAATAAATGTAGATGATTGAACAGAAAGAATTTTAATTGAAAAATGGTGATTTTAAATGAAATGACCACATCATTGCAAAAGTGACGTTTATACGACAAACACTAATGTTAGATTTTTTACCAACTCAAATCATATCGGCAGGTGAGACGTACATTGATATATCTTTATTGGAATGAGAATCGACTATGCTTAACATAAGTAGGGCTTCAATTTAAAAAGCAACACGGAAATAAAAAAATACGTCAGTATTTTATATTATTAATAACAAAAAGTGTTACCGCTGTATACAGATTAGAATTTATTTAGTATCAGCACGATTTTTGTAAATTTATTTCTCGTTTTAAACTCTAATACAAAAGAACGCAAAATAAGTAAATTTAGCCAATAATACAAAGATAAGTATTTGTTGAAGTCAAAAAAAATTATCACATTTTTTTTGAAGCTATCATTTTACAAAGGTTTTTTAAAAAGTTATATATATATATATATATATATATATATAAATATATATATATATATATATATATATATATATATATATATATACATAAATTTATTCATATCTTACGATACTTTAGTAAGTCATAATATCGATAGCGTTCTCCATTTTATGACCTCGTGTAACCTCATTATATTACTTTTATCTATATATTAATACGTGAAGCAAAAACTTTGGACCCCTTTTTACGAAAATTGTGCGGACGGAGGAGTATGAAATTTGGCATACTTATGTAGGAGAAGTGCAGAACGCTAATATTTTTCAATAATAATGCTTATAAAGGACATTAAATCAATAAATAAAACATTACACACACTACCATGCATTTGATACACACATGCAAATACATACAATAGACATATGAGTAGTCTATAGTTTTATTTTTCCGCTGGCTTTCCATTGTAGTTTATGTGCCAGACAGTTCACAAGTTATTGTGCTTCTACTTTGTTATTTTCTCATATATAATACTAAAAAATTTGATCTTTTATCTAGAATTAAAGTTGTTCTCATTTAATGTAACATTATTAATAATAATCATAATATTATTACGTGAAGCAAAAACGTTGTACCTCTTATACGAAAATTACGTGGACGGAGGAGTATGAAATTTGGCACAGTTAAAGTTTGTATGGAGGAGTACAGAAAGCTAAAATTTTTATATAATAATACATTAGAAACACATTAAATTAATAAAAAAACACTACACGTACTACCATGCGTTTGACACACACACACAAATGTATGTTTACACATATTGACATATGAGTTGTCCATAATTTTATTTTTCCGCTGGCTTTCCATTGTAGTTTATCTGCCAGACAGTTTCTAAGTTATTGTGCTTTAACTTTGTTATTTTCCCATATATAGTAATAACAAATTTGACCTTTTACCTGAAATTAGAGGTATTACGATTTAATAAAATATTATTAATTAATAATTATATTTATAATTAATAATTATATAATTTATTAATTAATAACACTATTTTGTTTATGGTTGAAGTCTATGGTCAAACTGGGATTAATATTATTTGTCCATAGTCTTACTGAATGTCAAAAATAATCATAATTATGATAATGTCATATTCATAGTTTGTTTCGCATACACATATTAATAGACCAAACGCAAATTTAAATAATATTAATAGTTTACAAATGAAGAAGTAATTTTTAGAGATACATATAAATGTGCACTAAATGTCTTTTTTTTTTGTCAAGACTTTTTCATAGTTATGATTGTGGATTAATGGATTTACAATGCAGGTTTTGCAATGCAAAACGTTTTGAATCTGAAGTGACTTTAAGTGACAGGACTGAATTCACTTAATGTTACGCCCTTAAGTCAAAATGAATATTTCAAATCATTGTATTATGGGCTTATTTCAAATGAACCTTCAATCAAAAGGCAAAAAATTATTTTGAAAACATTCGCAAATATTATTCATCATTTGCTATGGTTAGCTCAGAAGCTAAAATTTGCGGGGCAGTTACAAGTGGAGTGTATCATTTTAAAAACATGATGCTTTTATCACAGATCAGGTTCAATGAATGCGGCATATGGTCGCTCACCATGTTGTGCGCAATTCGATTTTTATGATGTCGACACTATCAATTATATATTATCAATTACAGATTACAACAACATTTTAATCAAACATGCAATAACAATATAATGCGCAAAATATCTCTTGAATTGGAACGCAGTAATCCTGTGGTTCGGTCGTTCATTGCAATGAAACATCATTGTCACAGAGTCGAAAATAAAAAAAAAGAAATTTGATTCAATGCATTAGCGTTATGGAATGAATTTATAGTATATCTTAGTGAAGATTTTCTAAGACTTTACAACGAAAAAGTATCCTTTAATAGAGCTTTATTAGAAATTGATTATATTTTGAATGTTCATAATTTGTCCTGTCACATTCTTGGTTTACCAGTTCCCACATACTCGCAGAAAATAGAAAAAGAAAATACTATTGATATAATAGAATAAGAGATGCTGTTTTGTGAGTATTATGAAAGTGCTAATATTGAACAGCGTAATCTCATTGATCAAGTTATTCGTGACATTTTGTATCATGATACTGGATCCAATGTTTTTTGTTTAACCGCTCACGCTGGTCGTGGCAAAACATTCACTCAAACAGCATTAATTCACAAATTAAATTTGCTTAATCTTCGTTGTATTCCAACTGCGTTCAGTGGCATAGCTTCAACTTTATTACTTGAAGGTAGGACTTTACACAATGTGTTTAAATTGCCTATACCAATTTTAGAAAATTCTGTATCAAATATTACTGCAAATAGTTGCTACGGTAGTTTCATAAATTCATCATCATTGATAATTATTGATGAAGTTTCTATGTGTCCTTTGCAAGTTTTGAAAATCATAGATAGATTATTGCGTGATCTATGTGATGAAAACGATAAACATAGTGTTTGGAGGAAAAACTATACTTCTGTGCGGTGATTTTCGGCAAATCTTACCAGTAATCCCACATGGATCACGTGGAACTTTAATTGAAAATTGTGTTACAAGTTGGCATGAATTTCCTAATTTTCATAAAGGTACATTTACTCGAAATATGAGAGCTTTACCAAATGAAATAGAATTTGTAGAATTCTTGAAAAAAATTGGTAATGATGAGGCCTCACAATTCCCTCAGTTTGGTAAAAATGTTATTGAAATACCTCATCAATTAATAGGAGATAAAAACAATATTATTGATGAGGTGTATGGAAATATTTCCAATAACATACTCTCAGAAAATATATTGAACTCTATTATTTTAGCACCTAAAAATGACGATTGTACTTTGATTAATACTGATATACTTAAAAGATATATATAAAAATATATAAAAATTCCTGGTAAATAGCGAACATATCATAGCTATGATAAAATAATTTGTGATAATGACAATGACATCAATAACTATCCGGTAGAGTTTTTAAATTCTTTGTCTATTAGTGGTTTATCACCGCATAAGTTAGTATTGAAAGTTAATTGCATAGTTTTATTGATCAGAAACTTAAATATTAAGGACGCATTAGTCAATGGAACAAGAATCAAATTTATGCATCGAAATTCAATAGATTGGGAAGTTTTAACTGGGACCGCACGCAGTAAGAGAATTTTGATTCCACGTTTAACTTTCAAAGAACACAATTTCCTATAATACCTGCATTTGCGATGACAATAAATAAGTCTCAAGGACAAACATTCCAAAATGTTGGAATTTTATTGAATCGGCCAGTTTTCACACATGGTCAATTGTATGTCGCAGCATGTAGAGTCCGTTCATTCGATGGTTTAAGGTTTTATATTTCCGGATATAACGGTCAAGGACGTTTAGCAAACGATGAAAGAGTTTTTACAAAAAACATTGTTTTCAGAGAAGTTTTAAATCATTAATTATATTATCGAAATATGCGATAAAAAAAGCTATTCAATGGAGAGCATTTTTTACCGCATAATTTTTTTATTTCGCATCATCTTACAGCATGTTCTGTTTCAATAATTTTTTTTTAAAATAGGTATTCTTAATTTTTCTTTTTTTTTAATTCCATATAATTTATTTTTTTAAATAGGAAAATAACAGCGTTGGCGAAATCTGTGGTTATAGTAGTATATAGTCTTTGACAATAGAACCTTAATAATGTTTGAGCATTATATTTTAATAATTTATATTAAATAACTTATAATTTAAATTTATTATGGTCGAATTTCGACCACTGGGCGACCACTAGTAATAACAATTCGTTCTAAGAATCATATATTCAGTAAACATTTAGGGAAAACAGGTTGAAAATGGAAAATGAAATAATAAAATTCTTAGCCTGCTCCAAAAAAAGGAAACATTTTTAATTTATTCAATAATTTGATAAATAATACTCTATCATGCACATAATTTGAATAAAATATAGGCCGGGCGATTGAAATAAATCTAATATGAAACGACATGATTGAAACATGATACTTGATATTATCGATATCGTTGACGAGAAAATGTTTCTGTCGTTTTTGGGAAGAAATATTAACTTTAACAATAATATTTACTTTATTTATGTGTATTCGGTTAAGGTGTTTAAGGTATCCAATATTGTTTTCGGCGTTGTAAATAATATTTGAATATCTTTTCGAAAAAATAATTAACATCGAAATTTGATTTGTGAAAGCTAAGATAAAAAATATTCTGCCGAATTTAATTAAGGGATTCAAAACTTAACAAATTCTAGATTCCATTCTAATTGGGTTGAGACATTTACGTAGATTAAGGCTACGAATACTAGTAGAGACTACGAAGATTATCTTGACGAGTTGGCAATATAAGTTGAATATTCATGGTTGGACTTTAATACTTCGTTCTTATCTCATTATTTGAATTGGAGTGACTAAAGTTGCTTGTTTAACTATTGAGATTTAATTATTTTTATATTCGTTTTAATGCGAGTGAGTGTGTAACATTTTAAATGAAATTAATTTTCATTTCATTGGTAATAATGCGTAGTGGTTATTTTCAAGAATAATTTTATTTATTTGTGCAACATATAACAAGGAATTATGGATAGTCCTAGGTATTGCTTGGCTATAATTGAAGTATCTCTCTTTAGACATTAGAGAGATAATTAAATGGATAAAGATAGTACATGTTATATTACCGTAATAGTATCTAAGATAATGCGAGACTACGCGCTTGTACGTTGGCTTATTTTCGTAATGATTTCTTTGTAGTTTTACATTTTTAGTTAGTTTGTTTTAAGTATTTAGATAAAGTAATACGTAGGAATATTTATATTTAATTTTCAGTTACTGTAAACTATTAATACTTCTTGAGTAGATTAAACTAAATTTATATAAATACAATGATAAACAAAGTCCCATATTTGCCATATGCATAATAATTTTCATCAATTGCAAAGGAAGTTCATGTATTGATGGTGTAACGGATTATACTCACTGCTAATTGGTAATTTGTCTCTCAATTCGAAAATAGTGATAAATTTTAGTCTCAAAAGTTAGAAATGCAAAACATTTTCATGTAACTCTTGAAGTTAATCAATTTAAAATAATCTTAACTAAAACGGCAGATTTTGAATTCGTCAGATACAAAAGTGATTTGTTACATTGTGATTTGTTACACTAAATGTAACGAGATTAAATTTATATTTTATTTAGAAAATGTTGAACTCAGAACTGTGTGCATTATTAACTTTCAAGATAGAGATAATATGAAAAAGAATACGAAAAATATTTCATAAAATGAATCTGAAGCGAAAGATGATTCATTATTCGCTTATCAATTTATCTGATGAATTTTTAGAAGTGGGTACTTCGATTTACACCAGGACAAGGTTTTTTTAAGCTATTGTGAATTGCTAGGCGCCTTCGGTATTGTACATTGTTTCCAAAAGATAAATAAGCCACTTATTTCTGTTGTTTTGAAATGGACATATTTTACGTACGCTGTTTCAAACAACTTGTACGAGTTGTTAATAATGGCTTCATCATTTGTGCGTCAATGTCTCGAAAATCATTGGACGTAGCAAGCTAATATTGGTAGAATTGATATATTTGAAAGTTTATTTAGTTTAATTATTTGCCTGACAAAGAATGCAAAGGTTTTTAGAATTTTGCTAATTTGAAGACTAAAATCGAATAATATATTTTGTCAGAATTTGGTCATTTCAAATAACTAATTTCTGATCAAATTTAAAAATGATAGGCAAAAATTTCAAAATTTATATTTTACCAATATAACTGAAACACGATCTATGGCAAATGGACACTTTAATAACTACTTACCTGATACTAGAATGAAAAACATTTTTGAGGGATATAAACAGTGTATTGAGAAATAATATATGTAAAAACTTCCCAAGAATATTTTGAAATTGAGATACCATTAAACTAGACACAGGTAGTTCGTGAACGTGATGTATGTTTAAATAATTCAGTTGGTTCAAACTGTATCCATCTATTTTTCGATCACGCGTGATCCGAATGTATCAGTGTATAAAGTATTCTTTGGCTCCAAAGTAGCCCAAAATGAGATTTGGACGGAATACATTAAGATCACGCGTGAACGAAATATATGTATGCAAGTTAAATGAAATGGAATATTTTTACTTACAAATAGCTAGCGAATCACATATTTTTTCTTTAACTAGTTTTCATTATATTAAAAAATAAAATAAAAAGCATTATAAAATGAAGAAATAAATATAGAAATGTCATTAAAAATCACTAAATATAAAACGCAGTTATAGAAACAGAAAGTCCTTTATGTAATTAGGGATAAAATAGTTTGAAAACTTTGAAATGCATTAGCTTGGAAAAAGTGGAAAAAAAATAATATTGGGACGGGAAGGGGAAGGGTAAGGGAAAAGAGGAGGGGAGGGTAGAGGAAGGGGAAGGGGAGGTGGAGGTTTTATTTTTATTTTCTTATAGGAATATGAAACAAGCAACTTCATAGGGAACTCGAAATACACTGAGCATCGCTCGATATCGATATATATATATATATATATATATATATATATATATATATATATATATATGTATATACATACATATATACATATATATACATATATATATGTATATATATATATATATATATATATATGATCACCGCATAAACTACGATATTTTATTTTGCGAATTTTTATTGCAATAAGAGTGAAGTAAGTTAAAATAAAATTTAATAAAGTACACGTTGCACCCTATGCTTTGCAAAAGATTTTGCGAAATCCAAGATGACTGATTCGTCCAGTTTTATTTCAATGCTAGATCGTTTTTGCTTTTATATAGATCAAACTGAAGTAAATAGCTGGTTTTAAAATCTGCTGAACACCACATATTGAAATCTCCTTTTCATGGTTTATTTTACATATGTGACTTCATCAAGTTATTTCCTTTAAACTTTATCATATTTTAATTCACAGAATTATCGATAGTATTATTCACAGTTGGTTGAATGGTTGCACTGAAATGAGTCATTACTGGTCGTATTTTGTATGACTTACCAAAATCAGGAACTTCCACCGACGTCTGTGCAAGATTGGCATAAAGTGGGAATTTTTTTATTTTTCTCTAAACTTGATATAGGCATAATTTGGGCTATGATAGTGTATACCCATATTAAATTCAATAGACTAATAGGATTGCAACTTAGGTAAAATACGATAACCTATGACGTAATTCATACTGGTTCATGCTGTAATTTATCGAACATTGGTAGTAAATACGGATCCCTTCTGATGAGCACATTGAATCGAAGCCGGTATAATTAGATTTTCAAATAAATTCTGTATATTTGTATTTGTCTAAAAATTAACTTTAAGTGTCAATAAATTAGACTGTTTAACGATATTTATTTTACATACTCGAACGTAGTAAAATTTAATTTCTGAAAAAAGGTAGGGAAAATATATGTTTTTCTCCATACGAATAGTTTGGATTATGTTTCTGGATGGCGTTTTAAGTGATGTGAATGTCGAAGGAGTAGGTTGTGCATTTGCAGGTTCGTACGCCACCATTTCTACAGTTTTTTCGATGAACTTCCAGGCTTCCCCGCCTAACATAAGGGCCTCTGCGCCGTTGATGGTTTTGGCCATTAGATATTATACAATATTTAATTTTTTTTCGGAGAAGAATTTCTTGCACTTTCACAGGCTTTAAATAATGATCTATTATTGCAGAAAAAAACACATGGAAATGAAAAACATGAATTATGCATATTGGGACCAATACGTCTTCTTAACTTCAAATTCAGTTTTGGATATTTTATTTATATTAACCATTACAAACATGAAAAAATATTCATCATTACAATGCCTCTACGCTACTCACCATTATGTAATTTTAACTACTATAACGAAGTGTAGCACCGTGTAATTAAAAATATTATCGAATACACACTTAAATAGGTATTCAAATTAAAAATAAAATTAATGAGCGCGTGAAGGGACTAAAGTTCATATCATCAATTTTTCCTTTTTTCATGCGCCGTGCTACCGATGTGGTGCAAAATTTAAGACGCGTTCAGATATAAACATTAATCAATAAAACTAATGTAGACATTGATTAGTTCAGCTCAGACATTCAAATATTTTTTAGGGACACGGCTGTCCCATTTACGTCGCAAGTTAACCTAAAACTTGTTGGCTTTTTTTTACTAAATATGTTCTCCTATCTGAGTGTAGAAAAATTTAAACGATTAATTGGAACATCCACGTAGTACATTTTATTGGCTGAAATAACCTTTATTTAATTTATTCAGCTCACGTCTAGAAATACGCAATTTAATCAAAAAAATCAAAACTTCAAATCTAAAAAATTCCGTTAAAAGTTAAATTGAATAAAATATTTAAATTTATAATTTAGGTTAAAATTAATCGAGTTATGGTATTTATATTGAACATGCTTTATAGCAAACTCATTAATAAAATATTCCAAGGCTTTATTTAAAAATGACCTTTATTAGGCTTTGATATTTGTGTATGGGTGATGATTGTCGCAAAACATTATAAATTAATTTACGCCATTGTAATTGCCGAAAATTGTAATATAGACTAAATGCTTTTATTCTATGCTTGGCGCAGATTTTTAATAGTTCTGGGTTTTATTTATATACTAATATTACTAGAGATAAGCAAATTCAGAAATAAAATGCTAAATTGTTAAGCGAATAAAAAATTCTTGCACGAATAAAACTTTTTTAAAAATCCATTTTATCTACTTCATATCATATATTCACTTCAGTACCAGAGTGTTTAATTACTGTTAATTTTTATCTCAATTATTTCATTCATTCAGAAGGTTATAAGAGTTTTTTTACAAGTTAATTTCTTCTGTTTGTAAATATGGCGGACCTAAATAATAAAGTATTTAATTTTAGTCTGTTAGTAAGTCTTCAATACTTAAATAACCTAATTCCTACAATTCGTAGTTTGAGATATCAATTGAGTATTAATGTCAAGCAATGACATTGTATCTTACTTTGAAATGTCATTTTTAATCTTATTAGCCAACTTGTTAAGATACTTTTCGTTATCTTTAATAACATTCGTGGCCTTAAACTTCTTAAATGTCTCAACTTAATTATAGCGGAAATTAGAATTTGTCAAATTATGTATCGCTGACCTGAATTTGGCAAAATATTTTTATTTTTTATTTCCGACTTTGAATGTTAATGATTTTGAATTAGAATTATAATGAATTACTTCTATGTGATCAAGAAATAATTAGCTTTGTTTTTGTTTATTATATAATTTTATGATAGGTTCAAACAAACCTAAAAAGGCATAAACGGATAAAACAAACAAAATGTCGCTTAATTATCTTTATAGACACAAAAATATCCTAGGTTTAAATTTGACTCCCCGAAATTAGTTTATTGAAATAGGTATATTAGTTTTTGTTCGCTGTTTCTACAAGTAGATAGGCAAGCAAGCAGATAATAATCAAAAACAGTATTTTGTCTTTCATTTGATTCCAGATGCGCCCTTCATAAAACAAAATTGTGAAAATGCACAAGGTGCATCTTCTTCTCTTCACGAATAAAATTATTGCAGGTTTTGATTAAACTTCTAAATTATAGTTTCGTTAACATCCGTCCAGTGATTTTGTCTTGATGCGCGCACAAACACGTTCTGGTTGTCATTTTATTAATATGCCTAGATTATATTCTTATTTTATCCGATATTGGTTTTACTACTTAATTTCATGACTTCTCTCTTACTGACCTCTTTACTGACCTTGTGATAAATTTTATTTTGCATATTATTTGAAACTTCATTGAGACTGCGCATTTTTTTAACGTCGGGAAATTATATTAATATACTTTTTACATGCAAACTTTGTCATTAGAGAGAAATCTGTATAGTTCTAACACCTGGACGGACGAAGTGAAAAACGTAGAGAAACACAATTTATTGGTTTACGATGTTTGTTTTTCTCTTTATTTAAATAATAATGATGTTTTCCACTGAGAAATTTATAGAGACAAATGATGGCGTCAACCAAATTGATACTATGTCTTTTTCAAGTTCTTTTACGAATTACTAATAAAGTTTCGTGAATAATTTTTTTCTCGCCTCTGTTTCGCTTTTGTATCCCTTTGTCCTTTCATATAGCTTAATTTCTCTGTCTCACTTTCTCAAAATAATGCATGACAGTAAGGAAAAATAAACACGGATAATAATTAGCAATGAAGAAAATATTTAGGGGTAAGATACTTATTATGAATACAATGCAATACCTGTTACGTTTTTTGTTGTATTTATCAACCATTGATTTTCTTAGTTTTGTGGGAAAACATATTATTTCTAATTTAATATTTCGTAAACAAACTCTTATTATATCCTATTGTTAGATTCGGTCTAATGTAAACTATAATACACTTAAACCAAGTTTACACAAATTCTAGAATTTGCGATGTTACAATACTTTGACGCATTATATGATGTGTTATATTAAACATATTACACCTTTTTGTATTATATTAGTTGATCTTTTGTTCTTAAATTCCGAATTTTATCTCCGGTTATTTATGGAAAAAAATCGTTACTGCAAAAGTAGGTATATATATATATCTATATATATATATATATATATATATATATATATATATATATATATATTAATACTTCACTTGGTATGTTTAGATAATGCACAAGATTAAATCATATGAAGATGAATAAATTAAAAATACATCTGACAAAATTAAATTAGTGATAAGAAAAATATTACCCACATTCTAGAATATTTGAGACAATGTACTCACCGTAATTGAAACTTCCAATATTTTTGTAATTCCTGTGTTTTATTAGTTTTAAATAGCTCAGTCGGTCTGGTTTCCTCAAATATAAAATTGATTATCGTGTTCACAACACGAGTGTATCATCATTCTCATATAGTTGTAAATACAGTAACCTATACTACTATTGCAATAAATAGTCATGTTTATTTTTTTACGGGGATACAATATTTTACTTTAGGAGTTGTCTCCTATCAATATTATTATATTAACAATAGATGAAACAAAAATTAATTAAATTCTCTTTTAAAAACTTTTTTTGACATTAAAATCGGAACGAGTAAAGTATAAAAATGTAAACTATAATACGAATTCCCTATGAAACCTCATATCAAGTGTGTTGAATTTTGCTGAAATTTAAAATATCACTTTCATCCCTTAAAATAATATACTCACAATTAGATTATTTTGAATTTATTCTGAAAACAAAAATTATTTAATTTCATACTAAATCCATTGCAACACCTGTATAGTCACAGTTTTTGACGAGTGTTATTTTTCTTCCGTGTACCTTAAAATATAACATTTTCATACATAGAAATGTTTATGATGAAAGATTCAATCGCTTTAGTGTTTGTAATACAAATATGTTTAAAAGCCGTAATTTTAATTCGAAGAAAGGTACTATCATCATATATTTTCCGTCCATAGTTAAGTATAAATTTTAGAATGTAATGGAAATATACTTTTATGGCAAGAACATTAAGAGCACTTCCTTCTTTCTTGACGCAGAACTATATTATTTTATTTGATTTAGAATTTACAAAAAACAGTCGCTTTGGTTTGACATCAAAACAATCAATTTACCGATAAGTGACAAAATATGGTATTAAACAATTTGGTCTCAGAATATTATATATTATATAGAACGCGTAATCCTTATTTACTACTAAAATTGCTGCATGATTTTCTATTAAAACGAAATTAACTATTTAAAAACATTTCAAGTAAAAATATTTCAAGTAAAAATAATATCGTTAAATATTTTGTTTTCAGTGACTATATATTAACTAATAAATATTCACAAGTGATTCATGAAATATAATTTCGTTTAATAAAATTAACCAACTTTATCACGTAAACAAACATTTTAAACCGTTAAACTTTATTACTTCCCTTCAAGGATTAAAGGTTTAATACAGTATAAGATAACGTAGATAAATTAATTCTAAATTCGGAAGTAAATTCCAATCTTTGTAATCAACTCTTAAGAATAATCATCAAAAAGTATTCACCAGCACTTTGGTTGACACGTTCCATTGAGACATTTCAAACGATCCCGTAAATTAGAATGGATTTAGTTAGAGTGTAAGCTACTATTAATTAAATTAAGTTCGTCGTTTGAAGTTGGCAACACATTTCTTCTTTTGCTCCTTTCGATAATTTACTTGAGATATTTTACAAGTTGATTTATGATTATAAATCCTTAATATAATTAAGGATATATTATGAATACTTTTAATTGTTCGTCATAGTAAACTTAGGCATCACGCCCACATATGTTGAAAAACATTTTTATGCCTATATATGGAATTACGTTAAAACCCCGTCCTCTGCTTGGATTTATTTATTGTAACGTAAATGACAACACTAGATGGCGCGGTTATAGATCGCCTGCAAAATCGTAGACAGCCGTCCATTTTGTCTATGTAGACGGCCGATGTCCTAATAGCATTGTGGATAAAACAATCTTGGTACTTTTTTATTACTTATTTCGATATTGAAAATGTGCGAGGTTCCACTTTGTGTCGTAAATAAAGAAATACTTCACAAGAACGTTATAATAATATATCCGTCATTACGTCAAATATAGATACCAAATAAACTATTTGGGATAAATAATTTAGAAAACTTTATGATTTTTTTCTTTTTATGAAGTCAAAAATATTCGACTAGTTTTCTTATTATTCTTCAGGCGGCTTCACATGGAGAATAAACACAAAGCCTTTATGCTAAATCACAGCACGCCTTTTGTCATATTTAATTTAATTTTTTTTTTAAATAATTCCGAAATGCACGAAGTCTGTAGTTCGAATAATTCGGAAAACAGATTTTTGCACTAGTCATGTCTGATCTAGAATAATTTTTACTAATTTTTCTACAGTTTCTATATGATTATACTACACGTTTGTCCTTAGGAAGTATGTTAGGATATAGTTCTAGAAGGTAATGTGATCCTCTTTTACATAATATTTGACATCTTAATTTTACTCTTACTATACATAGAAATCAAGATATACTGTAAATTCCTTGTTTCCATTTACCTTGCATATCGTAGATCAATCAACTCTATAAGTAAATAATCTTTATGAAACTTAATAAATATTCTTTCCATGTTTTTCTTCTAAAATGCATTGTCTTTTTCAATAACTTCTACCGTCTTTGTATGTTCAAGTAACAATATACACGATCAGCGAATAAATCACAACAATAAATTTATTCAATGTCACAGATGGTATATTCTTCAAAACGAGATCCTTACAGTATGCTTCTAATGATAGCTGCACAATACATGGTAGGTAGCTGTTCATATACTTTGCCAAAAAAACAGTGTAAAATTTCGTCGTTGTTCCGTAGTCTACAAATATAAGAGAACACAATTAAAATGAACTAAAAGGAAACCCTTCGACTAAGTAAGAAGAATATAATTTTTCTGTCCTAAAGTCAACTTATTCGATTTGTATGACACGCTTCATGACTTTATGTGAAACGCATACAAGCTAATTACTTTAATACGATGCGTTGCAGATTAAAGAACATCTAGTGGAACAAATATTTTTCTAATATTTGAGACCGGTATATAAAGAAATAAGCGTGCTCAAATATAGAATTCCTTATTATGTTTCCAACTTCTTCCTTCTTTGAAGCAAGGTTTGGAATGGCACAGTGAACTGAATTAGGTATCGGTGCCAACTGCATATTTTCACTATTGTGGAAATTAATGAGTTTCACAAACAGCATAAAATACAAATTTATAGTTTTTATAATGTCAAAATATATTTCATGACCAAAATGTAACGCAGTACGGCAAAACATACTACCATATAATTCCATTTACCGTTTCTTTGAGCGTGAGCAAAACGCGTGAATTTTCTATATAAATTATAGGTCCTTATAAACTTAAATATCTCCTTATGGACCATCTCTCTTACACAATTATCTTACATCCAAAACGATTCATGTAATAAGTATTAATAATGTAGATAAATGAAATTCTATATTTATAAGGACGATTGGCATTAAAGTTCCTCTCCTCGTAAATTTTGTTATAAGGGATAATTTTTCTTAGTTGTTATGTTGAAGTCATGTGAATTTTATATTCAATTAACTAAATTTCTAACCCTGCTTGGTGGAAACGTTCGATAGTTGATTCGGTATTAGGGGATCTTCGAAGGTTATTTCTTTTTGTAAGGGACGATGTTACCGGTCCCTGGAGAAATTCTGAGGTAACCCGGGTAGAATGTGGGAATAGTGTTTTGGTTAAAGACCTTATCGATCAATAAATGCCAGATTTTCCAATTAATATAAGTAGAAAATTCCCAGAAATATTATTCTTCCTGCTCTCAGCAATTGTCCATACTCAGAATGAGAGGGAATTTCCATGCGGGAATTTATTCCTATAAACAAATTATAGAAATATATTGGGAACCTTTGCAAGTATTTAATACTTGAAAAAGTTGTTTAAGGTGTCATATTGAAATTAATACAAAACTGAGACAATGTTGACATAGACTTAATTGTTACGTAATAACGATACTGATAAAAGAATTGCTTTAGAAAGCAAATGTTTTGTATCTGTTTATAATGAAATCGTCTTTTTCAACGTGTATCAGTCGCTATGCCATAGTCAGATATATATTTTTTAGTAAACATTATATACAGATTTAAACTAATTAATTGATTTTATTAAAATAATAGGATTATTCTGCTCCACTGTCTTACACACATTTTACTGCTTCATCTTGACGTACGAGCATAGATAATAAAAGGTTATCCTATATTAAAATATAGTATGTTGTTATTTCTTTATTAACCCATGTATATTAGGAATTAATAAAAAAAACGAATGAAACTCGCACTACGAGGACTCCGTATATATTTTGAACTTATAATTATCTTAGTTTATATAGTATTTCTATTAGAGTATTAACAAATATTATATATAATAATTTCATACAACGTTAATATACTTATATTGAGGTATTATTTACTATATATTTGACAGGCCTAAAAACCTTGTGCATGTTTCAAAAATCATAATAGTTGATTTTCCTATAGGAAAGTTTTAAACTAATTTACTATCTCAGTGTAATCCAATTGTCTATCCAATCGTACTCCAATCATCGCGCTTTAACTTCAATGTCTTATTGTCCTGTCACTTTTTTCATTAAGTAAATAATATATTTAAGTAAAAAATCTATAATGGAAGTGAAAACATAAGTAACATTTACAAAAACTAAGTAAAAACCATTACACATTTATTTTAAAATACTCCTTTACTCTAAATAGTAGATAAAATTGATTGAATTGGTTTAGAACTTTTATTAAAAAACGAATTTAAGTTATCAAATAAAGGAAGAGTGAATTGAATGGATTCGCAAACGCATATGTGGCTTTTAACATATACACGCCTGTATGTATATAAGTGTTTGTATTAATATTACTCTTGCTATTACACATCCATGTCATCCAAAAAAAAAATAATTTCGTTTAACTTTTTATGCAATTTGTGTAGATATATGTATTCTGATGCTACACACCCGAGAACACGCCTAAAGGTTAGATGTATCCTAAAGCCTCTTTATACCAATGTATGCTGATATGTGTATTATGTTGCACTAGAGATTTTTAAATAAACAAAAATATTCACGTAAACACTAATATCGTTTAAAATAAAGTGAATTTTAGACAATTTACATGACTTTCAACCTTCGCATCGTCTATTTAGGTTCCCATGCTAATTTTTTTTAATAGATACGTCAGAAATAAATTATGCTTATATATATATATATATATATATATATATATACATATATATTATCATGTTATAATCAAAATTCTAATTACCTTATTGAATTTAATACTTATTATAAATAATCTCATAACATTTGATTGCAAAATATATGTGTTTCCACTATACCAATTCAAACAATATCTGCGTTGACAAAATACAATTTACTAAATAATTTTCAATTTAATATAGTCGTATTGGTCAAAGCGAATTATGCCAAGTGCGTCTTGAAAAATGTCAACCACTGAGTTCGATTTCGAATGATGTGCAGTCGTCTCTGCCCAAACTTTTTTTTATTCTCGACCGAAACACTTTGAGAGTGAACTTTCCAATTTGCCACACATTATGGCGTAACAAATCTCTGTCCCCGAACCAATGATTATAAATTTAAGTAACAAAAGCGATGAGCTTTCAAATTCTTTACTTTAGAGCACTCGAAAGCTCGTCCGTATCTTGCAATGACACGTGGCCAACTACATTTACAATGAGATAACGCGACTTTCTCAACTCGGTTTAACTCTTAATCAAGTCTCACTTAGAGATTTATTTTTCAAAGTCTCTTTGACTATTTTTTATAGTTTAAGTAAATGTCGCCAATGAAAAATTGTTGTATAATATTTAAACTTCCTTTGCCTAATTTTATATTTTGAGCTTTTTATCGATGTCCGATTGTTATGAAACATTGGATTTTTAACTTTTATATTTATAAAGTATATCTCTTTGTGTAATATATTTCATGCTTTACCAGGAATGTATCTTTGCATTTGTATTGTATTCTACATTTACAAAGAGTACCATAAATGATATTGCAGGTGATTAAAAAAATTTGCACGACAAATAGCTTACTCTCTTTCACTTATTCGTACATTTATTTGAAAAATTGACCTAATGGGCACACTGCTTTATTGCTATTCAGTCAGCTCTTTCCACTAAGTTTTTTCCAAAAAATTTCGTATAGTGAAGTACTTATATAAAAAAATCTAAGAGTTTGTTTAATTAGAATGATGTTCCCGTCTTTCATTACGTTACTTTCTAATTAATATAACGGTAATATTCTTCACTTTGTTCAAAAGCAAAAACAAACTAGTTCAAAAAATGTCAACCAAAACTTATTAGTAAGACCAATCGGTCAAGAACAAATTCGGAAAAAAAAATTACACGACAAATTGGTTTCCTGTACACAATACTTCTGTACACGAAAATGATCATAATCACATATTTAAAAAAAATAGTGATGTAAAATTATTTTTTTTGGAAAAATTATAAATAAATCAAGTTATAAAACATCCTTAAGGCTTTTGTACAACAAAAGAATGACTTTTGAATTTTCTCAGAAAATTATAGAAGTTAAAAAAATAAAAAAGTATAATAATACGAAAGAATTTAATAACTGCTAAATTTTTCATGAGCATTGATTCATAGAATATGAAATAGTAATAATACGGCCTTTATATATTCAACAAACACAAAAATAATGCTTAAATCTGGATATGAAAAGTCTAACAAATCGTTGATTTGTGTAAAATCATTTCCTGTAATAACGTCATGGTATACATCTAATAGTATGCAATCGTATCTCCAAGTCAAAAGATTTAAATATCAATCAAGATGGAGCCGAGCAACCGTATTTCTGCGTGGAAAATCGATTACAGTCGTTATAGTCAAGTGGTTAAGATAATCCTCGAAGTCTTTAACAACATTCGGAGCTTGAAACGCTTGAAGGGACTGCACCCAATTAAAGTAGAAAGAGCAATTTGTCAAAGACTGGATTCCTTTATCAAAGTCGGGGGAAATATTTGATAAGTTACGATAATTTTATAAATTACTTTTGCAATACTCTCAGTATGGGAACTTTTAAACATGCTGCTTGTCAATTTTATTTAATTAATATGAAGTAAATTTGTCTCGTCTGTTTTAAAACTGATTTGAATTAAATTTATCTCTTTTTAATAACACAAGATTTTAAATATATTAATTAGGTTACGTCGTGAAAATTATGTACGGAGCTGGACTCAAAAATATTCAAACACCTTTACCATATGGGGTTTGTCCTTTATGGTATTTCGACGAGCAAATGAACCAAACTGCTTTTTGACTTCTAAATAACATGCAAAGTCAAAATTATTTCTTGGAAATTTGTTTAGAAACTTAACTATGTTTCTTAAAACTAGCAAGTTGTTTTTTATTCCAATTGATATCAAGCAGTGAAATTAAATAAAGTGTCAAAGACCATGCATATAATTCTGGATTCTTGCATTCAATATGAACTAGACGGTGGGACAAAAGGAACTCGGACTCTTCGTATTTGCCATTTTTTTGACTTCACATATCAAACATTTTCGTTTTTCCAGGTTTTTAATTATTTCAAAAGGTTTTTCTGCTTCTATATTTCTTTTATATTTAACGAGAGCGAAAAGAAATTATTCCTTTTACTTGCAATAAATGGAAAGATTTTGCTTCATTCGTATTAGATACTGGATTATTGCTCTTATATACGCCTATTTGTTCATGGATTCATTTATATTTTATAGTTTGTAGCAATCTTTTTATTAACAAATACCAACAACTTTACTAAATCTGTAAGTTTCTTTTAACACTGAATATATTTACCTAATATGATATGAGAAGAATTTGTTAATTGTTTTAAGCATCCATGGGAAAGCATTACCTAGGATCAATATTTCTGTATTTTTATACACGTAAAAAGACATAGTTTTAAAAATTAGGTACCTAAATATTTGTCCCAGAAAACTGGTTTATTCATACGAAGACAATAGGTTCAAAATATTATTCAGAAAAGATAAACACATTACATAGAAAATAGTTTGCGTGCCTCATATAACGAAAATAAAACTTGTCCCAAACCGAACTATCATAACATATATAACATCGACACGAATTGCAGATGTCAAGCAATCATTACCAAAAACGAATACAAAGGAGAAAATATTTATAGAATATCTCATCTTATTTACTATTCTTTTAAATTGGGCTTGTTTTTGTTGTTCAATTATGATACATCGTATTGTTCAATTTATTTTCATCATTTTCATCATTATATTTACGTTTAAATATGTCGTCTCACCATAAATATGATGCATTCGTTCGAATATATTTATATCTATTAAATATTTACTACGTTCTTTGCATAGAAATGAAAAAAATTACTACGATTCAAAACTCAATTTTTACGCCTCATAGATTAGTTCCTCAATTTCATTCTTAAATTAATCGAATTGGAAAATTTCTTCTTTAGAATTAAATAGCCAAATGGTAAAAAGTGAATCCTTACAGTTAGTCATGTAAATCCGTCTGCCTGTCCATCCTTGTCTAAAATACCATTTTAGTTTTACAATTTTAGATTTACTTAAATAAAATTTCCCAAGAATTTCGAAGGTAATCGAATAAACAACTTAACATTTTTGGTACTTTGTGCCGAGATGGCTATTAATTTATAATAGGATACTAAAAAATCAAATACCTTCCCACACATGTAAAATGGGAGCAACGGTTATATGGTACAACTCTTCACGCGTCCCATTGAGTGGGATAATATCGCATAGGTTTTATTAAATGAAATTGAATTATGATTTCTTATTTTTCGATTTTAAGCACCGCGTACGAAATATTAAACTTCAGTAACGTGTCCCAGCTCCCTTAATGTCAGTTATCTCTTCCGAGTTGTTAATTCAACTACGAATTAGAAAAATCACATAAATTTTAGATAATAACATACATTCAGATCACTAAAAAATATATATACTGATTTGCAATGAAATCTTCCTTCAAATGAAAATATCACGGATGTGCTGGTGTAAATTTGTAAAATCTATATTATATTCTTTCCATTTTTTGATGTTACATATGTATTTATATTTATATGATTTCTTTCAATTACGCAAAATTCAGAATTTGTTGTGTTTTTTTTTTGCGTTTACCTTACTTTAATCTATCGACAATCGCCTAAAGTGGTATTTACACCAACTCGTACGCCTATACAGGTCTTGCTATGACTTCTTAGTGCTCAGCATGTCGAAGAGATGTATAGTGTCAGTTCCTGTTTATACGTCATATTCCGCTAATTTTTGTGGAAAATTTACACATTTATCAAAAATGTATGGTCATTACCAACTACAAAACAAAAAAGGAAATAAAATGAAATGTGGTCAACAGCGTCCAAGCAGTAAGATTTTACGTAAAGACGTCATGTTCTCCCATTTATTTGCATCTTTGCTGAAAATTAAACGTAAATATTCAAATCTTTTCTTCTGATAAACATTGTTTTTGTTGATAAAATCCTATAAAAAAAGATATTGTTTTTATCAATACCACGAAATTTATCCCTATTACATTCTAAATTAATATTTGGAAAACATATATGTATATACATGTAAATAACTTATCCATGCCTGTGTCCTACGTAAATTTAGGTCCGATATACTCGCACTGCGCTTGCCTCTACGAGTTCAAGCTTCACGCAACACGTCAGGTTTTGAACGAACGTATGGCCTCGCTTTTACGCGCCAGTCGCCCTTGGTACTCTGCAGCCTGCCCTTTTCCGTCATACAATTGTTACATTTGTCGGATTTTCATTGACTGATCTCTTCCTCTGATTGCCGTATCCTTTGTTTCTGGTTACATTTTTGTCTCTTGCATATCAATATTTCTGAAAAAATATCATTTTCAATTTTGCTGTCATAAAATCTTGATTATCATTATTAAACCCAATAGCACTTATGGTCATATTAAAACTACATAAAGGCTTTCCATGGACATGTAGACTGATGTCCTAGTTTCTCGCTATCACGTGTTAGTGCGCCTGTAAAATGAACAAACTACCCTATTCCCCTCTCTATCTGATACGTCTGCTATGCTCTAACATTTTATTCATTTGTTGAAATAATCTGACTCTAAAACCTCGAAAGAGTAATATTTTAGAATTTAATCACTATTTTCCAATCAGTCTATCATTCACAGTATTATCTCGTCTCAAAATCCGGCACAATTTCGTTGCACTGACAATTTTGACCTGTATAGCAAAATGAAGTTATAGACATTATCACATTAAAAAACATATCAGGGACATTAAAATGGTTTTATATACAATTCTGTATTATTTTAAGTATAAATACCAAGAAATTGAAAAAATTCTGCAGACTTGATTTGACAGATTTGTGGTGAATTCATTGTAAACTTTCAACGGAATGCAATGGTATGTCATGAAAAAAGTTTATCAAATTTATGTTGGCTTTCCTGTTAATGCGACCGCAAAAATGTTGCAAGGGTTGCTCGAGAAATTTAAAGAGTTGACTTAAGAGAATCAGTCGACCACGTCATTTTTAACACCCATAATTTAGATTGCATCACAAAACCACAAAAACTGTTGTTACTTTTTATGACCATGACGCGAGGGATTACGAGCAAAAGGAGAATATAATTACATATCCGAACATTCCGTCTATACGAAGGCTGGTTCTCCGACGTAACGATGCGTTACAAGAGTGACTAAAGACCACAGTAACGCGATGATGAATAATGGAAATGCTTTCGAAATCAATAGAGTCAATCGAATATTAACTGTACTTCAGTACTTCTTTACTTTCTTAAGATCAATACTTTTTATATATAGTTACAACTCCATTAAAAGAGCAGGACATATTTGGATAATTTGATTTGAATGATATTCTTCCAAATTTATGGCTCTCAAAATCGAAGTCTCATTTCGAATATCAAAATTAAAACAAAGGTAATATCATGAAATAAAAATGAATAAAATTATGAAATAAAAATGCAAGTCTCATGTTTTCGTAATAGACAATAAGGCTTTAAGAGATATTTTTCCTAAGACGGCAACTCGATGTTTTGTAATACTGCTGAAGGACTTCTGCGAGAATTGGGTTTTTCTGAAAGATCATCCACAATTTGTGTATAACTGGATTCATCCATAATGTATGTATAACCGTTTTGCTTCACGATGGCAATAAATACAATTCACTCCCCCTAGTACATAAAGCAAACTAGAAAACAACTGTGGAAAAAGAAAGTGGTTATTCAAAATAAATTAAATATCCACAGTACTCATAGAACAATTGTGCTGACTTTGAAGTTGTAGTAATAATTATTACCAGAAAGATATACTAAGTTTTGTTGGTTTTTTCTTTTGCCAATGGGAGAATCACGCAAGAGAAGAATTTTACACAATGAAAAAATGGCCAAGAAGAGCAAGTTGAATCCTGAAGTCAAACGTATGTCTGGAAAATATTTAGTGCAAAGTAAAAAAGAACTATCGCCACTGAAAGAATGAAAAAAAAACTATCGCCGCTAATGCAATTTTTTTGAACGCAATGAATAAAGTTTTAAATATCCTAACACAAAATTTCTCCTAATTGGCGACGCAAAATTTAAAGAAGGTATCTTTTTAAACTCCCAAAATAAGACTTTAGGAAGAAGGAAAATGTCAAAGTAAGGTTGAACAAAACAGGAATAAGAGTAAGGAAAGCTTTCATAGAAGCGTGTCACAGTTTTCTTGGAAACAAAAAACTGACAATTATCCAATAATGGTCCAAAAGTTCCTTTATCCTTATAAAGCTCTCAAAACAAGTCCCTTAAAATTCACTGCTTAGCTTTCTTTCCCAAAAGGGTCCAGTATCAGATGAATATGTTTAAAAGTCTTATTAGGACCTATTGCATATAGAGAGAGGATACAATGGAAAATGGTCAGCAAAGCATAATAATATGGTTGCATAATAATTTGTGCATAGTACGTAATATAGTAATTATCCTATTGGTTTTTTACATTTTCTGTCGATTTAACCTTTATTGTAAATTCACAATATATTTTAATCCTTGGTATTGATTGATATATTTATTTATGAAATAATATGATTCGATTAAACGCTTTAAAATAATTTTCGAGCAAATTAATTTTGCTCAGCTCTCCCAAGCACATCATGATCTAAATATTTGAAAGCAAGTTCTTAATAAAATGAAAAAAAAAAATTCACTCTCATAAACAGGTTTTCGAACAATGGCTCATAATGCTACGTAAAATTGTCATTTATGATGAGAGAGGTAACGTTGCTCCTTGTTCTGACAGTAGCATTACAGTTCAATTTCTCCGACCACTGGAAACTAGTTTTCTTGGAGTAACCCTTAATAAGCAGGATACACTTGTCGCAGTAGAGAGATCTCCTTGGAGTGAAGTATTATAAATAAAAATGTAACAAAACGATATCTACTGCTCTTATTATAACAATTTTCTTTTTGCAAATTTGTAGGCATAATATTATTTCTTATTCAAATAGATACTTAAATTGATAGAGATCTTTGCATGTGCTACATTTATTGAAGAAAGATGTAAAAAAGTGGTTTCGGACAATGAGAAACATACTCATTAATTAAAGTACACGGGGTAAAAAAATGAACATCCGCATCATTAAAAGTAATTTACAACGCTTACATTTACAATCAGTTCTTTACGAAAAATATTCAATAATATCCGTAAAGTAACAGGTTATTCAACGATCAGCGCGAAATACCAAATGTTTCCATAAATTTCCACTACAGAATTCATGAGTAACATAATCTGGTTTCAATTTTAGTTCGGCAATTTGTTCACGACCACAAATGTTACTAAAGACGAGTTAACCACGAAGATGGGAATCAACTATTCTGATACATATTTACCAAGTACATTTCAAACTTTTTAACTGAATAACTCATAGTTATTAATATTTCTTAGTATCATATATTATCTTAATTTAATTTGAACATTGAAAAATTGTTTAAAGGATTTTTTACCTCAAAAAGAAAAACGAACTGGTAATATAATATAATATAAGATCACTCACACCTGTCTGTCAGTTCTTTGAGGTGGCTTGAAATCGGGCATAGTAATAAATAATACTAACCCGCACATACGTTAATACCGAGCGCTTGAGGATATTTATCTGGCAATTTTCCACAGTGTGGAATATCGTTGAAATATCTAATAATAACGGCCTCAAAAATGTTTCATAATTTTGTAAAGCATATTTTCAGAGATATAATGGAAAACATCTAAAAAATATATTTCCCTCTCCCTTACTATCAAAATTACTCAATCGAAAGTCAAAAAAATATACAATTTTTACAAGTATACGTAAGAGTTATAAGAAAATTATAACGATTATCATAGATCTTGTGATTTTTTATATTTTACCTGTTTTTTACATTCATGAACTTTAACCCCTCCATTAATTATGATGACTTATTCATCGAAGGTTACTGACTGTCGAGGATTGGGACGGTAATTTTAAAATTTCATTAAATAATTTAATTAACTTATTATAATGATTAACTCTGTAAAAAGTAAAGCATTAGATAAAACTCAATAAATGATAGCGAGTACTAAAAAACGGAATAGATCAGAAACTTTGAAATTTGTTTACGATGCTATTACCAAGCTCTAAGACGGCAAAAGTTTTTTGCCGACTGTTTTTGCATATCATTAAGAAGAAAAACAAATACCTGACATAAACTAGGGCTCGAATTAATATCAAACTGAATATAATATCAAAGCATATTACTTTCTTCTAATTTTATAAAATGTTCTCATCACATCAATAGTATCGCTTGTTAATAATAATTACAATTTAATTGATCTCTTTATCCATAAAGTATAAGCTATTCCTTACATGATTGAAAAAAAAACGTATGTTGTCGTGATAAAAAATCTCGATCTTATTTTTCTATGTTAGTGAACGAACTAAACAGTGCGATTAAGGAAATATCCTATTTTAAGTTTTTTCCACTATATAATTACTCCATAATTCGTATAATTATAGTTTTTCTGCGCAACCGTTGTTCAATTTATGGCGTAATTTCGTTAATTCGGGATAATAAATATTATTCCGAACTTTTTAATATTTTATAAATCATTCAAAAACAACATGTTAACTCACGGTTAAAACAGTATTAATATTTTTTATTTATTTCACACTTTTAAATCATCAGTAATTAAGTCTTTTTCCCTAAATACATTTTACATTATATAAATATTTTTCAGATGAGTTAATATAGCCTCTAAACTCTTTGCTTAATGTTTACTTGATTTAAGTGAAACGTAAATTCTCGAGAATAATTATTCTGAACATAACTCTTTAGATTCAACGGACACGTTAAATAAAAGGGGACCATGAAATTAAATGTGGCCTTTATTGTTATCTTATTATGTGGCCGGTATCAGTTAAAGATGCTTGAATAATATAATAGGCTAATTAAAACACTGGATTTCAGCTATGCGACCGTTTGTTAATTAGGAATGAAATTACAGAATACGGTAAGTATTATATAGAACTTCTTGGGGATATTTAAATTGATGGTGCAAAAGTGATATAACTCTAGACTTATTTTAAAATGGGGATCAAAGTATTTGTTGACACAACAAACAGGTTTAATTTAATACTAAAAAAAATTCTTTTGCAAAAATATAAAACAACAATTACTACAATACTGAACTTGTTTGATATAAATCATGCATCACTGTGTACAGCGATATAAGCTTTGTAGATACGTTTGTCATTTAATGTTACACAACTATTTTCCTCTAGATGTTGCGTCTGATATAGATAATTTTAAATGTAATGATTAAACTAGAACGATTTATTTTCGAATTTTTGATTTATATATTTGGAAGAAAATATTGAGTATTACAGCACAATATTAATTCTTAAAGTAAAACTAACTTTAATAATAGTTACTTTGATAAAACTCGGTCAGTTGAGGCACAAAAAACCTCCTATATTACTCTAAACATTGCAGACAATATTTAAATATCTTAATAACTAACATTGTAATCGATTTGTTAAAAATATTTATTCCATGATTTTACAAACATATTAAGATGAATCTCCTAAGACCAACATATTTTGAAGTATGTTGATGTTCAGTCTTCAAATTCTTCTTCTTTTCGGAAATGAATCGTATATAATACATCCGTATTTGAATTTTGTGATTTTTTAATACATATAAAATTTGTGGAAACGAATAATCTGGAATAAGCCAGTCAGAACCACGGATAAATGATAAATTCAGTAACGTTTTAAATCGAAGTTTATGAAAAATTCGGTTCTTTATTTAAATAATTAGACGGACAGTTTTTTTTTTCTAATAAAAGCTTATGGAAACTCCTCACGACTCCTATGAAATAACAATGAATCTGTCAAAAGAGTAAGAAAAAATTCAGTTTTTGTTTTATCTCCGAAAATATTTTCCGATTATGACTACAAAAATAAATCCCATATACCAATATCCTGTAGTTTTTCCAATTCCAATCTAATTCGTTTTTCTTTAGTTTTCGTTGGATAAAGGTTTAAATTTATATCGCTTAATATTATTGACTCTCGAGCTGAACATATTACCGAACTTGGAAATTTGTTCCTTCCGCTGAGCAATATTTAACAATAAATCTGTAGTCAATCGAACGCCCCTTTTAGATTTTGCAAGCGTATAAAAATATACAAAGGTATACATGTGTATACATGCACATAAACATATACATACATACACACAGTATCCAATGAGATTTGTGTTTAGCCACAAACCAATTTCCCTCTTTGGAAACACCCTTCTTCCTTTACTTTCATCAATACTCCCCCCGGATGCTAAGGCAATACTTTCATTATTTTGATTTCAAAAATATTATAAATATTAAGATTTACTTTAGTCAATCCAGTAAATTTTCAAGTTTTCGAATTTTCCAACACTATTTTTTAAACAATGTGACAACATTTTAAAATATTAATGATCGGATTTAAAAATTGAGGACACTCAAAACCTTATTTACATAGTTATTTTCACATGATTTTATCCCACAAATAGAGTAATTTAAAGATCTGTTTCTATCTATTACAGTGAAATATATTTTAACAGCGATTGGAATAATCATGGACTAGAAATTTGAAAGCCATAATGCTTCCACATTTGAAAAATTACGAAACACATTCATATTTTATGAGTACACCAAATGGGATGTCGCTGTAACGGTTTTAATTGAGAATTTTAAATTAAAGATTGTATTTTTTTCTTAATATCCTTCTCTTTCATTGCTGGAATTAAATCATTGTTAAGAACTTAAAACATTTTGAGATATTGAGGTATAGCCGTCTTTACTTTTTAATATAAACGTAATGAATAAATATTTCTTTTTATTTATCCACTTACGGAAATAAAAACTATGGTAGTCGTGATTTTCAATTTTAATTAGCTAAAAGAAAGTAATCATACATGCGTATTATCCATATCCTATCGATTTATATAATTTTTTGTACATCTGGACCACAAAAATTATCAAATATTTCTTTTTTATTAAGTAAAATATAATCTTTTGGAAACAAAAATGGGATGTGGTATGAATTTGTAATTGGTAATCACATAGACGCTAAAAGTCGATAGAAGAAGAAAAAACTTCATTAAAATTTGAGTTTTTTGTAAATTGCATATGAAGAAAATATAAATTATGTTTTCTTTGAGGTCTTCTTAACCAACATTCAAATCACATATTCTCATATTTGGACATGTGTAAGATATGGCATTTAGGACACTATCTGTACTTCCAATATTTTATAGTAGTTAAGGAATACAAAGAAACACTTTTCTGTCTCACTCCAAAATTAATAGGATTAGTCGATTAGTCGTAGAACTACTCGATTTTCTGTTATAACGTAGCCCCCATTTAAGTGCTAGGGATGGAATTATTAATAAATAACGAGGATTTTTGGTTAACATTAGATAGTAACTTACCAAAAATGTATTATTGCTCAAGTTTATTCGGACTTCAAATTGGCTACCTATTTCGATTTCTAGAAAACTTCTGATATCATAGATAAATGTATCTTATTGAACTTGACTTAGCGAGAAAGGATTCTGTATTCTATTCTAATATATTTTCTCTTATGTATTATGGACATATGAAAGTAAAACTTTAAATACAATCCAAAATCAAAAAGCTTTCAAATTTCTGACCGTTTGTTCTTACCATTTCGGCTAAGTACACAGCGGATGAGATTAATATTTCGCTTTGTCTTTTATCTATTAATGGTACGGTTTCAATTGTAAGATATTTAGTAGATTGATTATGTTGATACCGTTATCCCATATAGAAAGTGACATATCTTTCGTTTCTTAATATGCATATTTCGGCAACAGGGAAAAATACCATTTGTCCAAGAGGACAAAAATACTATTTGTCCAAGAGAATAATATCCCAAGATGAGTCTAATGATGGTGGCGTGATAACAAGTTAAGATGATAATTAATTACTAAAACTGATAAGATATCAGTTTTAGTAATTAATTATCATCTTAACTTGTTATCACACCACCACCATTAGACTCATCTTGGGATATTATGTCATCATTTTATCAATGGGTCATAAATATTTAGTAATACAGGAAAACATTTCTGACAGACATTTCCACTTCACATGTTCTCAATGTAAAACATGAACACACTCGAAATGAAATGCGATCTGATGACTGAATGTCTTGTATGTTTCCTCTAAACTGTTTATTAAATTATTTTAATTGTTTTGCAGTTTGGAAAAGATTATTTGTTTATAATATATTATTATTCCATTGTTCAATTAATAATAATTTTTTTGACTAAATGAATATAAATGAACTTAAATATTGTTATAAAAGCTTAATTACGAATTATTCAATTTATTATTGATTTAGTCACTTTATATTTCCCTAAATGCCAATATTTTCAACTCTTCCTAATAACAATAATTAATGCATATTAAAATAAAATAAGCATGCAATTAACAACATTTGCACTAACAGCAAAGCTGGATGTCTTTCAGAATATTTCTAAAACTTTGAGTTTAGTTATATATATATATATATATATAAATATATATATATATACACATATATATATATATATATATATATATATATATATATATATATATATGTATGTAAAAGCAATAAAATAATATAATTTGTATTTTACATCAGCATCAATTGAAGTAAGTCAATAACGAATTTAAAGAAACCACAACAATTATTTATAAATTTTCTTAGCAGTACGAGGATCTAAGCTTGTCAGCGTGTGATTTAATAAGAGGTGGCGATATATAATATGAAAGTTATGAAAGCTGTTAATAATCACGTGACACCGACAAATTTTTGTAACAATTAAGAATGTCTATCTTTCTATCTGACTACCTACCCCATTACGGCATGAGACACTTAAAACTGTCTTATAAGCAACGATTAGGTTATGTTACACCGAAATGTTGAAAATAATTTCTATTCTTAACTTTAAGGGGAACATACTATTTAGCAACACAACTCGTAGTAAATACTCTCAAAACCCAACATAAACTATTATAAAAAATTAAAACTTTTAACCAAAGTGAATGGCATCTTTAGATGTTTCGTCAGTATATTTTATAAATCTAAATAAAATACGTATTTAACGTTCCTTACCTGCTTAAAGATTAATTTGGACGTCGGCTTGAGTCAATTTACTCGTCGAAACTGCCATTGTTTTATTTATTCAGATTAAGTCTAAAAGCACTGAGTTACTAAATATTTAAACGTAATTAAATCGAAGAAGTTCTTGATAATTGCTTGAATTATTTAATTATTCTTGATAATTGGTTGAAATATTTAATATTTCATTTATTTAACATTTAAATTTTTATTTTAAATTAGTAGCCGAGTTATCCATATCTTTACTAAACTTTACAGACAACCATTATGAAAATATGCTAAGCCTTTAATTATTGGTTTTTAAAGCCTGCATAATTATCAATTTAAAGATTTATTATTGCTATAAATACTTCAGCTCGGCTTAATTCTAATTTCAGTATAATGGCTCTAGCCTATATCTTGCGCAAATCTTTGATAAGCCTAGGTTTATAAGACCTGTGCAAATTCAGAAATACACTCTCTACGATATTTATAAGCATTCTCAAGCATTACACAACAAATTCATACGTAGGTAGTGTAATAGATGGTACTCGCAGCTAATTTTCCCACAAAATTACTCCAGAGTAAAGCTGGTTTATTATTCATTATTTACCAATTTGACTATTAAATTCTTGAAAATGAATACACCAATTTAGCTTAGTGAAAGGTTCCTTTAATGAGATTATGAAGATGCCTTGGTTGTCGCACAGTTTTCGAAAAGTACTCAATTTAGGCATATTATTACGAAATCGGCGCATCACACGCGCGACGTTTCGAAGCGGACGTGCACGTGATTTCACAATCAGTTCACTGCTTGTGTGCCATCAAAAACAATTCGTCATGTCGAGCTGGGATCGGCGCTAATAATTTTTTTAGTTGAAAATCTATTACTATTATATTACGCATTTGATCAATCACAATCGAAAACAAATCGAAAACTTTTAATAAACCTAAACTTGATAAGAAATTTTTTAGCAAATTTGCTCATATCTCCATGGACGCAGGCAAGGTGTTAAGTCGTCAGATATGTATTCTGAGTGGACTGATCTTACAGCTGGTGTACCTCAAGGGAGTTCTATTTCCACTCCATGTTCTCAGTATTTATTGATAATGTTGTTAAGAATATCAGTAGCAATTATCACCTTTATGCAGGTGATCTACAAATCTATGCGCTTTCAGACCTCATCAAAAATTATCGACATGCTTAATCGAGTTCTCGCTTCAATTGGTCAGTGGGCTCATGAAATGAGTATTTTGGTTAACCTAAGTAAGTCTCAAGCTATCGTCATCGGTAGCCAAAGACTAATTTCTAAAATAAACCTTTCTAGTTTACCGAAATTAGTGCACAATAATACCATATACGTCAACTGTCAAAAACCTGGGCCTACTGATCGATCAAAATCTTAATTGCCACTATCAAGTAAATTATGTTAGTCGTCGTGTTTTCAACGGGATACACTGAAACTTCTTCAAAATTGTCTACCAACTAAAATGAAAATCTACCTTTGTCAAACACCACTGTTACTAATTATATGGAGATGTGTGGTATTCTGTTCTTAATTAAGAATATTTGTACAAGTTGGAACGTCTTCAAAATTTAAGCATCCAGTACATTTTTGGCCTCAGAAGATATGATCATATTTCTGAATACAGGTAATTTCTCAAATGGCTGACAATCCGTGGTCGAAGCCAACTTCACATGCTTACTTCTTTTTAATATATTAAAAAATCCTCAGAGCCCAAATCATCTTTCTGGGAAATTGAAAGATTTGTCTGCTATAAATAATTTTATAGCAGACAAATCTATAAATTTCCCGGAAATAATTTTTGTTATAAAATCTCTCACAGTCTACCAAATAAATTTCAATACCAATCATTATAGTTGACTGCCATATGTATTATGCATAAAAGTTGGTGAAGAAAAAAAAAAAAAGATATATATATATATATATATATATATATGTATATATATATATATATATATATATATATATATATAAATATATATATATATATATATATATATATACGTCAGGTATAAGCCAGTAAGTCCATCTCCCTTTTTTAGATGATTGCCACTGTGCCTGCCAGCGGCGTGTGCTCTTTTTCCTTTCTTTTTCCCATAGTTCAGCTGTTGTCAGGTATGAGTTTTCTTGTCTCAGTTGGTAGAGAGATTTCCTTTCTTCACACAGTATTGATATGGGCTTCATACTAGCAATGACGCACACCGCGTCCTCGGATACGGTCCGAAACGCGCTGGCTACGCGCAGTGCACTTATCCTGTACACAGAAGCTACTTTCCGCCGAGTATCGAGAGCGGTAAGTGCATCTGCCCAAATAGCGCAACCATCCGTCAGTACTGACGTGACCACAGATGTCAGTAGTAGCCTTCTTTCCTGTTTAGGTCCTCCAACATTCGGCATCAGTCGAGACAGCTTAGCAACCACGGTTGTTGCCTTTGACGCAGCACATTCCACGTGTTCCTTGAACTTGAGACGTGCGTCTATCATAACTCCAAGATAGCGTATGTATGGCTGCGTTGTGAGTGTATGGTGTTCAACTCTAAGTGTCATTGTCTCAATCTGTTTCCTGCTGGTAATAAGGACGGCTTCCGTCTTGTGTTCTGCAAGCTGAAGCCCAACTTGTTGCATCCAGCCTCGAATGACTTCATAGCTTTGATCGAAAGCCCAGTTGATCTTCTCGGTATGTTTATCCACTATTACAATAGCCACATCATCTGCAAATGCAACAAGTTGTGCTTCTGTTGGAAGTACTTGTTCCAGAGCAGAGGACCCAGTACTGATCCCTGCGGAACTCCTTCAGTAACCTTGTAAACCTTAGGCCCGACGTCAGTATCGTAAGCGAGGACTCGGTCTGTAAAGTAGCTCGCCACTATGTTTTGTAGGTATCCAGGAACCTTAAACTTGGCCAGGGCTTCCATGATTACTTCCCATCTGGCAGAGTTGAAGGCATTTTTGATCTCCAGTGCTGCGACCAGACAATACTTTTTTGCTCCTCCTTTCCATCTGGTTCCAGCGATTGCTCGCTTTGCAGTATTAACGACTAGGTCTATAGCATCTAGTGTAGATCGTCCTTTTCGGAATCCATACTGATTATCGGCCAATTGGGGCTCGACAACTGCTTCGAGTCTACTATGGATGATACGTTCCAGTATTTTGCCAGCCGTATCTAACATGCACAAGGGCCGGTAAGACGATGGCTCTCCTTTCGGTTTATTTTCCTTATGAAGAAGTACTAATCTTTGCAGTTTCCATTTCTTTGGAAAAGTACCTTCCTGTAAGCAGGCGTCATAAGTTTCCAAGAAAAGTTGTGTGCGTGTGCACGTGTGCGTGTGCACGTGTGCGTGTGTGTGCGTACACACACATGTATGTATGTCTTTGCATATGTGGGAATTCTGCATATAACCATGTATGTGTGAACTTTGAATCTTTTTTTAGTAGTTATATTTATCATGCAAACGGCAGAGATAGATTATGGCGTAATCTATTAGGTTATGTCCTTAAAAGAATTTTGCAAACGATTTCAAGTTTATGCTTAAGTTAAAAAAAACAGAATGAATTGAATTAGTTCGCTGAAGAAACGCCTGGATTGTGCTCTCTCAGTAGCAAGATAAAATTTCCATTCTTTCTTCTGCCACCTGAGTCATTGAATTCATTACTTCGTACCGAAACACCAGAATTACGACATTTTCTATCGAACGTTCAAAGATACAAAGAACGTTTCCTAAACCTAGGACCTAGGTTTCGTTGTATTACAACATCTTCAGGTGGGATATTAGTATCATTCTTTGCTAATATCCCACCTGAAGATGTTGTAATACAACGAAACCTAGGTCGTGGTAAAGAAATTAAATATAGTAGAAATAATACCACATCACGTAGTTTCGTTTAATTGTGGACGATACATCAAATCAATGGTATGTCGTAATTTAAATATATTGATACTAACGTGAATGCATAATATAAAGTAGATGAAATAGTTTTATTCGCCCAAGAATTTTTTATCTGCTTGTTTATTTGAATAATTCATTGCGTGTCATACTATTTATGAGTATATGAATCTTATTCATTCCAGAACGAAACAAGAGGCTTATGGCAATCGCGATAGGATACGAATATTTGAATTATAACTAATTTAAAATAAAATTATTTCGTTCAAAAACTTGGGATATATAAACTATAAGTGGAAACGATCTAAACGTCTAAAGTACCCCCCCGGGTTTTCCAACTAAATTTCATTCAAAGTAGCGCCTGCTTTAGTTGCTTTAAAACTAATCTGATAAGAGATAAGTCTGGAATTCTTAAACCACCAACTTACTACATTTCATAGATTAAGATATTAATGGAGAAAGAAAGTCAAGCCATGAAATTGTAACTTCCTTTGTAAAGCCTTTATAGTCGACTTGTTAGGATATTCTTCGGAATCTCTAAGAAAATTGGTGGCCTTAACGCTGCTGAAAGCGGACACTATAATTTGGCAAGTTTTGAATCTTTTAATCGAATTTCTTTGAATATATCTTTATCTTAGCTTTCACAGATTGAAATTGAGTGTTGAATATAGTTCTGAAATAATTACTTTGAATGTAAATTATCGTGAATTGTCATTATAAAATTTCGGCGGGATTGAGATATTCCTATCTATTTATTAGGTTTCTATTAATTTATTATGGTTATTTATAGGTTGTTTATTGCGATTATTAAAGCCTTTGTAAAAGCTAGTTCCGATCATCGTCCGTTCAATTTATGTACTGGCCCATACGATATTAACATTTGTATGTTGAATTTCATTATGGGAATAATAAGTATACATAGATGAAAGACATTATTATAAACATCTACTGGGCAAAAAAAATGATTATAAGACAGTTTGCCTGGACTTAACCGAACTTAATTTTTCGTCTTGTGAAAATTATCTAAATGGCGCTTGTTAATAGGTTGGATGGCAATAAGTCCTAGTTGTATTCCATGCTACTATAAAGCGATCGTTATGCCATGAAAAGTCCTGCTATGTTATATAATGAAATGAAATGAGTAATAACATTTAACTTGCTTCGGTTAAAAGCTTCTAGGTCGTATAAAGCTATAGTATATAATACCGACACAAAGCCATTGAGACTACCACCAAGAGCTTGTTCTGGCTAGTTTTTAATTTCAGCCGCTTTCATTATTTTATAGGGCAGTTAGAATCAAATATTGCAATCAGCATTCGGTGTTGTGCAGAATATAATAAGAAGGTCGTAGAAAAGTTTTCTACGTGAATGACAGTTGATCCTTAATTTTTTTGTGCAAGATATTATTTCATTTTTGGTAAAATTTGAATACAAAATTGTTTCACTTTTTTATTGAAATAAAAATTAATTCATCACAATAAAAAATAACCACTTCAAATTAAAAAAAGTGTTGAAGTATTTTTTTACCCCCTCTTTAATTCTTATATGAATATTTTAAAAAGTTTACATATCCTGTATATGCGAGTTAATGACAAGTATTACTTTGCTAAATTACAAGTTTCTAAGCCGCATAGGTCCTGAGAAGAACGGCTCTGACAGACAGATTTGAGTGTGATTAAATAGGTAACTATTTTTTTATATAAGTTACTCAACCCGAAAAACATATAACAGGAAACAGAAAAAAAACATCGGAAAACCGCATTCAAAAAAGACATAGGTAATATATTTTTTAACACGGGTCTCAAAAAATATTTCATTGAAAGTTCCATTAAAACCGATACACTAGTTTTTGTTTGGTACGTGTAAAAATATATTTGTGTGTTTTGTAGACATACAAACAGATATTAGTAAAAAAAGTTATTTTGATTTTCATTTGATCTCAGTTGCATATCTTATACGAATCATTTTAAAAATGTACAGTTTCTTATAAAATGTAAAAAAAAATCTTTCGTTCATAATTATAAATTTCAACATCAAATTGCAAGACCTAAATTATTGGCAGGAAAAATTAAGCGATAATTTGGCATCACTTCGATTCAAGAACTAAAACCTTTGATAAACTTTAGTTCGTCGTTAACTGAAACCATGTTTAAGACTATGACTACGGTTAGCGTTAGAGTATTATATTACGAGATGATTGTAAAAGTTATAAACGACTTTTGTAACAACAATATGGTTTTCAATGTCGATCTGATCATCATATTAATCTCTATTTATTAAATAATATTAAGTTATATTAATGTCTATTAATAAATAATATATAATGTACACATTTAAACGTCATATTACGAGAATAATATAGCGTTGAAGTAAGAAATAATTGGCCTATTATTAAAATCAAAATAAAACAACATCTATGAGGTTGTTTACTTTTTTCGCGTATCGTCTCTTGTGTAATATAATTTAAAGATAAGTGAGGGAATTGTGTGACATTCTAAATGCTATATATAATAGAAAAAAAATGTTTGTGTGACATAAAAACAAAGCTGTAAGAAACATAAACCAGACTACGCCGAAAAAACTGAAAGGTAGAAAAACAAGTTAAGTAATCGTACATCGTGTACTTGGTATCTTTTTGAAAATTTTCATATAAGAATTAAAGAGGGAGTGAATAAAGTGTTTAAACACTTTTTTTAATTTCATATCTCATACGGAGTATTATTCAAAAGATTTTTACGACTACAAAAAATATTTTTGTACACATATAAACATTTTTCTATAATTTTTAATTGCATATTTCAAAATAATTTATATGTTAGTTTTATAGGGCAAAATTCAATTACGTCTCCTGTAAGCAAAGTGCTTGATAAATCTTTTCCTAGCATTTTATTTAATGTATGTTTACTCTAACATATGTAAACCAAACTTTCAATAATACGAAAAGTTGTGACGTTTCAACATTTCGTGGACTAGAGGATATGCAATAATAAAAATATTTTTTCTTATATTTACTTTCAGTGGTTGCCGATTTTATCGAAACTACGTATTTATTTTACTCTTTACTCGATTTTTTTGGCAACAAATAAAAGTTCGTTAATGTGAAAGTTAATTCATGACAACATATCTGAAAACAAAATGAAAACTAAATCTAAAATATTTCAGACTATATAGCCTTCCTTTGAGTTTTATATTTGAGACAATGTAATATCTACAAGATTAGCAACTAACATTTGTTAATGAGCTTCATTTGCTCAAAATCTTCTTAAACAAAAGTCAAAATATAGAACAAAATACTTGTAACTATATATAATGACAATAAAATTGATAGAATGGTTTTCGATCAAAATAGGAAACTAATCATAAAATCTAGAATTTATCGAATAAAAGGGAGCATTGACCTAGTAAACATTTTCTCTTCATGTCTTTTCGTGAGTCTATAAAAAATGTATAACATTTTACGTCATATCACTTTATGGACTGTAGTGCAAATATTTTGAAATGAAATTATTCCAACTCCGAAACAGATACCATCTTCATATTTATTTTTTTAATTATAGTAAACATTTTAGGACAAAAAGTTTCACATATCGTAAGATCATTTATAACATTCTCACCCCCTGTATGCAATACTCCATTTATTGTTTGATTTCATTTAGAATTTCCAAAAAAAACAATTGCTAAATCATGACGTCACAACGAATATGTTTCAATGAAATTTAAAATGGTGCTCTACAATTTGGTCTCCAAACATGGAAGTTCTATTTAATATATAATTTTACTGTTAAAACTGCGGTATAACTTCTCGGTAATACGAAATTAATGGTTAAAATGTTTTAAGTTGTAACTGTAATGATTTATGTAGATAAATAATAATTATTAATAAATATATTAAATGATCATTCTGAAGGGATCTATGAAATCTAAATTCCTTTAATATAATCAACAATTTCTCTGACACAAGCAAATATTTTTAGCCGCCAAACTTATCACTTGTCTCTTTTCAAAGACTAAAAGATTTATACAGTGAAGTGGAGAACTTAATCCTAAATTCGGAAGTAAATTACAATCTTTGTAACGAACTTTTAAGGATAATCCTCAAAGCATTTATCGTTCCTTGGTTTATAAATTGCCACTGAAACACTTCAAACAATCTTTTAAATTAAAACGGGTTCAGTTAGAGTATAAACTACGTTTAATCAAATTTAAATTCATCGATCAAAGCCGGTAACACATTTATTTTTTACCATTATCGATAATTTAATGAAAGTATTTTGCAATGTGATTGATGATTATGAACCCTTAACATTATGTAGGATATTTTTAGGTTTTCCTTTATAGAGAAATTAGACATTGCCTTTACATTTTTATAAAAACATTTACAAGCCCTTATATTAACTTGCGTTAACTTCATATTTATTTGTTATATTATAAGTAAGTAGGCTGTGTAAAAACCACGTATGAATTCGTTTTTACATATACAAATTTGTTCACGTTCAGATGAGTATTAAATAAAACTATGAACAATATGTTACATAATTCTGCGTGTTAGAGAGTATCAAGACAGAGGATAAACAATTAACTACAATAAACAAGAACGATATTAAAATAATAATTTTGGAAGAACCAAATGCACAGCAGGTAAAGAATCTTCAATAAATTAAGTTATGTTATTTTTTTTCATAATTTTAAGCCATAACTTTCTACTGTAGTTTCATACAAAGTTCCAAAATATGTCATTGGACTTAAGCTAAATGAACAGAAAAACGTCATAAAGAGCGTATCCTTGATTGGATATATTTGTCTATTCGATTATTAAACGAATTGTGAGTATGATTAATTTATCTAAATATCAGTTAATTCAGATCAGTATTAAGGTCTAAAATTTGGTTAATAAATTACAGTATAACCATGTTTAACAAAATTGAGTCCAGAGAATATATTATTTTTGTCGCAAAATATTATATCTAAGAAAAAATCTCGTTACCTTAAAAATTAATATTTTTCTATACCTTTTGTCTCAAATGTGGGAATTTTCTAGACACACGAACCCTTAACTCATTCCGTCGGTCGCTTAACAATCGTATGTGACACAAGGCGGCGTTGACAGCGCGTGCAGTATCGCGCGAGGGCGGCATCAAACTTGGTATTAAAATGAACATGGCTTCGCCGAGTTATGGCCCCATGCTGACAACCCTGACGCTTACGAGTCAAAATGTCTATGCTTTCATATAAACTGAAAAGTATATTTTGTAAGAGCTTAGTACAGTTGTCATACGAGGAAAGTTATATTATTCATTCACTGACATAACTCGCTTTTATTTCAAATCATATTATGTTATAAATTTAAATACTGCACAAAATGATAATATAATTAGTAGTTACTTCATAACGTAGGTTGTACATAAGAAAAAGAAGCTTCTTTAAAGCTTCTAATTTTCGGTACAATACTGCAATTTGGAAACTTAAAAATTCGTCGCTACGGTATTGCCTTAAAAATAGTTTATGAAATTGAGAACACATACCGTTAGTTCCTACGATTTTTTTTTTCCTTTTTGTAATAGAATATAGTGTAAATAATATTAAATAGATGAGACTAAATCCTTAGAACTTAATTTGTTACACGACAAGAAGGATAAACATCCCGTATAAAATTGTAATTTTAACAAGTTTTGTGATGGTAGTATATTCAGGAGACGATAAATACCGAGTAGAGTATTACAACAAATTTATGATAAAATTAAATGACATATTTCATTCAATTTGTTTATTAATTTAGAATAATATATATATATATATATATATATATATATATATATATATATATATATATATATATATATATATATGTATATGTATATATATATATATATATATATATATATATATGTATATATATATATATATATATATATACACATATATATATATATATATATATATATATATATATATATATCGTAATATATTTTTGGCATCATACTCTCATTGTATACCTATCATAATAATAGGCAAAAAAATAATCTACGTCAAAAATGGAATGCTTCTTTCTGTTAACAAAATTTAGAATTATTTTTTGACATTCAATATTAATTACCAAAATATTTAACACATAATAATTTATGATAAATCATTTTATTTTTGTTGGTGCAAATACCTGTTTATCTCCCCAATCAAGTACATTAGGGCTTTGTCTTAAAAAATTTATGTATCTTTAATTGTGAAAGTACGAAACAGCATGGAAATTTTGAATGACAGTTTATGACTGCAAATTTTTTAATAAATCTGTAGTGGTTTTTTCAACAGGCGGAATCTTAAGTTATTTTAAATGGATATTAAAATAATTTCGAAATTTATTTCACAAAAAGGATTCAGGTGACATAATGTACAATGTTATTCTTTTACGTTTAGAAAGCTGTAAATTAAACTATTATAATCGGTTGTTTCACCCAAACCTATATTTGTCATTATGCTCCACCTTTCTCCTTTGGTTTGATTTTATTTATTAGTTTCGTGAATCCAATATTTCCAACGTTAATTTAAGTTTATTTAATTGAATTACATATCTGTTATTTCAGAAAAAAAGATCCGATTTATGGCTAATTTATCTTGATTGTGATTCTTCTTTCATATATTCGTCTTAATAATATTTATTCGACTTCAACTACGTATAAGTTTTTGGTTTTCCATTGTCTTTAATACGATATTGAAAAAAATTCTTCTTTTATTGACACAAACTAAAGCCTGGTTTTTAGAATGTGTCTCTCAAATACGGCTATGCCATTTACTTCTTTCTAACGGCTAATAAAAATTTCTTCGCAACTCGTTATCAATATAAATTTGTACCTGATTTTATTCAACTCCAAAAGCAGATGCCACTTTTGCGCCGGTATATCAATTCATACACATTTATGTATTTCTATACATATATATATATATATATATATATATATATATATATATATATATATATATATATATATATGTATATATATGTGTGTGTGTGTGTATAGAAAGATGTATAAAATCCTATGGATAGTAAAAATATACCTTCAAATTCCACCTTTACATATTTATTATAAATTAATCAAATTATGAATAAAAAATTGCAATATAACTTCTGAGTAATTTTTTTAAAATTAATTTTAATAATTAAATATTCAACTAAAGGTGTTCTTCCCGTTTAGATTGTATCATGTTGAACTTGTGCATTCATTTATTATTGAATAACAAGACAAAATTACAGACAAATTTTATGTGCAACCCTGACCTCTAAAAAGACAAATATATTTTTAAAGAAAATTTACGTCCCAAGTTTTAGGAACAAAGTGTTCTTGTACTGCAGCAAGTATTCTTAAAAAATTTAATTTTGCTTTAGTAATTAGAATTATAAATCAGTATTTGTAATAAACGTACGTTTATTGTTACTTCAGCTATAAAACCGACGTATTTATCAATAAAATTCAACATGATTATTTATGGTTACCGAACAATAATTTTAAGAGCTTCTTCTTTATTTGTGAATCTATAAGGTAATACTGTCTTTTACAAATATACACAACCATAATGAAATGCTAAATTCCTCAAAATATTTTTTGTACTAATATTAACAAAGGTTATGGAAGACTTTTTAGGCATTATAAAAGGTTATAGAAGTTCTTCCAAATAAAAAGACTGTCAAAACCTTTTCTTAGGAGCGGCAAGAGGCATGAAGGTAAAATTAATATCACATGAGGCCTAAGGGTTTACAAGACCTAATGCGTAGTCAATTTTAACGTGATTTCTCATGCCGTTCCTAAGAAGAAGGTTTTGAGGCCTAGGGGTTTCCAAGGTCTCGTGATTTCAAGTTTTTCCGTTTATGCAGTAAGCATATATATTTAAAATGTATATTTTTTGATGTTTATACTATCATCAAAACTTACAAGGTACTTCAGGTCCATCACCATTGCTGAAATTTGTCATACCGGGACGTCTTATGGTAAAGGGACAAATCAAAATATTAATATTATATCAATTTTTATATTAATGAAAATTTAATTTTTGAAATAGTTTAATAGAAATATTATGCGCCATTAAATGTCTAAATATGTTCGTAAATCTTGCAATGCGAGTTCTACTCGTACCTGACTTTTTTATTACCCATTTGGTGCCTACTTTTAAATTTACCTACTCTCAAATACGCAAAATTATTAATTATATTAAATTAAAATTAAAAATAATTATTTATTATATTTAAATATATATTTTATAAAGTGCTTTCTTTAAAATTACGTAATATTTAAAAATATTCATAATCGACTTAAATAAACCTTCAAATTATCATCTATCGCACAAGTCTGGAAAATCACAATTAATTCTATAAATACGACTGGCTCTTAAACCTTTTATTTAATGGAAATAGATAAATGGTTTGTAATCAACAATACTAATCCCTCTTTAAAAATGCGTCGATACACATCAAACGTGCCTAAGTAACGCCTAAGCAACTTTGGAAAAAGGGCGTTGTTGCTGGGATGGAGATTGGTTACGAATTAATGATCACGTAATAAATAATTGTATTCCATAGGTTAAAACACCATTGATACTTTAACATATAACAAAATTATCGTAAATATTTCTCTAAATAATTAGACTATGGATTAAATGTGATTCAATCTTTACAGTATCTGTGTATCAAATTAGTTTTTGTGGCCAATACTCCTGTCACATGTCGTTCCTCGTTAACTCCGTATCTCCCTAATATGAACGTATAAATTGATCCTTTCTGTTCTATTTATAATATATTTGTCAATCAAAATTAAACATAAAATTAAATTCATCGCAATTTTACTTTAAATTTTTTTTTCTTAAAATATATTTATCATATTATTTTTTATACTTACGTTATAGTTATGAAAAATAAGGTTTTGTACAATAATTCCGCAATTCATGTATTTGCATTCAAAAGTTTCTAATATTTTTTTAATAATAACGAATAATAAACTATTTCTTAATTTTTGCCTTCAATTTTATTGTCCAATTTTATCATTTATAGGGAGCAGGTCCACCACGAATTTTAACAGACATGGAAAAAATTACCTCATTTTGTGCAATATGCCTTGAAAATTACAATACCATTTACATTTTTCACTTGTCTAGCCGGAATATAAAGAAATCTGATATTGAAAAGAAATTTAGAAATCTATTAAAAACTAGGAAATCTATTAAAAATATATGGTGTTATCAATAGAAAAAAAACTATTAAAGTTTGAATTAATTTTCTGTTCTTGTTTTAAAAACTAATCTTCATAAAAGAAAAGTATCGTTACGTGAAAGATTCGTTGTGATACCCGTCGCTATAGTACCTCTACATAATAACAATGACCAATCAGGCAACTGTGTGAACGAGAAAGTAGAAGCCTGTTTCTCTATTTGAGCATATTCATTGAAAAGCGCGGCAATTGGACAAGTTGTGATTTTTCCCTCTTTATTTTATAAAAACCTTTAAAAAAAAGAACAATTTTGAATTTAAAATTCAAAACTACTTTGTTATATAAATAATGAAAAGATATACTAATAAACACAATTTAAAAATTAAAATATTAATAGCAAGCGTCTCATACATCGACATGCGCATTCGAGATATAAATACACACTAACCTCTTGGGAAATGCAATCGCTCACAAGTTGTGACATATCTACTACAGACATTTCAGCGTACACGTTTTGTGCAAACAGCGTTGATATCTGTCGGCACAATTCACACATTGCTTATGTCTAGACATCATTGCTTCCATTTTAATGAAACAACAACAGTCACTGAATTTAATTACAGTCGGAAAATATAAGACAAGCTTTACATAATCTAGTGGAATTATTTGAGTTGCCAAGGGAACTATGCACTAATTAGACAATCTAACGGCAGCAACACAGTGCTAAAATATTTTTAATTGGGAATCCCGGGACCAATATGCTGACTGTAGTACCACCAAAGAATAACTAGCGCTCTCTCACAGCTAAAATCAGTGGTTAGTTTTGATTCTTTTAGTGATTAGTTACCATTAAAAAAATTTACCTCCTATAGAAGAATTAAATCCACTAACTTTAGTAGAGAAACCACTAAGTTGGCAAAAACAAACGAAGGAAATAACCAGTCGAAAAGGTTGCATTTCGAAATGCGTAATATGACTCGGCGGCCCTGGTATATTGCTATCAGAATGATAAAAGTCGTTTCAAGTCTGTTAAACCAAAAATTAGCGTAAAGCAACATAATAATAATCTCGAAAACTTCGCGGATGCTACGTTTCCATTTTTATAGTATAGTTAACTGTTGGAACTAGTAACAATTTGGGACGATGGATAGCAGAAAAGTTGTGGAGAAATAAAAACGGAGTATATCAAGATTGGTTGGGAATAAACATACAGTCAACAGAAAAAAACGAAATGGTTTATCTACACATACGATCAAGAGAATGAAATTAAAGGTTTTATCTATTTTTATATTTGATTGTATTTATCCATTCAGAGATTACTATAATTTATTACACATCTTGTTTATACATTAAGACCATTTTTTTAAGATAAATTTGGTTTGTGTCTGTTTACTTTTAGGTGGACTCAAAAATTAACATATGTTTAAAAACTGTGAAACACATAGTGCCTTATAATTTAGTGGTAGCACCTAAGTGGAAATAGTCTCCACAGCGACATTTCGGGATATAGAACAAGTGTTTGATATAGTCTGACACGAAAGCTCTCAATACAAACTTCAAAGATATTTATGAAACAATGCTATGAGATATTTAAAATTTAATTACAAACAATTTAATTACAAACTTTAAAATATGTTGTAACAAATAATATGCAGAACCGAAGCAGGTTTATGCGGGTGTTACGTAGGGCAGCGTATTGGGCTCAGTGTTTTACTTCCTTTACATAAGACAATTTACGAACAACGAAGAAGTAACAACAGCAACGTTGCTGAAGACACAGTTATTATTATAACGGCAAAAAATACGTCAAGATCTAAAATGAAAACTTTAAACATTAGTAAATAAAATAAGTGACACAAAATTGGATATTAAATGAAATGAAATCAAGTTGACTGACATTAATTTTTTATTCAATAAAATAAACCTATATCCACTATTATTTAGTATTTTTAAAAATATTAAGACCAATCTCAACTTACGGTATACAAATTTTGGGAATATAGTAGAAAAATAAACATCCATCTAGTTCAAAGCTTCCAATATAAAGTGTTGCGGAGAACTGTCAATTTCTCTCGGTGCCTTCATAACAGTGGTTTACACTGTAAGCTATACTAGTTCCACAAGTGATAAAAAATTATGCAACCAAACACATAATATGGTTGCAGAAGCACGAAAACTTTGAGATGGAAACGGTTCTTAATGTGCGGATTTACAAAGTTGTATTAAGAGAACTAAATTTTAGTCAGACCTCATGAATTGGTGGTATAGAATTCGATTAGTCTATTCTATAGTAAGTATTTCACTAATATGAAAATAACAAAAATGAAATGAAAGTCGGTGTACTTTGGGCCGATGGCGATTAAGGTGGTATTTTTAATAGTTAAAAATCCCACATTGCCCAATAATCCAAATTTGTCATGACGACGGAACGTCTTTTCAGCTTCTTTTAAATAATTTCAAATATATAATTTGATAAAATCAAACTAGAAAACCAAAACAAAAGTAATTTTTTATGTATAAGCTTTTTTAATCGAAAAACTTTGTTCTGTCTCATTTCCCAAACAATAATTTCCTAAAATTGGGCACAGGCATGTTTTCAGAAATCTGTTTCAAATGTTCCATGAGTTGTCCCATTCCCCTGAATAATTAAAATTACTTTAATCAGTCTTTTCTTTGATCGGTTTTTCAGTCTATTGAATAGAAAGAAGTGAGATATCAGTATGTATTCAAAACCGGTTTTTCCATTGAGTTTCAAAAAGGAAACTATAAGATGCACATCATTCTAAAACTAACAGGTTCGAGTTGAATAATGAAAAAAAATGACCTTATACCGTGCCTGAATTTTTTTTATTGCTTGTATTTTCCAATTTTTTACAGTATATTTAAATAAACAAGGCTTATTGGTATTTCAAACCTCATAAGTCGGCGTTTAAGGTTTCAAATTTAACCAGGTATAAATAAATTCAATCTCAATCGTCAATTTAACCAGGTAAGAAAAAGATAAGGAGCTGTCATTTTCCGATATTTTTATATGAAACTCTAAAATTAGAAAATGTTTTATACTTCGAATTTTCTTTTGATAATTAAGTAATTTCTTAATAATAAAAGTTTCAGATTGACTCTGACAGACTCAAATAATCTCCAATAGACTATTTATATTGGAGTTTGAAGACATTAGGGAGATAATGTTAAACCTAAATTATTAAATTCCCCTCATATAATGATTCGGTCTAGCGTGATATTACATATTATTATTTGTGTATTCAGCATATTGTATGTGTATCTACCACAACTTGGTGATTCCCGTGGGCTTTAATTTCCAAACACCGTATTTCGACTATTGTTGGCTTTGGGAATACATGGCCCGTATTAATTAGTCGGCGACAATTTTGATAAAATTTAATAGGATTATTGTTTGCAGTACTCGTCAGTTATAAGTTGAAAACAGATGTATCTAGAACTGTGTTTAAAATAAATAAAACAGTATATTTAGTATACCGGTGGGAAAAAACAATGTTCATAATTATTTTTGTTCAGACAAACTTTGTTCATTCTGTTCCTTTTGGGGATACCATATGTTACAATGTGATGCTATCACTCCTAGGAGGGATATTCCATTAATTTTAACATTATTACACTAACATTATTTGTATCACTGACCATAATAAGTTCCGTATAACCTGATAAGATCGCTCACGTGTCCGCCCGTTTGTTTATCCACACGCCGATTACAGCATTTTTCTCAGAAAACATCTCACCTAAAAACTTGAAATTCGGTATAGCTATGAAGCAAATAAATTCACATATGTAGGAATAAAAATTATCCAAAACTATTAAGCTTAAAATTTTCATGAGGTATGTATAATTTTTTGCACAAAATTATAAATAGTATTTAATATAATATAAAATTATATTTCGAAAGAATTGTTCCATCTTCCTTTTGCCGGACTCCCGCAAAAGAAAAATGAAACAACTTTTTTTTCTGTACAGATGTGTGGGATATAGTTGAAAAGAACTCTTTGAATTTAATAAAAATCCGTCTCTTATTGTTTTTTGTTTTACTGATAAAGAACAATTTGATGGACCGTAAAAATTACAATTTTGGTGAGTCATGAAAATCGGTTAGGTTTTTAAAAATGATCATAAGTGTGTGAAAATAATAACATTTCTCTTTCGTATGTGTATGTTAAATCACAGTATTTTAATACCACCGTCACTAAAATCCTTCCACAGTTATGAAACTGTCCATGTAAAAAAGTGATTTTTATAAGCGCATTTTTATAAAAATAGTAAAGCTTCATTAAACATACAGAAGACTAAATATGTTTGAGAAATAGTAATCATTTCTAATTCTTTACAATCAGTTTCTCTTACTTTCCTAATACTACGGGAATATATTTGTGTAAATGAATATTAGAAATTTGTTTACTTCAATAATTTTGAAAAAGAAAAAGACGTACATACAAAACTACGAAATGTGTCTCATGGAATAAATAAGTACATACATATATTCTTAAAGTCCAACGTTTATCAGTGGTACATACATTTATTTATAAAATCGGCAATTTTAAAACCATGTTGCCATCACGGGAAAGTTTATTTTTCAACTACTCTTTCTTTACGCATATATTTTCGTTTCAGATTTCCTATTAACTAGGAGTAAGTCAAGCCTGTTTTAACCAATATATCTGCAACTAAAGTCATGAGACAATGACAAACTGACGGTCTTGTATGCAGAAATTAATCTATTTGTAATTCTATCCATCACGTTTCCATCTTACCATAGCCATGAGAAATATGTAGTATTTGTTAATGACTATTGCATACTTTGTCGGTAGAACAAAAGCTTGTCATCACTCAGATAGTAAGCCAGGAAAATTGTATCCCTTGCAAGACAATTGAATGCCATGCAGATAATTCTATAGTTACATCTATAATTAAATCTGCTAGAATTTCGCGTCAACTTTAAGAATTTTTTTGAAATTTCCTGAATATTTTAAGATTTCGTAATATATTTAATTTTAATATACCCCCTTTTAAGTTTTGTATTTTATTTGGTAAAAAATTTACAGCATAATCGTCTTTTTATTGAAATAAAAAATATGATTTTAGAACAATATCGATGACCAAAATTATGTACAATGTTTCAGCAACATAAAAATGATTTTATTTCTCTTAAATGAGTTATTATATGACTAATTCATAGTTAATTATTATGACGTTACGAAATTTAACTAACATATATAATATTTAAAGGAAGACAAAGGATATTATATACAGGATTAGAAATAAATGTTAAAGACTTTACTATTTTTAGAAACATAATATTAAAAAATAAAATTTTCTCAAGACGGGGAATTATTATATTTAATTTAGATGCAATAAAATATTGTGAAGAAATATTTCCCTTATGATGAACAAAATTTAAAAGAACCTAAATGTATTACTTATATACTTTCAAACTTTTCTTTGAAAATTTAACAGAATCATAAAACCTAAGATTAATAAGGTAAATTCACTTTTGATGATTCAAACTCAAGACAAAAATATTATATATTAATTGCCTTTGAGTTAAAGACGAATACTTGCTCTACATACAAAGTTCGGTCCTTCAAGAGAAAATATTTTGTGTTTACTTTATGTCATATTGTAAAAATATTTTATGTCATATTATATTGTAAATCGTGTCATGTCATAGCTATGTGCCATTTTAACCAAAACGACGACAAAGTGTATGCTATACTATGGCATTCATTTTATTAAGCATATGTGAAAGTTTTTTTCTGATAAGTTAACTAATCAAGTGTGATCTTTAATTAAAATGAACACAAGTAACATTGAAATCTTTCTAATTAAGTATAGGTGACGATTAAAATTAAGCTTTATATACTGACGTGGTGTTGTTGTTTCATAGTTCACGGTGACATGACGTCTAATAGACCTATATATTGTTTTATATGCTGTTATATTGTTTTATATGTGATTAACATTATGAATTTTATATGAACCTACATGAAAATATGAAACAAAATTCAACCGTTTTAATTTCTAATAAATTTTTATTTGGCAGTTCCATTCATTGAAATTAAATCACAGTCTTAGGAGTGATAAGACACTTTTTAACATAAAGCTAATAAAATTACTCATTAGACTATAAGTAAATAACAATAATACACTCAGTAAAAGAGATCAATTTGAAATTAGTGAAATCACATTTTCTTCGTAAATTCAATTTGAAAATCTACGTAGATTTTGTTGGCATCGTAGAAATATGTAACATAGATTTAGAATATAGAAGACGGATAGACAACTAAAAATCAGGAGATATGACCGAGTAAAATTGATCTATGGTGCGTATTTATGTATATATATATATATATATATATATATATATATGTATATATATACATATATATGTATATATATATATATATATATATATATATATATATATAATTTATTCTTAATTTCGTACCTATTCGTACCCACTGAATGTGTGAGAGCTAAAACCTCTATGTCAAATAAAACATAGCGAGTAAAATATTTGTGTTCGACGAACTTTTTTGATAGTTTACGTAATTTTACAAATGATTTAATTTTGTGGATACGAAAACTAAAAAACTTTATTTAAAGTTGTTGAAACGTTTTAATTTCCCCCACAAACAGTGTTAGTTAAACATTTCAAATATATTTAAGTTTTAGAAATATTTGGCTAGTCGTTTTCTAAATATAATTGTGGATATTTTGTTTAATAACTAAAGTTTGGAAAAATTGTGTTCAAAGAGAAAATGGCTATTCACAGTACAAATTAATATAATAAAAAGGAATACAAATCTACAGTTTTCTTTTAGCAAAGCAATAAAATTTTAATTTCCTCATAAAATGCTGTGGCCACATTCAAATCACACTGAGCCTTGAGAGAGGAACATAAATAAAAACAGTAAAGCTTCCTTCTTTATTCCGCGCCACTTTCCACTCCACAACCTTTATTCTCTTTTTTTTATTTAGTTACCAAAAAAACAGTGCACCAATAATGAAGATTAGTTTAATTGATCAAAGTAAAATCTTTAAGATTTATATGTATATATTTATACAAGTTAAGTATTTTTGAATGCATATAAATTTTCGTTAAAACTTTTATGAAAGGAACGAAATCTATTTAGCTCAAATAGGATAGGTAAGTATATGACCCTGTATTTGAAGTAAAACAGACACAAGTAGTAGACCATCTTTTTTTACTAATGGGTTTTATTTCCATAAAAAAAATAACCAGAAAATTTCTTAGTTGAAATATTTATTAAAAATATGCCTCATAAATGAAATAGAAATAACAAAAACTTTTTTATTTGATTTAAATTTTTAAATTGGTTATTATTCTGTAAAAAACATTCTAGACACTATAAACAAACAATATCAATATTTAAGAATAAATAAAGCGGAATATAAACTTGTACATTTCTAAAGGCATATTTTTTCATGTGGAACTTTTAAATTGTACAGAACTGTCCTGCGAATTCTACTATGCAAGTTTATAATTATGCTGGGATATGTCTAATTACATGTAACTTTTCGAAATTAATTCAATTAAAATTTTATTGGTGACAACGAGTAGTTTAATTATATATTCTTGTTTTGAATATAATAACTGTTGTTATAGAAAATATATTCAGAATTTAATTATACCTAACAACATATATGTCGTTTTTAAGCTTGTACTCCAAAGTATAAGCATATATATATAGTGGTTATATTAAAAAGAAATATTTAATTAGATTATCTACATACTGTAGGTACGTAAAACTATTTCGATATAAAATAGAATGCTATAAGCTTCAGGGCGCTTGGATATTAATAGGCTGGTTTCTTGAGCTTGCGATTTATAGAATTTTCCTTATTCAAATGTGTTTCATTATTTGCAAATTGTCAGAATCCAAGTTAAAGTCTTTATGTAATAGAAAAGAAGAAGTTTTTCCTCCCGAAGATTTTAATTATTAAACATATGAGTACAAAATTGGTATTAAATATATTAAAAGACTTTGGAATTGCACCAGTTTTTTTAGTTCCACTTTAATATTTAATTTTAAACGTTGACAGAAAGAATAATGAAACCATATTCAAAACTAGTTTAAAATTAATTTTGAAATGGTACGAATTGTTTCTTCACATATTTGGGGCATTTATTTCTGAGTTCACATATTCTTTTCTTGTTTGATTCAATAAACAAGTTCAATTTAGACGTAAATTTTTCTAAATATGCTTTTGATTTTTCAGATATTTTCTCCTTTTCATACCTTGCATATTTTAATATATGTATTTTATAAATTGAAGTTTGTTAATTTGGAATTATGAGATTGAAAATATGCTAGTAGATTATATTTAAGCGATGTTAACTGGTTTCGATGGTTTAAATTATTTTCATTTTCTTTTTTGTCAGCACGAAATCTACCACTTTTTATTCATTTTACTAAAACTTCTTCAGCCACTTTTTAAAGTTGTTATTTGCGTTTACTTGTTTTAAAACTCCTACCTTTTTCACCCCGTGCAGACAAAATAATATTTTACTTAATATTTATTTCACAAACCCTTGTTTATTTGGCTACTTTTTCAAACTTGTTACGTGCGTTTACTTTTTTAATGTAAGCGAGCAGATAAATAATTAACCTGTAATTACCACTTTTACAATAAATTTGGACATATGGGGATAATCGAACTCAAAACCTTTCCACCTTTACATGTACTTCTAAAAAGAGAATAGAAAAAACTATTTCTATTTTTTTACAAGCAAACATCTACAATACACTTGGTAGTGATTTTAAAATTATTTATTATTTACTATTATTTTATTATTACTGTCTTAAATTTGATTACTTAGTACTTATTTCTTTCGTTGTGGGTATAACCCCCTATGCCATATGGTACTAAAATTTCCATAAACTTTTATGATATAAATGAAAACTTACACAAAAGAGAAATTTTTGAAAGAATTAAATATTAACAATAAATATTTTATAACTAGGTCCTGAAGAAACTGAAAACTTTTGAAGTATTATTTTTCCTTCATTTTCTAAACCGTTTTTAATTTAAAACATATGGAACTAAACTTTTCTACCAATCAAATATAGGATCATATCTTCGACAATAAAAACTTAACTATTTTTAATTAAAATTAGAATAACAATATTAAAATATCTTGCATTAAGGGTTACTGTAGGAAAAAAATTGTAAAGTAGAAGCAAAACTTGCACTATAAATTTTCATTACACAGTTATGCATTTTAATAGATTTTCTATTAAATTATAAATATTAATAGGACTTTTCACTAAGTATATATATCTGGTATGACTTTCATAGGCATAAACATATTACGAATTTTCTAAAAAGATATGAGATTTTGAATCATCGCTATACTTTTCCCCAAAATGAATTAAGTTTCTATAATACTATTTCTTCATAATTTTGTATTGGGGGAACGTGTTTTCTGTTTCAGATACATCTCTGCCATTTCAGTGACAAGATACACCTCATTCATACCCAAAACGATATTTGACATAAAATTCAATACTCTATACGGCCTTTGAAAAATTTCCATACCAATATTTTGAACAATAACTACTGAAATACATTCCAATTAGCATGCTCTATTACTATGCTGTATTCAAAGTTTCAGTCTTTGAATAAACCAGATTTGGCCGACATAACACGTTAGTGATCTCAAAATAGATACTTTTTTGTTATCGAGGTGTGGAACTCAAAAGCTAAATATTTGTACAGATCATCCCACATTCGTAACAAAAATAGCCAAATACAGTAAACATACAATAGTACAACGCATAATTTAAAGAAATCCTCAAAATAATTGGAGCCGGAAGGCCCTGCAAGACGCGTGAAGCTCGCCTGCCATTTGCATGATATCACATTACCACCGACCTCCTTTCATCTTCTGTCATGCTCTTTCATAACGACATCGCATGAAGAAATAACTGCAATCGACACCTGTCGTTCCGTGGGACACGTCGGTGTCATATCCTGAAGATTATTTGTACAGAGATCATTGTAATTTTAATGTCCACTGACAATTTTTAAGACGAATTTTTAAATATTATTCCCCAAAACAAAATTGTGTGCAACAATGTATTGAGGTAAGCTAAAAAGCAAAACTAAAAATTACCGATTTATAAAAGAAGGAAATTTCACACGTGAGTATATAGTAATTGGAAGATTAACTAATATCAACAAATTATGATAAAGTTATGAGTGAAAAAAAAATTAAGAAATATTAGAAAGAAAACATAATTTTTGTAATGATAATGCCGGCTCGATTATAAAACACTGGAAAGAAATTGCAAAAATATTTGCGAATTAATCCATTATTCATTTAAGCATTATAAAATTAATTATTGTGAAATTATATAGGAATATGAAAAAAATATGTAGCACTCCATCTACGCTTTCGGACACATCCCTGTGCAATTTAATGTAATATTTTAAACACAAACATCACAATCATGCTAGAATTGAAGAATAAGATAAGCGATATTGAATTAAAATAACTTATTAACAAACAAAAGAACTCCGAGTATTTGAAAGCTAGGAGTGTTTGATTTATCTGAGAGTGTGAATAAATCTCAGCTCCGAGCTAAAGTTACGTAATACAGGTGTCACTTGGTTAGGTAATATAGGTGTCATTTATTTATTATATATCATAAACAATCCTGTGATACATTTTGTATTTCAGAACAAAAATTGTATGAAGACATTTGTACGCGGAGTTTGTTAACAATATTTCCAAGAAATAACAAATTATACTCTAAGTATTAACTGTCAAGATTTATATAAAAATGGTAACTTTAAGTCGCATATGTGTGGTTTATATTCATGTACATGTTAAGGTGTATATCCTCATATCCATGAGAGTAATATGGTTTAAATATACTTTTATATACATCTGCTAATTTAAATTAATCGTCAATATCGAACAAATTATAAGTTTTCACTCAATTTTGACAACGGATTGCAGTCAGCTAAATCACTTGTAATTGTAATTACTAACATTATATTAATAATAAAATAACTAAAGTTATATAATCATCAACCAACTATATTTATTGTACATAAATAATAATACATTTTCTGACATACTTTCACTTCAATTTATAGCGTTCATTAGTATCATGTTAAATTATATGGATGTATTTAATATATTGGAAACAGTAGTGGTGTTTGTAGATGATAGGATGTTTTTTAAAATGACTAATCAGTAGTACAATATACCTTGATATCATACAATATCTATTGCGTTAAACATTTAAAGAGAAAAAATATTTATTTGTGTGTGTGTGTGTATATATATATATACATATATATATATATATATATATATATATATATATATATATATATATATACATATACATATATATACCCGCGTGGATTAATAATGTTATATTTTCGTAATTACCCGTGGAAACGAAACATTTTCATACGGGAATAAGCAGCCCATGTTCTAATCTAGGTCATCATTTAAGACATTTACACGCTCTTTTGGATCGTCTATGAATTTACCGCCGGTTCGAAAAATAGGCTCTTCTTGATAACAACCCGCAAAAAAATAGTTATTTACGATTATGACTTACAAATAACAATATAGATTTAAGAAATTGTATATTCTATAGACACAATTATATAAAATATTGTGGGTGAGCATTCCGTGCGAAACTTTTTTATCTCCTAAATAATCTGATATTTTGCAATATACTTTTTTGTAAAGGTTACGCTTGATTATTCTTTTTAATTTATTTACTAACAATTCTTGCAGATCTGATCTCAGATTTTGTTGTAAAAATTACCCTTTAAGAGATATTCTTTATGGAGCCTAATTGTGGGCATACCGAGTTTATCTTTATTTCTAATACTTGTATTGTTATTGTCGATATTTTTCTTAAATAATAATAATTCTTTCAAATGTTTTTTAACAAATAATGAAGGTTATTATTTGGATATACATGTTGTGGAAAAATTGTTGTAAAATATACCGCAATACACCAGATACAAAAACAGGAACAGGTGAATAGCATTATTAATAATTAACATGTTAACATAAATCTCGCAAGCTTATTTTAAATGATAATTTTTTTTATACCCAATAAATATTTATTCTTTTGGTCATAAGAAACTTTTTACATTAAATTAATTTGACATTAAAAATATTTGTTAGCAGTGTAGGTTCTCTTGCCTCTCAGTAAATTTTTATCAACGTAAAATTTGTAAATCGATATGTTCAGTTATTTAAAAATGTTAATGCATTATTTAAACTAAATACTAACACTAGAAGTAAGTTTGCAACCCCAGTACTATTCTGCAGAAAGTTTGTAGTTCGTTTACACGAGTTCGAGTCTGGAGTAAAAACACTAATTAATAGAGTTAATACGCTGTCGTAAGACGATTTCTCGTTTAATAATAGGAAATATTTTACTCTGGTTTTAATAAAAAATCAAGCTGTCTCTGCTAAAAAAAATATCTTACTAAAGGTTACTAAACGTTTTTATTAATAAATTTAATTTCAATTTGAACCAAACATTTCTGTACTGCGAAACAAGTACCAAACGTTTACAAAATCTCCTTTTCAAATTTACTACTTGTAAGTACCCATTCATGAAATAAGGAATTCATTCATCACTTCTACCAAACAAACCTTATATACTGGGACTAGAGCGTTGACTGTGTAAAACTTGTTTGTTAAAATCTCAATATTAAGGTGAAAAAGGGTCGAGTTGTGGGAGCGCAAAGGCAACTTTACGTGAAACTAGGTTCGAAGATGAATCTCAAACTATTGCAGAATACAACCATCAGCCTCTTATAGTTTTACTAGAAGAGATTAAAAAATATATTTTTCTTCATATTTGAAATCATTGCCTTATATTAAAGGCAGTTTTACGTGGTTTTATTTAAGTAAAATAACAGTTTTTTTCATATTTTACGTGTGCAGTGAAAACTATAATAAGGGAACGAAGTGGATAATTTGAATATCTATAAAAGTATTCAGTCTATTCAATTAATTTCTTATCGAATGAGAATTTTCTATTTTATTATTTATAATAAAAATTGGATAAGTTTTGTGAAAACAATATCGGAATAAGGAGTAGTCTTAAGTATCCTCACGTTAAAACATCGCTTTCGTCGAAAAAAAACGAGAATGAGAAGGCTTGTTTCTTCATTTTAATTCATTAGCCCCAAAGATGAACGTGGACAAAATACAGATATCGTTTGAAAAATATTGACAGTACCAAACCACAAGAAACTGTAGTTACGTGTATGTCAATATAAGTATATTTTTTGTTCTCGCAAAATTGATAGAATTTTAAAAAACGTCTTACACCTAATAAATATTAGAGACATACGTAAAAGTATAACCGACAAAGAGGAGAAACTATTTAAGGCAGGCCATGTTACAACTGTGACAGATTTTAATTCCATAAAATATTAAGTTCACAGGTCAAGTAATTGTACAAACAAGAATCACCTCAAGGAAGATGCAAATTTTTGAGTAATGTAAACGGTAACTAATGTTAAATCGTAATTATAAAACAATTACACACTAAAAAGCTCAATAAACAAAGAAACAATTTGGAAGTTGAATTATTCGCAGTTTCCAAGAAGAAATTATACATACTTTGCCTTTTTATATAAGAAAAAATAATGGTAGCGTAATGAAATGTTCATTGATACATGACAAGTTAGCGCTGACAACATCTTTTATGGTCTCTATAGTTATATTATTTTTATGTCAAATTATTTTTCGCCGTATATATTGTGTAGTTAAAAATATTTTTTCGACTGCGCTCACGTTCTTAAAATATTACGATCTTTTATTACATATGCCTATATTACAAAATTAAGAATAAGTACATACGCGAATATTTTTTCCTTTGACACAAGTAAAACCACACCAAGTGATTTTCAATGTCGTACAGCTTATTACCTTCTAAATTTATTTACGTCTTGTTTAGAGTAAAAATAAGTGCGGCTGACTTATATAAAGAACAAATTACTAACTATATCATTATAATCAATTCATAATTTTTGCAATTAATTTTTTTCATGGAAGACTCACTTTGACATCGGGAAATAACACTATTCCTGTTTCTCTAATTTTCTATTAATGTACGAAGAAAAATGTTTTGGAAATTATTTATATCTAAATGCAAAATTAAAATAACTTACCATAAACTTAAATTCAGCATATAAGGACAACATATTCTGAATTTAAGTTTATGGTAAATTATATTAATCGTATTTAAATAAGAAATAAGTGTAATTATGCAAATTCAAAATAATTAACGAACTAATAGTTTATTTTTTTCATATTCAGCTATTTACATTGCCGACAAAAACATTCGATGTTCACAACTAAGGTTTCAAATTTGACCTCTAACTAAATTAATTTCTTCAGTCGACACTTAATTCTACAACGCTTAGACTAGCCTAATTTAGATGTCATATATCTCAACATAACGTTGTTTCTGTGTATCAAACTATAAAGTTAATTCTACTGAACTTTTTTCAAAAAGGTGACAATTTTTAACAAAGACAGTATTGACTCTTTGGAATAGTTTTAGTTTCCAAAGTCAAGTCTTTTCGAGAAGTTTACTTTGTAACTGGAGTTGAACACCAAAAGAAGGTACTTTAGGTGAGGATCAAATTTAGTCTGCGTCTTTTAATTATGAACTCTAAATGTCAAGATGGTAAAAGTTGATTGAACACGAACTGTTTTCCGCTGGCCTTTTAATTCCCTTATGTAAATTCATCGAAATATTTTCTAACTCAGCAGTTAATTCATCTTTACTGTACGCATGATAATGTATAAAGCAAAGGCTAGACATATATGTACGCAAGCACTAGCGTACGTACGTACGCACGCGTGCACAGACGCCTGTACGTACAAAAAAAGTAAAGACCACATATTCCAATGTGGTCCAGGTCGAGCATGAAATATTTGGCTAAGAAAGCTACAAGACTTCTTTGTAAAAATTTCTTACGTGCTTATATTGGTGGCCAAGCAACGCGCCAGAAGGAGAAGCAAATTCTCTATTTGTTATAACTCATGCACAAGTATAGCAGAGAAACTAAAGACAATCTTCTTCGTAATATGTAAAAAAAACTTACTCGAAAGATAACTTAAATTTAACTCTAAAAAACAGCTCTAAGTGTATTATTCGTAGCAATATTTATAAGTATAGCAAATATGAATTACGATAAATAATTTGCTCTTTGCAATGAAAACATTTTCTATATTTCATGTATAGTATTTTTTTCCGTAAGGCATTTTTATGAAGCGAGTAATTATAAAATAATAATAAAACCTTAAATATACATGTATATAACCTTTCATAAAATTTTTGGAACTATTTAAAATAAAATATTTATGGATATTATCGGAAACAGTACTTACAATAACATATACAAAAAAAATCATTCATCTAGATAACGCTGTTAATATGATAAATACTGAATTATTTGCCAAATCAGAGAGCTGCTGTGTTTCACTACTAAGTCTTCTAACTTCTAGCTCGAAGCAAAAAGTTGTTTTTAAATTGCAATATCATAACGTGAGATTAACTCTACCAAATAATGCGAACTTTACCAAGGATCTATTTCAGAAAGGCTTTTTCATATTTCTAAATTTATAAATTTAAGATCCAAGTCTTACTGGATGAAGATTATCCGATAGAATAAACATTGATTCATTAAACTTCGCTTCGCTCTTTCAAAGGAGAATACACTCTCCAACCATCAGTATGAATATTTTGCGCTTTCCTTCAACCGCTCTCCTCCCTAAGCAGAGTTCATGAAGCGCGAACATCCCGCGAATTCCCTTCATGAAGATGCTATGTTCTTTTATTTTTTACTCGCCGAAACTCAGTCTCTAAATTGGTATTACATTTATATACATGTGTGGATTTATTTATTTATATATATATATATATATATACATATATATATGTACATATATATATATATATATATATATACATATACATATATATATGTTCATATATATATATATATATATATATATATATATATATATATATATATATATATAATGTTAGCATGCAATAAAATAGTAAAATAAACCAAAAAGGCAGAATAATTCAATTTTCAATAATAATTTTTTCAAAAGAAAGTAAAAGCAATATTTGTTTTTTGCAAGTGTAATTAAAATGTTAATGAGATATTTGAAATTATCAATTTTTTTAAGACAATCGTATTTTAACCATAATTTAAATCCTCTAAAACAGTAAAAAGAATTCCCTTTTTTACTAATTAAAATAAAGGTAAAATTCTGTAGTCTTAAACTTCAACTAAGTACTTATAATTATAACGTTCATCAGCTTCAATCATATTGGAGTAGCCGATATACGGAGTTATTCGTATTTGCATTCTCATGCCCGAATATTGGTGCAGAAAATTCACATTCGCATACGTATTCGTGAATGTGCAAAAATCATTACTCGTTTCAATACTATTACACACATATTTATATAGCTATAATATTTTAGTTTTCATAGGACGAAAGTATGCTAAAGTTTATGTTAAAAGTTGAATAGATACGTTAAATAAAATTATTTTACAGGCACTGAGTTTTCATACAAGGAAATTTCGCTCGATTTTCAACTTTGCTTAATTTTCATTACGAAATAAAATGTATAAGAAGGGTAGGTTATAAGGTAATAAGATGAACAACAAGAGTAGATTTAAGGAAAACAATTTCGAAATTGCAAAAGCAAATACAAATATTGTGTATTTGCTTTGGCAATTTCGAAATTGTTTTTGGCATTAATCTTATCTTTTTACCGTTGTTGATCATTTCCTTGACATTATAATTTGATACTGTTGATAAAAATGTAAAAAAGTACATTCCAAAAATATTTATATTTTTTAAAATTTTTCACCAAAATAACAGCCGACACTCAATATTTTTTAAGATTAAGTGTATTCAAAATTTTCTCTAATTAGTTTTATTCGATACAACAATGAAAATGAAACATTTTTTTCAATCATAATCGTGTGCAAAAATTGTGGTCAAGATACAATATTATCGAAAAAACCTATACAACTAATTTAATATTGCAATCAAAAAATTAACAAAACAAATTTCTCAATTTTTTAAATACCGGAATTAAACGCGATTTTAAACACAGGAGTAAATAGCGTTAATTCTGTTACGTTCTGGGAAAGTCATCCTGTTACAAATAAAGGTACACAGAGCCAATTGATTCTATTGTCCTTAATGAATTGTAAAACTTCGCTTCGCTCAATCTTATAATAGGTTGACACACACTCGCAAGTTATAATAGATTGACCCACACTTTGATTTACCATAAATAATTAAACCTTGTAATGGAGACATAATTAAATCTTTTGGTAAAAATATCGTACATTTTAACCAACAATTTTACTCAACAAGATCCTTTATATATTTAAACATATATAAAAACCATACCCGAGGCTATAATTTATAAAGTAATGAAAATCTTTATCCCTGGAAATCACAAGTTGAATTCGCTTCACTTAACTCGGATTTGGACGGAGAAAATAACAAATTGTTTTGGCCCTGTTTATGAAGGGCAATAATATGTAAAGCATGTTCACTATTGTTGCCAAGTTTTCACGCTGTAACCTCCTTTAGGTAATTATGTTAGAGGAATTTTGAAATTTGTTTCTATGTATACCGATGTAACTTATTGATAGTTTACTTTTGCGATTATAGTTCAACTTTGAAGTCCTACCATAGATAGGCAATGATTATAATATTAAGATTGAAAATCTTCAACGATACGTACCTTATTAATTAAGTACTTCAATAAGATAACTTTAAATTGTATTGTTATATTAAAAACTAACTATACATATATACATTGCAAAAATTATAAACTTTTGTGTAAAAACACTTAGTGTAGAGATATGAAATTGCAATATGTCCTTTATAGTCAGTTGATTAGAATAAAATATAACCGGTATTTTACCCCAGACCTAGTAAAAATCAGCAGTAAAATTTAGTCAAAATCGGATAGGCCTAAAACGCAGTGGATGACAGCAGCAATCTTAGAGAACGAGAGAGAAAATATATTTGTGGAAATTAGTGTCAAGATTTTGTGTGAAATCAGATGTTACGTGGTACAACATTGAGCAAAGCAATAAAATGAGAAATAAGGGAGTTTTAGTACCTTATTTTCTAAAACATTAACCAAAAAATTATCGTCCAAAAAAACGTTGGTTTACGAATTTATTTGATTAGGTTATATATCTATTAAATTATAAATCTCTTTATTACAATTGTAATCTGAACATTTTCAAAATTATGAAATTTGAATTCCTCCTTTATTTTGTGATATGATAAATATATGATCCGGTTTAAACTAGAATTTTTTCGAACTTTACCTTCAAAAAGTTCATTTCCTAAAATTTATTTTGAACTATCATAGACCAAATATAGAAATATTAAATAAAAGGATATGCATTGATAGCATTATATCAATATTACATTCGTGATTTATCATGATTCAATTTCTCCATATAAAAAAAGTGGTCCACTCACCGAGGTTATTCATAATACCACAATGCTAAGTGAAATATATTATCTTGGTCGTAGTACAGATGTAACTTCAGAGCAATTTACGCCATATTTGGGTTTGTTCCTGGCCTCCTTTATAGTTTTCTCTACCCGCAGGACCCGAACGGAATTTTATTGTTGTAGCAACGTTGCCTGCCCATCTGGTAGCCTGTCCTTACATGTAAGTGTCTATCAGAAATTTTCAACCTCTAAATAAGATATGAAATTTAAATCCACGTGTAATACGTACTTAATTAAAAGAAGCTGATAATTACATATTGAGCGGATTTTCAAACATGTGAAAGGAAGCTAAAAGATCTATATGTATACTTGGGGTCTCGTTGGAAAGAATTGTATCGTTATAATAAAAATCTATTTTTTATTTTTAATTAAATATAAAAACAGCGTTTTGCTGGGCCAACAAATTTGGTTTATCTTAAACATGACATTACATTTGAAGTTATAACTTGATTTTGATTTATCGGATATCCCGTATTTAGCAAAAAAATACTAAAGAAAGCTAAGTAAAATATTTTCACAAAGTTATGGCTAATAAGATCAAAGGGATGATTTTTGAGAAATTCGCGATAATATTATGCCAGTCAACGACATATTCCCTAATACATTTGTTTATTGAAAAAGAACACCTCCACTTAAATAACAAATGTTTATAGAAGTGTATAGGAACCCATATAGTGAGAATTCTATTCGTTCTTGGCTGATTTGTTAAATTTCTCAATAATTATACTCCGAATCTATATTTGCCAAACATTACGTCGATTTTGGTTTCGGGGACGTTTTGAACTTACGCAAATATGTTTTACAAAATTTACAAAATTTATCTCAAAATTCTGTGAAATATTTTGAAATCTCGAATAAATCAATATTTTACTAAATATAAAAAAAAACAAAAATTTTTTCTCTATGTGGGGCGGGCGGTATTGCCAATGTTTTTTTAAATTAACTTTAGAAGCTGAAAATACTTCATTTAATTTAATCCTTCGGGTCTCATCTTCACTTGATGTTTTGCCCTTTACTGCAAAGTTCAATTTATTCTATTTCCTTAAACCTTATTGTAATTGTCGGAATTACTGTTTTATTTTTTTTTTTATTAATTTTCAAAATGTCTTTTTTAGACTTATATATTAACCATAAATATATCGCATAAAAAAATGAATACAGTAAATTTAACATATTTTATAAATCAAGCAAATCTAATTTGTAAATGGTTTGAAAAGTTTTTGTTTTTATATAACTCAAAAATAGAAATGAAATATTTAACAAATATTTTTAAAAATGCTTTTACAAATACTACTTTTGAAGAAAATTATTGGGCTCAGTTTTTTGCTAGATAATTTTCATCAAACATATTAAAATGTTTAAGACATATTACCAATTATACTTTGGATATCCGTAAATTTTTCGAGAGCCATTACTACTCTAAACGAATGCATTCAATAGATGCACATAAATATTATGTATCTGTGTAATTACTATGCGTTCTTCAGTAATGCAATTGTTTGTTGTGTTGTGCTAATGTAATACGTATGATTTTTTGTAAATATAAGTTTTGTTTGTCTTTCTATTGAGTAAACCGATTTTGTAGAAAAGGAAACTAAATTTTCCTTCAAGTTTACCCAGTGTTTTTAAAAAATCATCTGCATTGTTAGTCGTTTTTACATAACACGTGTTGAAACAGACAGAGAAAAATTCCAAAAATAATATCTTTTTGTTCTATTGCTTTCACTAAGTGCTCCTGAATTATTTTCTCAAAAAATACCCTTAATATATAGACAGACCTATTCTAAAATTTTGTTATATGTGTGGATAATAATAGGAATGTTGCTAAAACGGACACAAAAATGTTTTCTTTCTACCCTCCCTTACCTCGGAAACTGCTAAACTCAAAGTTTAAAGAAAACTGCATTATATGAAATTTACCTAAAGGTTCCAGGAAAATTAAACGTTATACTAAAATTCATAGTCTTTTAGATATTGACGATAATTTTACGGCTTTTAAAAACATATTAGTAAATATACACGGTGATATATAATATAAATATACGTTTAATAATAATGCTATTTACCTTTCTATGTCTCTGTATGCATGGGTGGCTACCGGAACGTTGTAGTGCGAGTTTTAGTTGTACTTAAAGGGTTATTCTTTTTTTTTAAATTTTATTATGACGATAATTTAATCGAGCTAGCGATACTAATTGTGAGAGTAATTAAATTACATTACCTATTACTTTCAGGCATTCTTTCTTTAAATTATAATAACTTCATATCTTCTTGCACCTTTCATAAATAGGTCTTTTCATAATATTTCCTATTAACATTGTAAATTTCAAAAGTCGATGTATTTATAAGTTTCTTTATTACCTAATACCCTGCAACAAAAAAAGAATAACTAGCAAAATTTAATAGTAGTACAATTCGTAGGATCGGGAAATACACAGACTCCGCTCGCGTAGGAATATATTAATATCATGGAGAATATATTTAGATATAAGTCACTAAAGCACATCTAACCCTTGACGTACTACTCGAACAATACATTTAATAAAAATTCATAAGCTAATAATATAAACGTTGCCATAAACGACTTGTGCTTTTACGTGTTTTTGAATATTACTTTGGCTTCTTTCAAACGCATTTCAATCAGCATATTTAAATTTATCAGAGCTCAAATTTCAATGAAACTGCCTGATGTACTCGTAGTATTGTTTCTACTTCATTTAAATTCTTTATCACAACCTATGTTTTGTGGTATTACAACGTCTTTAGGTGGGCAATTAGCAAAAATTAAACCCACCTAAAAATGGTGTAATACAACGAAACCTAGGTCGCGGTAAAGAATTTAAACATAGTAAAAATAATACTACATCACGTAGTACTGTATCACGTTTCATTTAATTTTGGATAATTTATTTCTATAAAATTAACGCCAAATATATTTAATACTTATCAGAGCATCAAAATCAACTTGAAATAAATTGAAATATCCACTATTTAATATTTCCTTAAAACCGAGTAAAAATTCTACGTTTAAATTTCTTAAATACTAGAGGTCAGTTCCTATTATTATTCAAACCTCAACGTCTAAATAGATGTTGGCAGCAGAATATTTGAATCGACAACGCGTTAGAAAATTTAAATAATCCATCTATCGGTGCCGAAAACGTTGTTGGTTATTTCATAATATTTTAGAACTTAATCGATGTCGAACACGTTGTTGGTTATTTCATCATATTATAGAACTTTTGTTGGCTTATAATCTCCTTTAGTAAAACACATATTCCATGAATTTCTTTCTACATACACTGTACGAGAATCAAAATTTCTGGAAATCTTTAGGTCGATGTAATGAACGTATAATACAAAGTCTTGTTAGAATGGAACTTTTGTGGGCGGTATTTAGTAGAGATAGCATAAGAGAAATAGTATTGTGAAATTTTAAGAGGATTTGTCTCATTTCTAATAGAACGTTAATTTGGAAAAGATTCGAATTCCAGTTGAATTTGAGATGAAAGTAATTGAAACAAATCAAATAAAAACTGAAACAGATCAAATAAACGAGTATTGTATTCTAAAGCACGTTAACTATGAGATTAAAATGGTCTAGTTAGTTAATTTATTTTTAATTATTTAGTTACACTAGAATCACTGCTTCAAAATTTCAATTGCTTCCCTATTTTCTTTGATTTTTACACACAAGATTCGTCGCAATTTTTCTATACGACTATTCACTATTAACGAAGTAAACGGTTCTTTTGGTCATATTTAACTGGGCAACAAAAATATGTCATCGTAATTTGCAACTTTAACACACATGCTTAATTATCTATATCCTTGAATTAACTATTTAATAAGCTAAACATTGCTACATACAGCTTACGGTAAGTGCAATAGACTGAGTTTTCGTCCGAACTGCCGTCACTTCCGCCAATGGCAATGAAGTACAATTTAGAGGAAGAGACGCCCAATTTGCGGTTAGTAGGAGATACAAGTAGTGAAAGACGGCTTACAGTTTCTAATTAAACTGACCCTAATCTACCCAACGCCCATATAACTTACAATAACATAACAACTTTAGCTGTTTCTTTACGATACTATCTCGTATGTTTACATGCTCAAAATATGTCATTATTAATATTTTCGTATAATTCATACGAGAAATGACCTGAATTTACATTCGTTGTACGCGTAAACGCTTTCAGTATTTTGGAAACATCAAATATATGTATATATATATATATATATATATATATATATATATATATATATATATATATATATATATATTAATATTTAGACCAAATGAAATATATCTAGGACATAAAACATCTAAATAATTATTTTGTGGGTGGTAAATAAAACACAAAACAAGTAATCGTTTCGGAAAAGTATTGACTTTCTGTCTTTTGCTTTGGATTACTAATGTGTAATTTAGATAGCTTATAGCTAATAAAGTTAAAAATTGTTAATTTAAACATAATTATATTCTCATTGAAGGAACCGCCTTCTGTAAGTTTCTTGTTTTTTTATTTTTAAATTTAAATACAATGAAGCTTTTGTTTAGGGAATTCAAATGTTCGTTAATAAACGTATTTACATACGAAACAATGCTCTGAATTATTGCTATCTGTTAACAAGTATTCAGCAATAACCAAGTGTCATTAAAATTATCTTCACATGTTCACGTTGACATGAAATAGAATAATAATTTAAAATATAATTGAGCGAAACTCTATATTCGGTTTCTCAAAGTTAATTGTAAAATTATATATATTATTTCTAGTGGTCGATTAAGGAACACAACTTTTATCTATTCTGTTCAGTCCTCTAATATAAACGATGAATAAAATTTTTTATAAAAAACTTAGTAACTAGGAAAGCAACAATATTAACAAAAACGAATTTGAAAAAAAGAAAAGCATTTGATATTATCTTTTAGAGAGATGTCTGTTCTTGAATATTTATACTGTGTTATTTGGCTTTTTCATATTTTACTCCTTTAAGTACTTACATAATTTCGAACGATTTTTTCAATAGAAATGAGGTAAGTGGCGCCTCGCTTCGCACTTTGATACTTCCTTCCCAATGGGGGTTTGCGTTCGCTCGAATATATTAATTGATGCGTAATTTCCAAGTCTCATGTGCCTTGATGCGATTTCGCTGCTTCAATATTAATATGCATAGTGCACACAGTTTTGGTGCGTTACGCTGAGAATTTATAATTAGTTCACAATATACTATAAGTTTGAAAGTGTTTATTACTTGATATTACATGACCATTTTACCTACTAGTGCCACTTTTATATACTATAGTTTTATAACAATTACTTTGTACGTATTTGACATACGTCATTGGAGTATCCTTTTTAATAACGCTGTAATAAATTTCTCTCTCCATATCAAAGTATTTTAATGTGTCAAATGATAAACGATATCGCTCAGCATAAGGTTACCTCCATTGTTTCTTTAATTAAGAAAAAATGCTTAATATAGAAACATTTGTTTTTATATTTGTCATATTACTTTCATTAGACGCTTTATTTTTAAGAAAAAAAATGTTCACCTGGATCTTATTTCCTATGACCTTTTTTTTCCTGTAAGGAGGAATATTATTTAAATCTTACCAAATACATGCTATAATCATGATTAAGAGTTTTGACTTAGAAAAGAGAGATGAGATTTGTGAGTTTAGTTCGCCGCTCATCTCAGTGAAGATCGATGAATTGCGCGATTTACGAATCAAGTGTGTATTTTGCGACATTTTAACAAAAATAATTAACATGGTTTCTCTTATTTCGTTTCTATATTTACAAATCAAAAAAATCAAATTGCAATATTGTTTCTGAATGTGAATAAATTTGCAAAATACTGGTACTGCTATAGACGTTTGGAATCGACGCCGAATCGAGGCTTCGCTGTCTCTTTTATCTAAATACACACTGACACATATAAGATTCACTAAAATTGACTGCAAAAACCTCTAGCAGTAGCAGTATTTAACAGATTTATTCGCATTCGGGAACGAAATTTTATAACAAAAATTGTATTTCTAGTGATAAAATACTTTCTATTCGATTATTATTTGAAGTCGGTTATAGTTTTTAAAATAAGTTTTATTTTTCTATTTGTAGTCCCTGTTAAAACAAGAATCACGAAATTACAATGAATTCAATATCAATGATTTATTAAATATGCTATATTAATATGATATATTCAATATCAATGATATATTAATATATTATATACACCTTTGATCGGACTGAAGCTTCATGAACTTAATTACTAGATTACCATTTAACTTATACCGTGTATATCGATCAAAGGAACTGTACTTTTCATTATTAAGTCATTTAATGGTGTACCTTCCATTTCCAAGTTCAAGTTTTAACCAAATTTTCATGAGGTTATATTGGTTGGGGTAAACTTCTTCAAATAAAAAAATCGTCTAAATTAATTGATTAATGCGGGGGATATGAGTTAAAAAACGCAAAAAATTATTTATACATTTTTATGTATTTATATACCTTACATAATTGTTTACCTTACTACTTCCTTGCTGATGTCAAGGCAGGTCAAATGAGTTTAAACTCGATGAATTTACTCTCCATCACTGAAAAATTTATTCGACCACCCTCCAGCTTATTGAGCCCTTCTGCTAAGAAGCATATTTATGCTGCCCTTATTCATGTTTTATAAAAATATCGTTAAACCCTTTTCATCTAAACTTAATTATGGCATCGGTGCTGTTCAGTGTTGAAAATTTTGATGACTTTCCTTTAATTTCTATAATTAAATTCTTACCAAGTTTTCACCTTGCTGTGCTTTACTATTCTAAATATAAAAAACACATCCAAATTGGTTCACAAATGCTGAAATTATGAGATAATTCACACAAAAAGAACGCGGTTGAACTGGAAAACTGTTCCTTTTTTAAAGTCGATTATAAATGAACCCTGACCTCAAACATTACTTACCAATATATATTGCTAAGTTATTTTATATTAAATATGTCGCCAATTATTATTAGTCGCCAGAAACATCCAGCAAAAATCGATTAGATAAACAGTTAATAAGTATGTATTTGATAAGGTATGACGTAAGACATTTTAAATACTTCATATATTTTATTCTTCTAAATCTACAGTGACTAACCAATACTAATATCAAGTTCATATTTCCTACGTAAGTTAACTCTGGAAATATATCTAGATACGTTTCTTCGTTATTTCATACCTACGTTTTCGTAAAATAATTTGGATTCGTTTGTGTACGTGATACTCACAAAATATGTTCGTTTACTTAACTGTTAATAATATTCCCTTGCTTCATCTTATTTTTGAAGTTAAGCGATATGTAGTTATTTTGAAATCATGTTTTTAAATAGTCTACTTTAATTGTAACCTGCGTGGTAGTTTAAATAAAATAATATTTAAGAAATGTATTAAGTTTATCGATTTAAAAATATGGTTTTTCTGTTTTTTAGTTTAATTTTTATATATAATAATAAATTAGTTTGATTACATTAACAAGTTTTATTTGAATTTTTTTTGGCAGATTCTTTCTTCCAATTCATCAACTTCATACAAATCGATGCATTCATATAAGATCAGTGAATATAGAACACTTTGAAAAAAAAAGCTCACTAAACATTAAATAAATGATCCTCCGTACTTGTATATAACTTAAGTTGGGTGGCAATCAAACTCCGAAATTTAAACACGCTCTCCCTTGCTCTTTTAGAAAAAGATTGAAAGACACGTAATTAAAGATAGTGTCAAATTGGCACAAAAATCAAACACGCTGTAAGCATGTATTTTTAAAGTAAATTAAATAAATATCCTTATTACTAGGAAGCCACTGAAAGGAAAGACTGCAAAATGTGAACATTAAAAATTGGATGAAAAAGACATAATTGGTTTAACAACACGATAAATTTATCTTATGATTTTCCGCTAGCTCTGTTATAAACATAGACTTCAGCTGAGGAAATTAATATTTGTTTTACGGTACATTCTATTTGGCAGCGCTATCTATGCGATAAGTTTAAGTTTTATAAATTTTAAGTCAGTTAAACATTTGAGCCTTTAAAGATTTAAACTTTTAGTTACTGGTTAAGGATGCAAATTTTAAGCATTCAAGCCTGCCTTTGAGTACAACAAAGATTTTCTGATTCTTAGCGAATGCAAAATTACATTGGCAAGGAATTAGAAGCAAACAATACCATATTAAAAAGAAAGAATTTTGAATACAGATCTAGTGTTACATGTATATATGCACATATTAAAATAGAAACAAATACGAAAGAATTGCATTGACAAAGTTAAAAAGCTTGTTGAAAGTTTAAGCGAATGTTAAGGTATTTCGAAATCTTATTTCAATTTGTAGTAAAAACTTGCAATATTGCATAGTATGTAACATTAATTGTTGAAACAAGTTGGAGACTGCATAATGAATAAGTAGAATTATCACGTTATAGCTGTAAATGTTATTACATAATATTTTACAGTCCTTAAAAAGTTAGAATACACTTCATTAAATATTTATTGTTATTTTTATACCTTGCTGACAATTATTGATTTATTAAAAATATATTTTATGCGCATTTATTTTTCACGCTTCATACTAGTTTCGTGTAATATCCATAACTTTTATCGTTTGCCCCATTGCTGATTGTAAATCATTGAAATATTTGATTTTTTAGGTTTTAAAAATACAAACTTATTTGAATTATTTTATATATCTGTAGCGCTAAACGCATTTCACATTTTTTCAAATTATTTGAAAGATTGGAATGTTTTTGAAACATATTCAATTTTAAAACATATGCTCTCTAGTTAATTTGATGTTATTCGCTTAATAATCCCATTTATAGTCGATTTAATAAACATCAACTGCAAATTTTTACAATTTACCGATTGGAATAAATACAATAAAGGATAATTAAATATAAACTACAGTTTATTCTTTTTTTATTAGGGGCCTCTCCAACTAGTGAAGGTTGGAAGCCAGCTCTGCATACTTGATGCTGTCCTTGGCAAAGAGAAAGATTTCGACAGCACTCGTATTCCCTGTCCATCCTCGGATATTGTGCCACTATGGCTTTCTTCGATGATCGGCTTTCCTTTCTCCGGCAAATTTTCTCATAATTATTCGTAACTTTCTGAATCCAAGATGTAGACCTTATTCATCTGTATATCCACATTTCCAATGCTTTGATATGTTTCCTGAAATCTTTCTTAATAGTCCAAGCCTCACATAGAAGTATTGGCCAGAACTAGCACTAGTGAAGACGAATTCAAAGTGAGATTTTAAGGCTTCATTTGCAGAGAACTGGTTTCATTTTCCCGAAAACATTGGGACAATTTCAATGCCAATTTTAAACTCTATTTCATTGTCCTAACTTTTAGTAAAACAGGTTACGAAATATTCATATTTTTTAACCTATTTAATTTTTTTATCTGGCAAAAATATGTGTGGTTTGAGACGATGAACTTTTTCTTGGTAGCATTCATTCGGAAGTCAGCCATAACACAACACTCGTTAACCCGATCGACAATCTTCTCTAACACCACTTCCGAGATGCCATGAGAACTGTGTCATCAGCATGCCTGAAGTTATTGATGAGGCGTCCATTAACTTTAACACCACAGTCTGGTTCTTCCAGAGCTTTCATTATGTTTACTACCAAGTACATTTTAAAAAGGGATGGTGATAAAATCAAACAGCACTCACACTATATTTTTAATGTAAATTTCTTCAGATTCTCTCCTTTCAAACCTGAGAATTGCGCATTGGTTCCAGTAAAGTTTCCATGTAATACTCTGTCTCGTCCAATTCGATATTGCCATTGAGGTCAATTAGACGATTATATTGTACTCTCTCAAATGATTTCTCATAATTTATGAAATACAGAAACACTTCTTGCTGCATGTCTCTATATTTTTGAACCAGATAGTGTACTGGTAAGAAAGTTGCTCTCATGCCCACTTCAGTTTAGAATCCAAATTGACTAACACTAAGGTATTTATCGCACTTTACTATTATGCATTCATAAATTATGAAAATGAAAAGCTTTAAAACTTGATTTATAAGGCTAATTGTATACAACTGTTAACATTTTCTGGCTTTCTTTTTTTAGGAAGCGTGACGAAAGTAAATTTCTGCCAATCCCCAGGTATGTGGTTAATTTTCTAAGCAATGTTATAAGGTACTACAATATATTCTTCATCAATAAGCTTAAGCATCTATATAAATGTTTGATTTTTTTTATCAGCCGCTAATTATAATATAAGAAGGCGAAACATTCAACTCATAAATTCATCACTTATAACATATTTGGAAATGCTTATCTCCTTACGTAATTAACGCTATTGAATGTCTCTAAAAGTTTTCAAAAACTTTATTTTTTAAATATTTATAGCTTTGTAATATAAAAATCTTCCAACTTTATGCTGATCAAATCGCAAGTTATGACTGCGTATATATTAGGATGTATGACATAAGATTCTTTAATATTATTCTGTTATCTTGTTTCAATCCATAAATCAAAAGACCATTGTGAGCAAAACATTGTGATTCAGCAGAAATGAACTTCTACCAAGTTTTAGAATTTACGCTACGTTTTATGAACTATTGTGTCAATTTCTTTATTTTCAAGAGATATATACATATATATATATATATATATATATATATATATATATATATATATATATATATATACAAGTTTTTAACGAGTAGATTTACTCGTAGAGGGTTGAATATTAAAAAAAATATCGGTATTGAATATTTGTTGTGATCGTTTCTAAAATATTATTATATACTTCGTTAAATTTTCACTGATATTTTTATATATATTCCAAAATGTTGAAAATATATAGTAAACGTATTTTTTAAGAAAGTTTTTTTTTATTATGATTACAAATTGTATTTTGTTTCGTACTCTTTCCCGCCTGTCAATTGATTAGTTTTGGCGTAACCTAAAAAAGATAGCAGATGTTAAAAATTGTGTTCTAAATTGGGATACTTACGGGGTTACAGAAAGTGGGCCTAACTTTACCACTTTCTGTGACCCCGTAAGGATCTCAATTAATTTTTATATTTCACATCTCAGTTTATGTTTATGCTAATCTCAGATACATAATCATAAAATTAAAAAATATTTCAATATATTGGGTTGGAAAAGGAATTATTAGTAAAATGACAAAACAAATAATGATCCATAATTAACACACATGAAGGCGTTAAAATATAAGTATTTACAACCGTTTCAATCATTTATTCCAACTATTGGTAACTGTTGTATTATTCAAACTTCTTAAGATAGTTTCTCAATTTAATTATAAATGAAAAAAGTCTTAAATCGTAAAATATGGTAAAGCTTCTGAAAGATATGGACAAACAAATGTAAAAGCTTTCATATTCAATCCAAGAATACATTTTGCTATTTCTCTATGAAAATTTCTCATTAGAGTCAAAACAGATAACATAACCTATAAACCTCTTTAGCTGTGCGTCCACTCGTCTATCACAAACTTACTATTTCGAAAGTAGTAGTTCCACATGCATCAGTTTTTGAAAGTAAATGTTTCATATGAAGATGTTTCATATATAGCAAATTATTATAATTGTTTTGGCGAATCCCATCGAGTGTGATATGATTATTTTAAAATAGACATTTAAAAATAAAAATTGAGTCTTGTTTATTGTTTCTCAATTTCGAATATTTTTGAAGTCGCTGCCAGCACTGTCGACAAACTTAAACAAATTTATAATTGAATATAATTTATAATGCAAATTTCAAACTTTAGCTTAAATATTTACATTTGTCTAAGTTAGTCGGCGGTGCTGGCACCGACTTACAAAATAAGTAACTTATTTATTTATTACAAATAAGTTGGTACTTATTTTGATTTATTAATTTTTTAGTTTTTAGTACGTACCTTTTTTAAAGTTCGCCTTATCCCTTATGCATTTTTTATTGCTGGTAACATTTAGCTATCCTTATAAATTATATGAATTTCTTACGTTTATTATTTTATCAGCAATATACGGTTTCCTAGCAAACTTAGTTAATTAAATATATTTTCACGGTTGTCTGGAAAAGACTACATATATTGCATAATATTAAGCCATAAAAATACGAGTATGCCAATACAACCCTTTGCAATTTTATCAAGTACCTCTTTGGCAAATTTAGAAATGCTAATAGCGTTTGATTAGAAATTTCGAATGAACTTATCGTTTAACTTGCACCAACACTTCGGAAAATATGTGCAGTAGTTTCACAAATTTAATTCCTGATATTCCAATAATTCAACGTAATTTAACCAAAGTAATACGGTCTCTACGCCTAATTTAGTTTTGTAATTGTTTTAGACAATATACTATTTATTCCTATTCCGATATAATTCTCGCACACAGTATATTAATTCTCGCACAGGGTATATGGGAAAAAATAAAATCACTTATGACCGCCTTTATTTCGCTTAGTGTATTTTTAATCGGCGTAAAGTTTTCTTCATTAACGCAGAAACTGAATTTTAGAACAATCTTTTTGACAAATCATCTTCCTAGAAAATTTCCAGCGACGTTGTTTTTTTTTTGGTAATTTTGACTTTAGTTTGTTTTGTTGTGAGGAAGGGGGGAGGAACACTTATTCACGTTAATATTTTTAACGATATTAGACATACGCATTACCTGGCCTAACATAGAATTATGAAAATTTATTTTATTTTGTTCTTTCAATTTATACCAGACCCTATGCATGAAATTTTAAAAATCAATTGTTTTGGTTGTGCGCCGTAAAATTTCACTATAAAGGTTTTTTTTATATTTTGGCAATTGATAATATACATGGGGGTCATGGCATATGTTTTATAAAATTTCAAGTTTCTACGTGATAGACGTTAGAAAACAATATACGGACAGGTGAACAAAAACCTAAATGCTCTTATGAGGATACGATTCTTTTTCTTTTTGTGGTGCAAATAAATTGTCAAAAATAAATTTGCTGTATATTTGATGCATATATAATTTTAAAAAACTTTAACCAAACAAAATTCTTTGGATCATTATACGTATTCTATCAAAGGTTGTTATATGGCAATATCGATTAAATATTAAACGAACAAAATCTAGTTATTAGAGTGGTTTAGGATATGGGAGCACATTTTAATATTGAATGACAGTCAAATCAATATAACAAAAATTTAACAAAAACTCTAAAAAATTTAACGAAATATTAGAAAAGTTATGATTAAACGGAATTTTGTAGTAAAGAATAATTTGTAGTACTTTAAAAAAATGTTTATAAATTTGGTATTAAAAATCTGGCAAATAATTAAGTGTACAATTTATCTCTTGTATTTATTTCTTAATACTTACCTTGCTTAGAGACCCAAAAAGTAGTAATTTTACGATTATTTTCCAGATTCCAGATATTTCCAGATGTTTATATTTTGAGGTCTTATACCTCACAATATACACAAATTATATTACAAAGAATTAGCAAATCATATCTTTTATATTTCTAAATATTGTTAAATATATTATAGCGACTTTTTTCTTACATGTATGCCATATATTGGTAGAAGATAAATAATTCTGCATAGCACCTATTAAAAATTATTTCAAAAAGGTATAAAAGTATGTAATTTGGACAAAAACAATTTGTTTTGTTTTAGGAAACATAGAAAATGAAAGTTTGAACCTAAATGACCAAGTTACACTTAAACTATTACGTATCGTGAAAGCGAAGCCTGAAATATTACATGAACTGAAGTATTTTCAGGTTCCAAAGTTAACAAAGCAAAACTCATGAATTTGAAAACTGATAAAAACACAACGCCTTCTAAAGTTTTGCGATGCCATTTGTCTTATGCTATCTTTGATAAATACCGCCCGCCTCGGATCGAGAAAAGTTTGGTGACGGTTTTAGAATTTCAGTTCGTTACACCAAACTGGAAAATTACGAATTCTCACTAACTTATTCTCTCTGCAAAAGTTATAGAATATACATCTCGAATAAAATTTTTGTTTTGTACTCTTTAAGTGCCAAGTGAATTCGAAGCGAGTTTATAAAAGCTTGCAAATATTTTTCAGTTTTTTTTACGATTAATTTATTTCTTTCAAAACTACATTTATTTATTCTACATTTCAAAATTTTCATGGAAATACGTACATGTATTTTGAGAAAAACCTATTAAAATTCATAAAAATTTATTTGCGGATATATAACGTTTATCGAAATTAATATTATATTCGACATATCTTGCTTCCGAATTTAATTATTGAAGTATTTAACAAGTTTGGTAAGAGCAAGTAGAATTCTGAATACGTCTTACACATTTTTATAAAAATTTTGTATTTAGATGAAGATGGCGTTTTATTAAATTGTTTGAAAATTTTAAAGCAATTTTTCCTATGAAAATATATCTCTGAACAGATATAATATCTGAACAGATATAATATTATCGCAAATTTCTCAAAAATACTATTTTATTAATAAAATACTTTCTGCTATACTTTATTGATTATTTTATATACTTAACTAAGGATGAAACGTATCGAAACCGAATTACAGCTCGTAAAATAATATTATATCTGATAGCAAAATGCGTCATTTTGTACGCCATTTGTTAATAAAAAATATTAAAAACCTGATTGCGTCCTTCAATTAGCTGTTTTCAATGACACTGCACTTGCTAACTAAGATTTTTTTTACCATTTTATATATTTTTGGGGAGCCATTTTAAAATAAAATATTAAGCCATTTATTATTGAGTTAAGGAATTGTATACCATATATGAATTTTAGTTCCTTATCCTATTCTATCTAAAAGTTAGAAGCTCCTGACCGACAGATGAAAGAAAGGATGTTCGAATTTTTCGGGTACGGAACTCTAAAAACAAGTCAAGCGCAAGCCTAAATACAGCTGTAAAATGCTTGAAGTTATTTTTATGTTATAAAGTTTTTCGCAAATATTACGTTTCTATAGAGAGATTGCATGAGTTAATAATCAATCTTAAATATCAAATAATCGTAAAATAACCACAATGATACTATGCATTTCTTATCATTCAATAATTGAATTTTTTTTAGATTCATCAGTTTAATAGAAAGTTTTGGAAATCAACTATTTAGTCGTTTATAAAATGAACGTCCTTTTTTGCCAGTGTTCGCCCATCGTTAGATATACACCGCTGTAGTCTTTTAAAACTTGACTCGGTTGGGTTTCGGCACCTTCACTCAAAGGCACGCTTTTTATAATCGACGATATCGCGCCGTTTTGGTGCAAAATATGTCCAGCCCAGGCTCTCTTAAATTCAAACTACTCGAATGCTTCGCCAAATTATTGTTGTTTGTAAAATGAACGTCCTTTTTCGTCAGTCTGTGTTTATTTTAATAATATTACAAGTCAAAAACCAGATCAAAAACAGTTAATTATTTAAAATAACATCAGTGCAGTTATCGCTATTGTAAACCACACATGGAAAAAGTTGATCGGCTGATGGGAATTTTACCCACTTCTTCAGCGTATCATGCCAGCGTTCTAATATATAGCACCATGGCTGGTTCAATTGAATTGCCTAAACTATTATGGCTATTATTATTATTATCATTAGCATTATGCAGTTTTTCATATTTTTAAATTCATTTTTATTTCTGTCATTTTATTATATGAAAATTTTATTATATGTATAGGTCACACGATTTAAAATGAGACGCAAAATTTTGTGCTTAATATGTTTTGAGATAATATTTCGTACAATGGAAACAAGTTATCACAGGGCAAAACTCTTCCTTACATTAAACGTGAAACTGTTGTTAATATATTCATCAATGCTGTATACCACTATATCGTCGTATTCTAAGCGTATTATAACTAGATAGGAATGCGATGGGTGTTAATTAATGTAACAAGCACAGATCAAAACTAAAATTATAAATTTACTGCGAAGTAAACTGTTTGAAAGCTTCTTAATTATTACATAACTTTTCCATAAATCAAACGTAACATCTGCAAAAGTTTTTAAAAGTTTCTTGAATCAGAGATTAGAAAAAGTATTTCATCTTTATGCTGATTGAATCAAATTTTTATATTTTTAGTATACACAAATGTAAATTTTCAATTAATAAGCACCAGCAAAAGCGATATCGTATAAGACCCTTAAGATATTTAACAAAAATTCATTTTAGTTGCTGAAATTTAATAGATTTAACGTACTTCGTATCTTAGGGTGACTATAACCACACATATATATAAATATTAGTGGATCTTAGATACAAAATGTAGTCGTGAGGGCATCAATAGCAAGAAATAATAATGAAATAATCTTCTGTATCAGTAAATATAGAAAGCGTACAAATTTGTTTCTTTATTTGTATGTTCGAACTTCGTACTAATCTTTGGGATATTCACACAATATACATATTTTGCCGAGGCGATGATTCCTAGCTATGGTGGAATTCGATAGGGGCCGCTGTAGTCAAGTTATAATTTTTTTTATTTATTAACCGAAACGACACATTCATGGATCTGAACCAGATTTTGGAAACGACCGGACCCGATTTCTTTTAAAGTTCTTAAAAATAAGGGAGGAGTTGAACTGTTTTTTCGCATACTCCATTGTTTTGGATATTGTTGAATAGATCTTTCAAAACATCTGGGGGTATGTCATGAGCATTTTTATAAAATTGACATCCGTTTATGAATATCAAGCTATCCATGCTGATATATTACCATACAGAAATTAAAAGGGAAATTATCATAGGTAAGTAGGTTTTACTATTTTACAATAGTCGACCAATTTATGACACAGAGTTGAGTCTCTTAAAAGCTCATAGAATCTCCTTACAGATGACAGAAATAACTTTGTGTCTTGAAATGTATATTTATTACATCTGTGAGATAGATGCCAAAATATATGTTTATGGATTTACATGGTGAGAAATAATATTACTTAAATATTCACCATGTTACCAGCCAGTGACAAGTATATTATGCAATATATTTACGTTGGGAAAAAATCATAAATTTAATTAGTTTAATAAAAATACTAAGTACCCTTAAATATTTACATATTCTTAAATGTGTACGAAACCCTAGTAGTGCAAGCTCTACTTGTGTTTAAAAGTTTTTTTTTAAATCAACTACGAATATATTCCATATTCAATTATGTTTTGTTACACAAATTTTCATAGTATCGAAACTTTAATTTTGGTCGGCAATAAAATAATTTGCTTTAATTTGCGGTTTTCAAAGTTTAACTAACCACATTTGTATATTTGACTATCTTTATCGTATTTCATTTATTGAAAGTACGTGCGGACGAGCATTGAAAGCGTTTTGACCATTTTTTACAAATTCCTAAGTCTGCAGTTTGAAACTTAACGTTTAGATAAGGACGGTAATGCTGAATATGAACGCCATTCCAGGTGCGCTCATTGTGAATGGAGCATTGAAATATTCCTGGTGCGCTGGTACCGTTGAATTTAAAAACAAATAAAAATTGTTATAATTTTCTGAATAATAATTTAAAATATTAATTTAATATTGTAATATTTTACGAAAAGTACCAAATTTGAGAACAGTCAATAGTCACATTATGACTCCCCCTTATATTTCCAAAGCCTTTGACGAGTTGTCGTAGGTATCCTGTTTTTAAACTTAATGCTCGATATTAGATCCGAAACAATTTAAAGTTATATCTTTTATATGAATTTTTAATTTTTTTTTATTTATCTATTAAAAATTATTTTAAATCAAAATATTAGAATGCAAAAAATTACGCACATAAAAATACAATTACTAGAAAGTTAATTTTTTGGCTGTAAAGAAAAATTGTATGATCTCTTTTATATATTGCTTTGCATGCCATTTACCCACATTTTGACTGCTGTACAATTAAATGCGCGAATTTTTTTCCTCGTATTGTTTGTCGTGAATAAATTTAAAAAATGAAAAATATTATTAACAAATAACAGACACGGTTATTAAATGCATAAGTTTTAGGGTTTCGCACCTTGAAACCAAAAAGAGTCACATGTCTGCCAAAAGCCGTTAACGTAACCGTCTGCCAAAGCCGATTTTCTCAGAAATTATGCGACATAGAACCTTGAAATTTGATATAGTAGTACATCTTACTAATCCATATATTTTGCACTATCTGATATTTTCATAAACATTAAAATAAGTATTTAATAGTGGGGTAAAATAGATCTCAATTTTTTGTTAAATTTTGTATATCGTCTAGGATATCATTTGGCAAGGATTGTTATGAAGAATACAATTATTTTTTACAATTTTAATGGCCACATTTAGAGAGATATTCCAAAATCCATGCAAAAATAAAACATTCCCTCCCAAAATTATTTTCCAAATTATTGAACCAATAATCAATCTAGAGTGCAAAATTATAGAAAAATAAGTTATTGTCCTAGACCTAACAATTTTTTTTAATATTCATCATATTTAGACGTCTGTGAAATGTATAGTAGACTATATATTTAGATTGTTATAAACTAATATTTATTAATATTTTAATAGAAATACTATGTACCATTAAATATTTGTAAATGCGCCTAAATATGCATGGAACTCTCGTAGTGCGACCCACTCAAGTTTCACGTGCCTTTTCAACAACTACTTGAGGTAGAAACTTAAATTAAAATGCAAAATGATAAAGCTTATTAACCTGTATATATTTCAGTAGTTCAAACTCAATAATATATGTGCAGTAACCAACAAAGTAATCAAAATTGTCAACTTCAAGCATCTTCTCGAGAATCAGTTTATATACGGAATTAAGGGGATTCCAAAAAAAATTATATTTATAGGTAACGAAAAATAATGTCGATATTTGCAAATAGTTTAATAGAAGTGTTATGTACCCTTAAATGTCGATATTTGCCGAAATATGTATTCGATGCTCATAGTGTGAGTTGTACTACGCGTACTTTAACTGTTAAATAGTTTTTTTTTCTAATAAAGTTGACAAATAAACTAACCGCAAATGAGATGCGTGAAGGGTATTTATCATTTTGTTTGCAAATCATTGCAAAAGAGCAATGAAAGGGGCTTAAGTATAATATTAACGTAACGTGACAGACTAAATATTTTCAGTGACTGAAAAAAAATAATAAAACTAAAGTCACAACATCGTAAAGATCATATATCGGGTCCTACAAAGAAATTGTGGCATTTGCAATTTTAAATTATCACACATATATATTAAATACATGATTCACGCGTTTTAGTTATCCAATTACTGGCTGTCTATACGTTCATAAAATAACAAGAAATTTTATTATCCTTGCCCAAATAACGACTGCCTAATATTAGTTAATAGGAGCTAAAGATTTAATATCCCATTTATTTTATAACACCAACTAAGAACCAGATAGTTAACTTTTTTTGACAAAAATTGATTACAATATTAGTTAAGTGGAATATTAAATACTGCGACTTAAAGTTTTTGCAAACAATAAAATATGATTAATAGTACGATATATATGACTAGTGACTACTCTGAGAATTCTGTGGCTATTTGACTATGGCCAAAGAATATTTTCTTCATTAGAAAACTTTATTATCATTTTTATTTATTTACATCCGTTGTCGACTGAGTTGAAACTTGAGTTGCAGTCTAGTTTTGAACTCTGATCTTTTTATTGTACACTTATGTCCCTGTAACTTATCTAATAGACCTTTGAATAAATAGATAGATACTACAATATCAGTTAACAGTTTATAATTTAGACATTTATAAAATGACTACAGATTAGAAAAGACGATCGATGCTGATTATATCTTGTAACAATTTCTAAAGAGTAATTGTGTACTTGGTTACATTCTTATGGTCATATTTATTTCGAATCACAATTCTTAACATACTAAAATACAACATAGACGCGTTTATGAATATAGTTATATTTGTCTTGTATTATGGTTACAAACTATACTATTGTTCTTTCAGTTTCATGACTGTCATTCGCTGATTTGCTTGGTTTTTAAATTATAAATAATATAAACTTCTTAAAAATTATATTCCATTTCTGTAACGCCAGACCCATTTTCGACGTTTTTTTCTTCCGGTCTTTCGAATTGTTTCAAGTTTTCTAGATCAATTTTATATAAACATTTCAATTTATGTTTAGGTTAGCATCTCACTATTTAAATAAATGTTTTAAATATCGAGTTACGGTGGAATGTAATTGCTGTATCTTCAATAAAGTGACAATTAACTAATGATTGTGAATTCAAACAAAATTCATGAAATGTGCTATTTATAATCATTATAATAATGGAATCGTTAAAATTATTAATCGAAAAGTGACATCAAAACAAAAATATGACTGGATTGAAATTAATAATTCTTCTAACGAGTTGTACATCGATTGCAACTATTCTTAATTCATTGTACCAATTGCGTTTCACTAACGTTAACACTTAAAGCAAGTGAAGTAATTTACTTTCATTCGTAACTTCATGAATATTTATTGAGCGATTAAGATAAGAACGGTGTTTCCCCACTTTGCAGGTCAATTAAAAGCTGTATGGCGAACTGTTCAAGAGACTCTCGAATTTCTTTACTCGAATTTGTAGCTTTCTACTTTTCAAATGGGATTGTTTAATTGGAGAAAAAATAACTGTGTGTTACGGTTTGAATTCTGCAATGAATCTAACTGCATTTTTACTAACAGTAATAATGCAGTTAGATTCATCGCAGAATTCTGAATGGAGAATGAAGAATAATGCATTATTACTTATAGTTTTGAAAGTTAGATGACAATTCAATCAATGGTAATGAGAATTTTTTGCATTTGTATGCCTATAATTGTTAAATTATTTATTAACTGGCTCGTTGTTAAGGGAAAGTCGCTATCTATTCTATATAAAAATATTTTGATTATTTTTGTTATAAAATACATGGAAAAAAAAATTTTAAAATCGAAAATTCATGTAATATCACCACTATAAATTTGAAGGTCGTTTCTGAAAAATTGTTGTAAATATATATATATATGTATATATATATATATATATATATATATGTATATATATATATATATATATATATGTATATATATATATATATATATATATATATATATATATATATATATATATATATATATATGTATATATACTCGGCTATGATAAATTATGCATCATGTGCATAATGTAACTTTTGTTTATGGAACTTTCACATATTCCGCAAGCGTCTGTTTGCTGAAGCGACTTCCATGTCCCTCGCATTGTCATATTCCCGCACCCTACTAAACTTAATGATAACATGAACTTAGTAGTATGTTGAGGTCTTCGTATTGACAAATCTTGGCGAGCAATTTCACAAAAATCTGTAGCAACACTGAACGATGTAATGTGAATTAGAATAAATTCATTGATATCTAAAAATCTGTTTTCAGAAAATGACGTATAATATTCCCATAAATGGAACATACGAATAAAATGGAATACATTAAGGTATAGATTTGTAAATTCAGTTCTAAATTTTATAAACGTACGAGTACACTTCATATTGGTTACATTTTTAACCAAATTCGTTCCTTATTTCAAAACCCAAAAGTAGTTTATGGTTTCATAAAAATTAACCAGTTTATACCTTGAATCAAACATGTATATACGATCAATTGATAAATAAATTTTACAAAAACTGCTCTTATTTATTCATTGTTACTGAAAGCATACAAAAAACTACAAGTCTTAATTACATATTATATCTCTTAGTGTGCGGGAATGTTTAATTTTTTAATGTTACTTTATTTACAGATGATTTTTTCTATTATTCCATTCAGTCGCCAAGAAATACATACCTAAGCCCCGCCATTGGTGTTTTGCTTTTCTGTGTAAAAATGTATGATTTCTTAAAATTTACTAAAAATATTAGGACGAGTTGAAAACTTAGCGGACTAGATGTAAAACTTAATAGAAGTGTTTACCAAATAAGTTTCATTACGTCACATCATCGCACTTCTTTTATCTGATCTATAAAGCCGTTGCCCTAATGTTAAAAATGTTTCCTGAAGGCTCACGAAATAAACTTTAGACTGCAGCTTTGTCTTCTTCATTCGCTGTAAATTTCTGTTAGCCAAAATATTTTTTTAGATTGGGAAAGAGATGAAAATCAGACTGTCCAAGATGAGGCGAATAATGGGTTGTGGAATAATACGAACGCATTATTATGAATTTTGCTCATGGCTACTAGGTATGGGTGAACGCGCGCTTTATCTTAATGAAACAAAACCGTTTTGTGATTTTTCCTGGCCGTTTCTCTTCATTTTACCGTAACACTAACAAAAAAGTTTTATGGTGCTGTCATTTCGTAGGTAACCATAATGACTCCTTTTGAGCCCCAAAAATCTGACATTATTTTATTTCAGTATTTACAAAGGACCATTCCCAACAAGATATGTTTCGTTACTTTTGAATAACAATTATTTAAACTAGCTTGTAAGTATTCATGTCTTTGCTCCTCAGATGTCTTTGCTCCTACGAAAAATATATCCTATTTGGGCATATTGTTTGTAGGATGGTCTTTTGAGGTTTATTCACATCTTTTTATTCTTAAAGGTAGAGAAAGTGCTAATGTTCAAAGCCGCCGATATTAGTTATGACTTTAATGACTAACATGATAATTTGACTGCCTTTTTAATTACTGGAATGGCATATGAAATATTATCTCAATTTTGTCTTAAGTTTATAAGAAATCCTTTAATTCACAAATTAATATCATTCAAAATAGACTTTATTTTGAACTACAATTTAAGCAATAAATACTTTTATGACAACTAAATTTAAAATTTCAGTAATTGCCAGATTGGAGACGTGGAATTGAATAAAATTTTAAAGTCGAATTTCCAAAGTTATTTATGCTCTTCAAAGTCACTTAAAATATTACGTAGTTTTAATTGCAATATTCCACGATTACTTTAATAAATTGTTAATTAATTTTCTTTGAAAGTCAATAACTAATACCAATAATAAAATGAAAACTGAAGTACTTTCTAGCGGTGTTATCACATGTTCATTCACCTAAACATATGTAATAGAGCTTCTTTGTCGTGCTCCTAGTAAATATTGTTTCATTAACTAATAATTTCATTAATTATAGCTAAAATATATTTAATAAATAAATATATTTAAAATATATAAAATATATTTTGTTGATACAGTATATGACAATATGCACCTTATATCAATAATCAGCAAACGATGGAGGAATTGAGCCCGATACTGATTGTAAAGAGTATGATCATAAACTTCCTAAAAATCAGACATGTGAGGTATCTCGATATAATGGAAACCATATTTTCATATCCACTCATTAGAGTATTCTTTTATTTTTAAATCCACACTTACATGATTAAATTGACTAAAAGTGAAGTGTGATCATAAACTTCCCGAAAATCGGTTTTATTATATTTAAAGTATTCTCGATATAATGAATACCCTATTTTCATTTCAATTTATTAGACTATTCTTTAATTGTTAAATACATAACCGCAAGATTAATACCTATATTTCTACGGTATTTTTGTAGCAGCAATTTAAAAAAAAGGATATTTATATATTATCGTTAGACCAGGATTAGGCAAAGCTACTGTGTGGATATGGAACGGTACAAATGTACTTTTCATTTACAATCACAAAATAGCTATTGGAAACCTGCATTACATAAAAGTTACTCCAAATTATCAAATATAATTTTATGATATCGGTCGTTGCACATTTTTATTTTGAAAGCTATCATTAAAAATTGCTTGAAACAAATGACATTGATTTTATTTGACTGTAATAGCTGGTCGGAAACAATTTAGAAAGACGCATAATAAAATTTATCCCAACCCATTTCATTGAATTTTTATTTGCTACATTATTACACAATTCACATACCTAACACTGAATCTCAATAATTGATTAGTGCACTATTTTGTATTACACTTCGAAAGCACAATAATTCCTTTTAAAAAAATTAATTAATACAGAGAGATTATTTAAATATTGTCATAATTACAAATAGCTTCTTTTATATAACAACATATTTTATTCACGTTTACACAAATAAGCAAATATTTCCAATTCAAAGCTTATACTGTGAAGATAAAAAAAAATATTTAATTTTAAAAATGATCGCCGTCATCGAAGCCTATTACCGCAAAGCGGATAAACGTAGCAGATGGAAATACAAATAAAAAGTAAATTAAGGGAACGCCTCTAGCAGTGCGTGAAGGGCGTTCGTTCCCTTTGGAATGGGTGGAGAGACCTGCCGATGATTAATTACAACTTCAGTGACCTGAATAAACGTTGAATTTAACTACAACAAAGAATATTTACTAAGGAAGACTAATATAAATATTGTGGACAGTTTGATGTGATATAAATATTTTTCTTTAAATTTCTTTCTTAGCGTCATAAAATTGAGAAAATTGTTTAAAATGACTGCAGGAGTCATATGACCAAAACATAATGCAAATGTACTTACAGATATCTGCAAATATCTGTAAGTATATTTATATACGCATTAATATACTATTAATTTACAATATTATTCCACAATTCATTATTGCAAAAATGTATTTGATGAGCTGAATTCCGATGAGATTTAGTTAAAAGAAAAATAGTGTTTAGAATATAAGCGGTATGTACAAAGACAGTATTAAACAAAATATAATTTTAGTGTTTCATTTCAAATTAGAGAAAACGTACTATTATGAAATTAATACGATGTAAATAAATAGTTCGGCAACGCGATACTTAATTTTTCATGGCAGTCAAGGTTAAAAAAATATAATTGGAAATCTTAAGAACAAAATTGATGTATACCTAATTTTAATCAAAGCAGAAGATCACAATTAGAATTATAAATATGTTTAAAATCCTACTATGGTGTTGCGTAATTTGCAGAATTTTCAATACATCAACAACTAAATATAACACCTGTACGTAAAAAAATTATTTTACTTGATTCATATTGTTGCAAAATGTTGCTTACACCAAAAATTAATAACTAGTCGTGCACGACTATGTCGTATGATGCAACAATATTTTACTGAAATAAGTGAAGAAATTAAACTATTTAAATATATTTATAATTATGTAAATTACTTTTTTATTATATAAATTACTTTTCCCTCACCATAGATATAATCTCTCAAAATTTAAAGTTAAAAAAATTGAAAAGTCTAAAAGTTTGAAAAAAGTCGATGGATTTCAAAATATTCCTTTCTTACTCCAATAAACAAAAATGTATGACTTAGAAGAACGAAAAAAAATTAACCATATTTAATTTTACAAAATATCTCTTTTCAAAAAACATTGAATTTTCATTTATCCTAAACCGGAAGTTTACAAAACAAGGTAATTTTATCTAAATTCGAAAATTTGTCTGCAAGTTCAGATTACAATTATATACACAAATTGTTGTTTTTTTTTTATTAAAATATAAAGACAAAATAGCTAACAACAATATTGGAAAGTAAAAAAAATGTCTCATTGATCGCAACAATGCAATGTTAATAAACTGTGTAATTCCCAGTGAAAAAATAGTGTTGACATTAAATTGTTATTAAATTATTCTGCTATATATCACGTCATTTTAACCAGTCCTTGATTATTTCGTAGGCTTGAAGCATTCTTCTCTCAAGGGAATTTAGTAAGCGTGGGTTATTTGCTAAGCAGTAGCTTACACGGTTTTGGGAATATAAATATATTCTGTACATTGTAATGAGGAAGCTTTCCTAGTCTATCTAATAATGTTGGAAGTTGATTATATCTGAACTTATTTAATGTAACTTATAACGTTCCCTGGAAGCTAATAAGAAAAGTCTTATTTGTTTTCCATTCGAGAAAAGTTCATTTACCTTAATCACTGTTGTATCCATTCCTTTATAAGATTGAGCTTACATGACGATATTTTGTTTTTTGGGATGATTAGGTATTGTTTGGATTGTATATTTTGTTTTAAGGTTGGTCAATAAAAAATGCATTATAAAATATGTATTCTTTTATGTTTTTATTATACATATTAGTTCACATAATACAAACAAAATAGAGTGCAATATCAATTCATATGAATATCATATATAAAACAAAATGTGTAGCTGCGAAGGCAAATTTATCTATGTACCCTTTATTTCATATCGTTTTATCATGGGATAATAATTTTACGAGTTTTGCACCTCAAGGTCAATTTGTTATTTTGAACTTATAATTTAGCAAATTGTACGGATTGTTTCCAAACTTCTTTTTCGATAGTTGGGGGAAATAATTTTAATAACAGTATTGTTTTAAATATCTTAAGTCCAAATGATCATCGCCTCTGTTTAAAAATCACTACCCAGAATTAAACTATATTAGAATGTTCTACTTTCATACGCTATTAAAAACTAAACCAACTGACAATCGATTTTTTAATAAATATGTTAAAACATATTATCCGTCATTGTTAATAATAAATAATTATACTTCTACACAATGTTTCAAATCAATCGATTTATAATTATAAACGTATCACTTAAACGAAATACTTACCCAATATTTGTTCTATAATTTCCAAACACTTACAGATATAAATAACAATTTCAACTTATAGGTAAGTAAGGTTCATTTCTTAAGGTTCCAGTAAGGTTCATTCCTCAAGATATAATTAAGCTCCACTGACAACAAAGTGTATTTCGAACTTTTAAACAATTTTATTAAATATTTCGTGCTACAGACAATTTATTTGTATGGTAACTAACTTGAACTGAATATTAATTTATGAACTTATTTTATAGTCCTCAAATTGTACGAAAATAATTTTATAATAGAAATGAAACGATTACTAACTGACGAGCATTTATTAAGTCATCGGTTATTTAAAAATCACTAATAAATTAATGTTAACTGTGACAATTTTATAAAGAAATTTCTCTAATGTATAAAATTGTTAGTATTGTGTTTATTTATAACGTTCATATTTACCTATTTTTAATGTAGTTTTATGCCTCTAAATTAGAAAAAATAATGTATTCGCTGAATTGAAAAATGATATACCTATTTTGAAAATCATAAACCATTATATTGCAGCTTAACGTTTACTTCTGTATTGTTGAATGCATTTTCTTTTTTCTATTTAGTCTGTTTAGGTTTACCTAAGCTTTTAATTCTTATGTATTTCCACAAACGTGTTATTTCTTGTATTTTGACAATAATACTTTATTGCTGAATGCAAAAGCCCATAATGTTTACCACTCACAGTATTTCTTAATATAGCCACATATAAGGAATATGTGGCTAAAACCTTTTTAATAGACGGTATCACTCTGACCACCTGGAAATTTTCTCTGAAGTATCTGCCAGTATAATAATCTAAAATGTGGCAACATTTTCTTCGGCAGTTGCTTGGCCAATATTTTCCTTGCCCTTTTAAATTTGTTTGATCTATTTTTCTTTATTTTCGTCTAAATGATTTCCCAATTTATTTTTTACTTTCTCTACTTAGGCAGGATTTTTACAATGGCTCGGCGCTCAAGTTTATGAATTATGGGAAAACATCGAATATAAATATAAAAATTAACCAGCAAATTTTTTTATAACACTTATATATAAGCAAATTTTGAAGTGATTTCAAGAGCAAATTTACATTAGGTCTATATAAGCACATTACATATGAGTACATTACATACGAGCACATTACATATAAATTCAAATTACTTATATCTACATTAAGGAAATCACATTTCCAACTGAAAATTTAAATTACGTTGGTCCGTTAGTGGAATTATCACTGTTTTCTTAAAATGGCGTGACAATGAATTGAAAATAAAACACAACAAAACTTTAAATAATGTGTTTTGAACATAAACCTGTCAAGTACGAGCGGAACAAGAGAATAAGTTGATATGGGGTGACGCAACGCCTCCAATACAAAGTTAAGCAAATTAAGTAACGTAAACAATCGGGGATCGAAAGCGGAAGTCGGTAGGTACATGCGAAATATAAAATAGTAGTTATTTCGTACTCACGGATAATTGTTTTTGAACTATTAATTCAATCTCGAAAAAATATTGTTCGTATGCGTATCGTCTATATCAAAAAAGTTTATGAGAAAATTACCAGGAAATTTTGAATATCTTTAGAACTATAGGGTAATTTTAGAGGTGACAAAAATTCTAAAATAAATAATATGGAATTTATATAAATCTCAATCTCAAATGGTACTATATGCGATATAACAAAATAAAATAAGTTACGGATTGTTTATTCCTCTAAATTTCCCTTGAGAGATACGCGGATTGATATGCTTTATCACTATTCTTATTACAAGTGTGGACGTTAGACGGTTTTAAAAAAAAAACGGTTGTAGTAGTAGAATGGATTCACAAAAAGGCGAAAAAGCGTGTGATTTTATAAATATTCCGTATATTTTCCTTTTTTATACACGAAACTCTAAAACGTTTCATTACACTAAATATAAAACTTTATTTAGTACACAAAAATTAATGTATATAAAGTAAAAAAAGGATTTTAGCTTGATTTTAAACACGCTTGGAAAAATCCAAATTAGATTAAATTATTGAATTTTACAAATTAAAATTTATTCTCTCATATAGAGTAGTCAAAAGTTTGATCTTTTTATTTATAATTGCAATCATTATCATTTACTAATTAAATGACTTCAAAAATGTATACACATAAACATTTAATTTATATTCCTAAAAAATGTGTTATAATATAGCCCAAATATTTCACAAATAGAAATGAATACATATAATTTGTAAGTTTTATCCACTGCCATAGCTTCTTCCAGTGTTGAATGTACTGGTACATCAGTTAAACATGGATTATAGTAACTAAAATAGGAAATGAATACTTTTGTATTGACGGCGACAAGATATCGCGTAAACACGGCATAAATGGTGGTGCCATATCATGTTGTTCAAATCTTAGGATCATTGCTGATTGTTAAATTTACTTGTTTTTAGAGAAAATCAATAAGTAGACCAGCATCTCCCAGGGAAAAACTGACGTTAAAGTCTCTACTTAGTCACAACCCCGACACTCCATACTAGCGAAAAGATTTAATTGCCTATACTGTTACATACGTACTTTCCTATCCGTATCCGTATGTGTGTGTGCGTAAATTAATGTAGGGCTGTCAACAGCGTGTAGGTAAAAATATTTACTAATACTACATATCGGTCTCGATCGTTTCGTGCAATCGCGCCGATCAAGCGATTTGACGCTAAATGTCAGCAACTAAGATGTGTTTCTTTCTAACCAGTAGTGTCGATCGAATTACTATCTCGATAGCGCGCTGTCGGAGTAGCTTTGTACTGGCGCACACGACTTGATTTTTATCTAATTGTAAAAAATGTTATTATTTGAATAAATATTTAACACTATACATTTAATTGTGTGAAACTGATTTGATAATAATAATATTAAGATAACATTTGAAAAAAATGCACTTAGTATAGATCTTAAAACGAAATAAAATCTTAAAGAAAAATAAATTTTCTTTATTTATAAATGTGAAACACTGAAATATTGTCTTCATTGTACTTTTGACTTGATTAGATTTGCTTCATGTGAAAGATCTCTTAACAAACAATATAATATGTCTACAGCCGACACTACAAGAATAAGTTTTCCAAACATATCGCGTTCAAATAAAACAATGACTTTTAAGAATAGTTTGAAAGTTAAAACTGCTCAGTGACATGTTAGTTGACACAAAATTATAGGTACTAACTAAATAAGTTGGTGATACAAAATGAAACTATTTACAACAAACAAAAAAATGGAGAAAACAATCTCCTATCAGTGATTATATTGTTTTTTAAGCACTTGCACACAGTGCAATAACGGACTGTTACTTTAAATTACTACAAATAATTAATTACAACCTTAAAAATGAATTATAATTAAAAATTGTGTTACTATAAATAGTTAATTATTACAGTACTACACTGAATTATACAAGTTAAACTCAACTAAACATCGCGCAATTGAACAAATCACAAGCGCAGGCAGCAAGCGGCAACCTACGAACGCGTACACATGATCATATTATCTGCGGGTGACGTTAAATTAGCGGGGAGAGCTGAGTGTCGCTTCTTTACGTAATAATAGTTAATATTCTTTGACTTAGTTGTGTATAACCATATTTACCGTTTTAAAAAATTAATGGTATCGTTCATTTCGTTATTTGGAGTAATACAAATTACAATTAAAACAATTTTCGTTCCGTCTACCAATGTGCATTTCGCAATACAAACCATATAAATATTAAAATAATTAAGTTTAATTTTAAAATTATTTTTAAATTTAATTTTAAATTTAACTTGACAGACGAGTGGTTTACCATTGTATTTTTCTGCTTGCTTTCCATTGTAAGCCAATCATCTGCCATACCGTTACTAAATCATCTGCCATACCGTTACCAAATTATCTCATACAGCATATTTTCTCATAAAAATTTGATCTTCTTTCGAAATTAAATTTGGCTATTTTACAAATTGAAACGAATACTCGGCAAATATAAACACGGTTTAAAATAAACACGTGTAAATAATTTATTTTAAAATTTAATAAAACAATCGAAATAAAGCATAATTAATAACAAAATGAAATGAATACGACGAAAATTAATTTTAATTTATTAATTCTAAGTATTTAGTCATTTATTATGTATAATGCTATCTGCATTATAAACTATAATGCGTTCCGAATTCGAAACAGTCTGGATTAGAGTAGAAAGCTGCAGAAAAATAAAATGGTGGACTACTTATCTGACAAATGAACTATAAAAATATATGTTTAGTGAACAACTTCTGTGTGTTGATTTTTTGTTGAATTGCTGTGCCAATTTCATCTTGCATTTTTAAAATTTTGCGTAACGCACCTAGAGGAGTATAAGTTCAATATTTATATTTTATTTCAGAACCGTTTTTTGTATACATATCCTGGATCTACATTATTATTAAAATACAAGCTTCTTTTCATATAACGCATTCATTCGACGAAAAGATAACCTTTAAATGTAATGCTACGTTCCACTTACCTTCCACGTTCCTTAATTACATTAATGCAGTTACTTTAAGGTTATCGCATGAATGATATTTTATTGTTAGTGTCACTGCAAGATAATATGTAACGGATGTTGGCTTAACAAAATATTTCGTCAAATGTGACGTGAATAGAGAATTCAGGTTTGAGGGGACGTGATCAAACTATGACTATGAGCAAGAATTTTAAAACACAAATATATTTATAATACCCAAACACAATAAAACAACAAGAACCTACATATGCTATAGGTTTAAGAGTACCATTTTTGGAATACTTGATTATTACGTTGTTCACTAATTACCAAATATTGAAAATCTGAATAATGAAGTATTATAATCAAAATTTAATATTAATTATACAATAGCCAGCGCAAAAACATTTAATAACCAACAAGTCTTCATTGCAGTTTGACCTATGGAGTAGTAAGTTTTAAATAAATAATTTGTATAACATATTTTGCAGAAATACCGCATCCTCTTAAATATTAACTCCAACTATATTCTTTTCTTAAGTCTAGTTTGCTTAATAAAAATGTAGTAGCCCGTAAATATAATATCAGCATGTGGTTTTTAAATAACTCAAAAGGTATGTTAATACATTTTTGAATTCAATTTCCGTTTAATATTTTTTTCTTTTTAATAATTAAACCCGCAAACCCTTTTTACAAACACAATAGATTATGAGACAAACAATTTAATGAATTAAATAGTTTGTCTCACTACAATGCTTACGAAACTACCAATGTTACTAAATATTATAGATTTGTGTACTATATAACATTTTACATTATTGATATTGGCAATTCTATGTCCTAGATATACAATTGGCTGTGTATAATTTTGAATATAAATTACGAATTTTCTTTTTGTTTAACATTGCAATACATTGAAAGACCTTCTTCTGTAATTTCAATTTATATTTCATATCCCGTTTTTCTTTCTTGTGCGGGCCTCAATATTATTTCCAAACACAAGAATATTAATAACATCTCTTCCAGTCCATAGCCCAAATGGAGTCGTATTATTCAATCCTAGTCCTACTGACCAATACTTTAGATATTTTGCAACACTTGCTTGTCCGCCCGATATATTTGGATGGAATTGCTTTTGAACAATACACATTTGGCTTTAGCTACTACTATTCGATTAAGCATCCTGCAAAACACATTTTGCTTTAGGTGAACGGTTTTATTTCTGATGAATAAGCTCGGTTTTATTGGTGAAGATTTTTTGCATAGTCAAATTAATAACAGAGAAACTATCCATTCATTACTTGTACTGAACCCTGTGTTATTCATTCTCCAACTCGTTGCAACATCTAACGCCAAAAACTGAGACATATATTCATAAATTTCACGATATATTGAAATAGGGTTACGAAATTATCTTGAAAACCCGGTATTTTCAAAAACCAGTTTTAACTTTGTCCACAATCAGTATGTATTTCTTTCTATTCTAAAATGTAAATATAACACCGTCCATATAATTAAAAGAATATTTTCTTTCGACTTGACATTATTTTCATTTTCTTTAAGAATATTTTCGTGAATACCTTTAGTAATCAGAATATTTTTTATTACAATCCCCTAATCTTCATAATTTTTTCGGTCATTTAACCTTCATTTACTTGAAATTATGATTATTCCCTTTCGATTACACCAATCATTTACTCAGATAAAAAATACAATCCACTACCACTAATTAATGCATGAATGCTGGCGATTGGCAGACGTTTTGTTGAACTGAAGTTTACCTAACAAATGTTTACCTAAACAAATAAATAACTATTCAGCTAAATATTCCACATTTGTAACAGAGTTTGCACTACTGGCATGTAATGTCTCATTTACTTAAACGTTTTAACAATTATATCATGTTTTACATATTTTGTTAATATTTTACATGTATTCTCGTAATTTGTTACAGTATAAATAAATATTACATTGATTTTCAAATAATTAATATTAAGAATAATTTCCTACCTTATTTAGTTTTAAGTTCCGTACAGTACCTAAGTGTACATAAGAAAAAACACTTGACTGACGACTGGCTTAAAAAAAGAATTTTGTTCTACAAAATGTACCGCATACACGAACACATCAGACATGAAATGAAATAAAAAAATCTCGAAGTAGTTTTGCTAGTAGAAAATCGTCAAGGAAAGTAAAATCGTATACCTCTAAACAATATTGAATTAGTTAAAACTAAAAAGTATTGTTTTATTTAAGACTGTATTATTTGATAATTTGATATTTAGCAGTCTTTTTAAAACGTACAAATAATTGATGACTTTACTTTGTTCCAAAATTAAGTGAAATAAATGAATGGTCAATAATATTTAATTGATTATTAAATATACAAACGAATTCTTAATGTTATATTAAAAATAATAAAATCTACATAGGTACAAAATAATGAAAAGATCTATGTGTATTAATATTCGTTACTTTCGGAATTAATGTCTGCAAAGTGTGTAAAAATTCACTACTTATTTAGTTCTTTAAAATAATTTTGATAAGTGTTAACTATTCAAAAATAATAAAATAAATTTTAACGGATAAATAAATGGATAAAATATCTACCAGAAAAAAATGAATTATGTTAAATTATTTTCTAGGATAGGTATAGATTTTAAGTGGGTATGGGGAATAAAGTGTGATATTAGAGTTCATTTTATTCCATAACCTGATGAAGCAGGCAGGAAAATATGATAATCAGAAACTAAAGTTTAAGTGGATTAGACGATAGTAAGAACTAAATAGCAAGCGTATAGAGTTCTAAACCTAAACACAAGATAAAAGGACTATGCTAATTCTTTAAAATGTTAAAAAATGATTAGAAATTGATTAGAAAACCGCACCGATAATCGACTTCCATCCAGATTAGCGCTAAACTAAGCTCAGAAATATAATATCTCAGATATTTAGACAGATGTTCAGACTATATTTGGTGATATTCAGTAAAATAAAACCACTTCTCTTATTAATTAATAATGAAGTTAATGGACCGATATATTTGGAAATAAATATAGACGTCATATTAAAAAGAAAAGTTATGAAAGAAAAGGGAAGAACTAAATATAAAATACATACATAAATTTACAAGCTATCAGCTACGACCAGACATCAAAAGTTGGGACCAAAATTGAAAACTTTTTTGTTGAAAATGAAATAAGAACCAGGAAATGAATTTTGAAACAAACCTTAATACATCCCCAAATCTAATTGGTTTAATGCGATCAAATTTTGGGGATATATTGAGAAAGCAGACATTTAAAAAATAAAAATTTAAAAAATAAAATAAACTGACGGGGAAATTAAACGCTCGAAGTATTAACTTACAACATGGCCTACACTAAATTATTTGAAAAAGTGATAAAAAAATATGTCACCAATCATATGACTTAATTACACAATCACGAAAATTCTTAGCGGAATTGGTCCTCAATATGACGGATAAGCGACTACATCTAAAGGAAACTAAACCTCATTAATTGATGGTTTAGAACCAATACAGGAGGCTAGATAGGATCCTATATAGGAGGCCTATTGTTTGTATAATCACGAGAACAAAATAAAATAAAACAGTTCGTGTGTTCAGATTTGTCTCAATTAAAGTGGTGTTTACTGGGTAAAAATCTCACACTAGCCTCCAACCAATTTAATGGCCTATTGCAATTTTAATGTGACTTGTGTCAGAAAAAAATGTAATGAGAAATTCGATCCGAGTGCATTTCTTTATCTGCTTAGCATAGCTTCCAATATTTGTAACCCTATAAATTAAAAAAAAAAGATTCTGAATCAAGAATTTGTCGTAATTTAAGAAAAAGAGAAATATACCAGATGGTAAAATGGTCATGTAACGACAAGCTATAAAAACTTTCAAAATTATAATTACACAAACGCTTCATCTAATAATTATTTCTAAAAATAACACGTTAAAACTGTGTATATTAATATTGAAGCAGCAAAATCGCATCAAGGCGAGTAAATCCCTGTAGCTCCTCTTGGAGATGACGCATCTCAATTAACATATTCGAGCGGGCGAAGGATCAAAGTGCAAAGCGAGACGCCACTTACCTCATCTATAGTTTACTAAGCCGTATTACTAAGCCGGTACATGATCACATGCGACAACTCTTGAGGTTAGCGGAGAATCTCGTCGAGTCGTGTAAGTGTGAAGCTTAAAGTGTGATCAGCCCGGCATACGCGCTTCAGGTATGGAAATAAAAATTGCATTTATGAATTATTTGTATAAGCAAAACGCACTTTTCTGTAATAAGATATTTTTCCTGATAGCTTAAAATAAATCGTTTTCAAGAAACTTAAAGTACAAATCGTTCTTAAGGACATACTTTAAGAGTCAGTAAAAATATCTCTAAAGGATGTATTGCTATTTTAAGGATTCAGGCGGGAGACACCCTATCAAAAGTTAATCTTAAATACTTTCCTTTAATGTCTAAATTTAACGAATGTTTTGTTAAATGTCATTGTTTTCCCAATTGCTAAATTTATTACAAAAACTTTCTACTGATCATCAATATTAATCATGGCAGAGGTAGATTAACACCAATACGTTCTTTAAGTTGAGAATTGCATTTGAATACTCTACACTGAACGTCGTATTTATATTTTCGACAAGAAATGTCTATTATTGCAGTTTTATTATAAGCCCTGGCAATATAAAGTACCTACAATTCTTAAGATATAAAAAAATATATCAAACCTTCATCTATTACAATTTACCTGGATTATTTATTATTTTCTTTGTACATTTATTTCATCGAAACGCAAAGAAGGGCACGTATATAGGATTCGTTCTACACAATTTTACCTTGATTTGAAATGCAAAAAATGGTTATATGCTCGTGTTTTCTCTTTAACTTGATGAAAGTTTTGATTGACGCGATTGCAAGAGAGAAAAAGTAATATTTATTTAACAAAAATACAATTTCAATTTCACACGTATTGCAGACCGGGTGAAACAAAATTTTACGTTGGCTAGTCATTCCGCGCTGAGAAGTACTTGCGAAATGTTGCCTTCGTCTCGAATTTATAAAAAAATGAGTGATCTCATTTACACTGCCGTTGTGATTGTAATTGGATGAACTGTTCTTAAGCCAAAGTATAAAATAATAATCGAATTGAAATACTTGTTTAAGTAGGTGTTTGGTAGTATTGTAACAATAAAAACTATACTTACAGTTATTTAATCAGACTACGCCGGGGCACTGCCTGCCATAAAAATGAACTTTATGATCGGAAATCGAAAATTTTATGATCGGAAATATCCAGACGTTGCTAGCGGGAAATTATTGTTTCCCGCTGGCACCGCCTGGATTCGCACTGTTCTTACGCATATTCCACTCTTGTTGTCTTTAATTTCCTCTTCCAATGTCTTAGGCTCAACCTTCAAATGTTATTACATAAATATCAATTACAGATAACTTTGTAAGCCTTTTGAAAGTTTAGCAAAAATGATTACTTATAATTTTTGGTAAATTTTAGAAATAAGAAGAGATTCTTACAAAACGTTGCGACGAGTCGACCACACGACACGTAACTTTTACCATTACTTAACGTGTACCTTATACTTTTCTTTAATTGACAGTTGTAATTTTGGAGTTTCAAACTAAAACGAAAATGATTAATTGAAGACATTTCTTTGGACTGATACCTTGAAACTTAATTTTCTTTAAACAAACCACATTCCTATAAATATAAGAATAGGATTTTCACAATAATACTACCAAACTTTCGTCAATCCGTGAGTATTTCTTTAATATGATTGAGCATCTAGTGGTCATTTAAGAATTTATTACTGGTAAATATCCGTTCTCGAGCCGCGGTATTTTGTAAATATGACCTTAAAAATAACAAAGTAATCAAGCAATAAATCGAAAAAGTAAATTTAATTAACCCTTATTTTATCGTTACTTGTAAGTTGAGTTCATTTAGTTTCTTTGTAGTTAAAAATGCTGACCTATCGGCTTGCAAAATTATTTACAAACAGATATAGTACTAAAGAATATTGTAAACATAAATTAATTTGAATTGGATTTTAAAACGTATGATAAAAGTACAGCCCTGCAACAAACTACTAGAGGTATAATATCTCAGAGACTGAATACAGTGTTTGAATGAATTATAATCTAAAAGATGAGCCCTCCTTATATCAACCTAAACAAGTGAAGGTTATATTTATTAACATTTTATTGAGGGGTATTTGTGTTTACAGATAGCAACAATTTTTTTACGTAAAATTTCTGATTAAATATTTAAAAAAAATGAGAAATGTTTACTCCTTTCCCATTTTATTAAATAAACTTAAAAGAGATATAAATTTACTAACGAATTTTTGGGTCCTCTAAATATAAATTTGTTTTGAGGTACAGCCATTTTGATTAAAATTCAAAAAACAACTTCACGAAAAGCGATTCAAGTCACAAACCTTTACTGATTCGAATGTATAATTTTCTTTATTCTCTTTTACTTACATGAGAATATAGCTATGTTTGTTATATAATTTTGAAACTTTATCAGCTGTAAGAATTACATATTAATATAAATCATTATCACTACTCTCTTAGGGAGAGAAATGTGTGTTTCAATATATAATGATTTCATGCACGAATTACGGAGCGTCCCACACAAGATCATAAACTTTAGCACAATATAATTGCAGCAAACTTGTTTTAACATTAAAGTTAGATACGCCCAAATGTTATTACTGTAAGCTATGTAAGGGTTTGATAATTAAACTAAAACCTTTTTTTCATTTCTTTTTTACTCACCGCACATAGCGGGTATCGTCTTTTAAACTGCACCTCATTGCCATCCGCATCGTACAGATAAAAACTGAACTTTTGGTAATTATTGTAGGTAGAAAAGCTTAGCTTTGTGAAATCGTTAATCCAATGAAAGAGTTTAGCTCATTATGTGCTAATCTATGTAATTGCATTGCTAACTATCTCATTGGACTAAAAGTATTTTGTTTAAAGTTTAGATTATTTTTTAATTAGCTACATTAACCTATTGTTTTCTTTTATTAACAGTAGATTAAAACCCAAAGTACTTCACTAGTCGAACACGCCGTTTATACTTATTTATTTTATCACTAGTGAAATACGACGCAAAACACTATATAAAAGAAAACACCATTTACAATTATTTCAAGGTTTGCACATAATAACAAGATATGATATTAAAGCTAAAAATAACAAATTAATTTATACATTTATTTCGTTTTTATAACTATGTTAAATTATGAAAGGAAAAATTTTTCACTAAAATCAATTTGTATACATTCATTATATCTTAGTAATATGAGCGAGGTTATTAGCCATTTTAATCACATTTTATTTGAAGAAATTAATTAAATTTTAAAGATTTGGTGAAAATAACTTACTCATAATGATTAACATTTATTTCTATTTAGATAAATTTACACTTGTTGAATAAGGGGAAGAACTAATTCCAATATAAACCTTTAGGAGCGATTTCCGAATTTCATCTTTTATTTCTTAGTGACGTAAACAGATTTCACTAATGATATAAAACGAGTAATTTTGAATTTAATTTTGAAAGTAATAAATATTATTTTAATTGAAAATTATTTTCTTAGAAGCAAATCTCGTCAAGTTCAAAAGGTTTCTTAGCAAGGTGATAGTGGAAAAAATTATAACAAAATTTTACATATCCAGTAACAAAAAGTAACATAAGTAGTGTTGAAATTTTAACAGATACCATACACATAGCATACAGAAATGTTAACACATAACAATAATAAAAAACAGATACCATACAGAAATTTTAACAGGTAACAATATTAAAATTTGGGGGTAACACGGTTTGCAAAGATTTCATTTTATCGCTACCTAAGTTTCACCCCACCCTGGTGGAATTACTTCATTCTTCAGAATTATTCTCACTTAAAGTTCTAATGCGTATAGCCCATGTCCCTTGGGCTGTTTTTAGATTGGATTATCTCCATCTTGTTTTTCAGGCATATGTCATAGCCAGTAAAACACATTAATTAATAGCTTTTACCAACTAGTATAATTTTATTTAGTGACCCAAAACAAATTTCAATTTTTTAATGGACACTGATATATGCTGAATTTTATTATTTGTCAGATTACTATTTAGTACGGTGAGATTTGGTTTTAGATTAAGCCAGTTCATAGACAAGAATATTTTAGTTGGAACATAATTTACAGATTTTTGTGTGGACTCTGTCAGCGTATTACAGGTGTTTCAACGACAATTGTGCCCCTATCATAGCAATTTAAGATCTTGATGATATCGTTCATTGCACTGTGAATAATATGAGAGCTATCGAGTTTCTTTGTTTTGATAACTATTTTAATTTTTAGGGTGTATATATATTAATAAATTGATTTGTATAATAATAGCTACTGACTTCATGTGATATATTTTGCAAAAGTGGGTTATGGGCTATTATTCAAGGGAGCCGGACACTTCCTCATATATGACAAAGACTAGATACACAGTAAATATACTCTAATGCAGTCGTATATTAACTAAACATTAGGTCATAACAATAACTTAATGAGAATATATCTACGTATGTAACAAATTAAAATTAATACCTCTGGGCATATCACGTAACGTAGCGGTTAAATAGTTCAGTTCATTTTTTTTGAGGTAACATAGCAAATTAATTAAAACTACAAGTTTTACTGTAAAGAAATAAAAGAAAAAAGTGTAGATATACACTAAAATGTTATATTTAAAAAAAATAACTTTATTTTTTAGATAATAATATCATACCGACTAAAATTCAGAAGTAAAATGCTCTACTCTTTATTTTTTTAGAATATTTTGCTACATAAAAACAAAAAAAATCCTCCTTAGATTAAATCTTACTTACATAACAATTCCTGTTATATAAAATTATTGCTAACATATTCATCAACACTATTTAAAACCCTATTGTCATGTTCTAAGCGATGTTCTAGGAGTATCCTAACTGGTTACGAATACAATAGGTGTCCAAATTAATTTAACTTTAAAAGAAACTATCGTAAATTAAGAAATGACCTTATAAATTCACTGCGAAGCAAAATGCTTGAAAGCCTTGTACTTACATAGCTTTTCCATAAATGGAATGTAACATCTTCAAAAGTTTTTAAAAATTTCCTATAATTAGAGATTTAAATCCTTGCAGCTTAAGAATCTTTTTACTTTGCAGGAACGAATCAATTCAGTATACACGCACGTAAAGTCGAGCGTCTGAGATATTTAATATAATGTAATTTAGTAGACCGATATCGAACAGTATTAAGCTACTTCTAGTCTTACGACGATTATAACCATATAGTTATCAACATTGAATATTGACAGAAGTTTCTTGTAATTATTATTGATGTTACCATTAATTTCTGTTATATTTACTCTTAATGATAGATATGAGGTATATTAAAGATATTAATAGCGAGGATATAAATATTAATTTTAAATTAATACACGACGATACAAAGCAAAAACAAACCTTGTCCATTTGTTTGCGCTAATTCCTGGAACTCCATGGAAAATATTTAAAAACTATTTTTGTGCCCAGAAACCCATATTCTAAGGAAGATTACGGGTTTTATAATGACGCTACGATCTATTGGAGCATAGCAGATTGTAAATTTTTTTACTTGCCATTTTGTATGTTTGCGTCAATAGCTGGAGGTATACATTGGACTTTAATTTTTTTTAAAGACAATACTTTAAGAAAGATTATTTCTGCTTGTCCATTTATAAAACCAGAAGAATAATAAAAAATGTAACAGATGTTGGGAGCACTGCTTAAACGGTGTAAGGTGGAAAGGTCTGACTTATTTTTTGATTGATAATTTCAAGCATTCCCGCTGATATTCCCCCGACGATGACGAGCGCCTATAATGACAGCGGGAGTGGAAAAAGGTGAGTTAGGAGAGACCAGTATATGTTATATTTTCTAAATAGACAAGTACTACACATTATTGCTATAGATTAGTTTTATTTCAATTATATTTTACTGACAGTAAAATTTTTCTGATTTTAAATTCAGACATTTTAATTAAATGACAGCATCCCACAATCTGACTTTTTCATCAATAGAAAGATAAAATAAAAAATCGTATATATTGATGTATCCAAAATTAACTTCCTTCGAAAAACATTGTAATTATTAGTATATTATTCGGGTTTATATTTTATTTAAATATACTTTTCATCGTCTCTTTCTTTTACGTTTATTATTTGGACCTAAATAATTATACAACATTTTTCCAAACTTATTTTCCATATGTTTTCAAAACGACTCGATAGATTTGATCCGTTTGTTTAAGACATTTTTGATAATTTTAAATACATTCACATTTTTGTTTCAATTATGTATATATAGGTAAAGTTGTCAAATAAAAAAAATTAATTTTAGCGACGAAAATAGATTTCTGTGATTTTGAACATGGTTAGATTGCAGCAATATTTTAATTTTAATTTCAAATTTTAAAAGAGGATTTAGAATCAAAAATTTATAACCTGACGTGATGATATTTTTGGATGGTATTTTATTCATTAATATTTTGGTAAGAGAGATAACAATTGTCCTTTGTTATATCTTATTTCCATTACTAAAAGTTGTACCACATCTCATTATACATTAATCTTAGCACCACTTGACATAAATCCACATCATTTCTAAGTAAAAAAAGCTTGCGATGAAATTGCGAAGTTCACACGATTGGCGAGTGAAATTGAACATCAGTCTAATAAAACACTTCTTCCGCTCACCATTATCGCTGTCGTCGTTGCGCCATCCATAGCATTTCAAGCGTTTCTGCCTTCAATAATAACATAGTTTGAAAGGTCAGGAAGTTGCAAGAATTATTAAAATAAATATGTATTTTTCAAATTTCATGTGAAAAGGGTTCATATACTAAAGGTATTATTGGAGACGCCCACAAAAAATGTGTGCTGCCACAACCTTGGAAATTCATCAAATCAAATTTATAAAAAAGAGCGTTAAGTTTATCAGTAAACTAAAACAGTATTTATAATTCATGATGTTTTTATGGTTGTGAAAATTATAGATACGTAGCATAGCGAAAAAATTATGGTTTCGGCAAAGGTTAATAGAAATACTAAATAGACTTAAATATTTATGTTTATCTGAATATGTCTAAAACTCTCGTATTGCAAAATCTAATCTGTTATGAGCATTTTTGAAACTACGGTTTTTGTTATGAAGTCAATAAATTTGTTTCCATAAGTAAAACCCACGAAATGCATTTATAATTTTTATAGTTACGCAATTCGTCAGTTGGAAAATTTTAATCAATATTTTTTATATCTCTATCCCATTGTTATTGTAGAACAAATATATTATTGCAAAGTATGTTACATTTTTATTATATTAATGTACTCATAAATAAAACTCATATTCGCTTTTTTAAAACCGAATTTTTACCGACTGTCACGATTTAGAAAAATTTGGTCTTTTTTAAAAAAAACCCGCTTCTTTTGAAAGCTACATTTTTAAGTTTTTTTTCTGAATAACCTAACCTCGAATATTTGTTACTGTGAATGGTATTGAAGTTAGAATTAGGACTTCCGTCAATATTTTATTGGGTCATTCTCAGCATACACTTTTTGGTGTCCTTTAAAAATAATAAGTCTAAAATAAAGATATCATTAACTATTTTTTATTTTAAAATATTACATACACACATACACGCGTGAGCGCACGCACGCTTGTACGCACGCATGCACGCATGAGCACACGCGTACGGGCGCGCGCCGGCATGCCCGCATGCACGCTCGCCCGCTCACAAGCGCACATGCATGCGCACTCACATTCATGCGCATACACACACACAGACACACACATAATAAACGATCAAAATTGATTTGCCTTATACACTCAATTATGGAATAGCTATAGAAACAAGAAACAATATTAAATTTCTTTCTCCTTATTTTCATAATTGTTAATTACGTATCAAAAATATTTAAAAGCTTCATTCTTATCTACTTATATCATTTTTCTTTTAATGGAAGATATTATATCGTTAAAAGTTTTCAAAAAGTTCCTTTATTATATATATAACATATATATATATATATATATATATATATATATATATAATATATATATATATATATATATATATATATATACATATATGTATATATATATATATATATATATAATATATATATATATATATATATATATATATATATATATATATATATATATTATATATATTTTCATACGACATTCAATCTAACCATTAATACCTTACCATAGGCGTGTTGCAATAATATTCATATATTTTTCCACTTAATCTCTTATTTAACACTGTGAAATATATCTATCCTGATATTACGTATCTAATATAATTGATGGATTTTTTGTTCTTTGTCCATATTATCTAATAAATAAATCCTATAAATTTCGTGATTTAGCATATTTGATTGTGATTTACCATACTCATTCTAAACAGTTTGAAAATTATAATCTTCTGCTTCCAATTTGGATTCCTAAACAATGAATGTCTTAATATAGTTATCACAAAAGGAAGAAAATATTTACAGGGAAATAAAAAAAAATCACGTACATTTTTATTATGGTTAATTAATTACCAGTAGGAGTAATGCTTTTTGATATAGTAGTATATTGGTGCTTTCATTTTTCATGGTTACTAGTTTAACAAATATTTTAATGTTCATACGAAAATAATTTGCGAATTCTGCATTATCCTTTCGCAGATCTTTATATAGCATATGAAAGTCGCCAATTTTTTCTCTTTTTCCAAAATAGGATGAACCTAATATCTTCTACCTTTCTTTTTTCTCTAAAGTGATATAGAATTACAGCTTTTTTCTTTTTAGTAAAGTTGCGCATTTTGTATTGTGGGCATACATGTGAATTTCAAGACAATGTAAGTAACTGGATGAACGGAAATCGGCTCGCAGTAGCAGTGTGAAGTTGTTATTTCTTTGCTCATTTATTTAAAACATAATTTCAAAACAAATAGTATTTTGCTATAACAACGCGGTGTCTAGACACGTGCACGTGAACTCATATATTTTCAGCAATTTATATAAATTACTTATCCGTGACAAAGATTCAGAAAAATATAAGTTAAAGACGAACGTTAGTTAAAAGTGTATTTTCACAAAATTATTTTGAAGCATGAAAATACGAATCAATTCAGCCATCATATTAAATGTTTTGCGTTTTGAATAAGTCTGAGTTATCGACGTAATTGAATAGAGTTAAGTATAAACGCGGTATTCAACGATAGATCGAATGCCATGTTCTTCATATAACTTACCAGAGGACTTATGAAAAGCGAAATAAATATCACTCCAGAAGTCACTAGAAAAAGCAGCAGGTTTATTAATTGCCAAAATGATACTTGTATAAATATAAATATGGTATGTATGCGTGCATGTGTACGTGCGTGCGCGCGTGCATGCGAGCGTGCGTACGTGCATGCCCGCGTACATGCACATGCATGTCTGATTATGTAAACAAACACTTATAATTTATTTGGAACGGCCCACAGGTACGTACGTAATTAGTTAATAATTTTTTTAAGAAATGCGTAAGAAATTAATATACTGAGGGAAATGTTATAAAAAATATTACTTTTGTCTTTAATATTTTCAACGCTTGATGTGTGTAATTGTATAACCATAATTCTACAATTCTCAATTAATCCCATCGCCATAAATATGTTTAAAGTCAACTAAATACATTTAATTATTATAAAAATCCAAACAGGCTATTTGCGCAAACAAGTAATTTACCTGTCGTAACAAATACCCCACCAACGATTCATTAAATTATCGTAGCGTGGACCCACCTATAGTTTGATGAAATAATACTTCACAGGTGCGAGTATATTAATCAAGATAACTCGGCGACAAGGCCGTGTAGGCATGCCATAAACAACAACTAATTATGTGACAAATATTTCGTTAGGGAACTTTGTTCCCCGACTAAGCCATGTTAAAGTTGTATCAAATTTAACAACACGTTAAATTGAAACGAATAAATTATTTGCATTTTGGCTTTAAGAAAACGTTGCCAACTTGTGTTAAACAATGTAAATATATCGCACTCTCGTCTCTCCGAATATGGAAAGTATCGTTTAGGTAAGATAGACGTCTTCGAGATTTGTAATATTACAGACTTACGTGACCTGCAAAGAGTTTCTATCGAATGGATTTAGATAAGATATCGAGGAAGATATTTTTCAAATTTTAGTATCATATGAACAAAGTAAAGATAGAGATACTGCCATACCATTATTTGCCTGAAGTATTTTTAATTTATTTTAAGAAAGTTAATACATCAGCAAGAAAACAGGAGGAAGTACGAATTACTTACTGAATATAATTTTACAAAGACATAAATAGATATATAGCCATCAAGAAACAACATCATTATCAAAGAAATTTAGTGTAATTGAATCATGCTCAAAAAGTTTTCATATTTATTTTAATAATTGTGCGTGCCTGCATGCTTCGTGCATGTGTGCATACTTGCGTGCTTATGCACGTGTGTGCCTATATGTGCATTCGTGCGTGTTTGTGTGCCTACATAAATGTATATGTATTATCCACTTTTTTTTCAAACTGAGAACCAGACCTCATTATTCCATCGAGTTTATAGCTTCAGACGTTATTAAAATTTAACGTTTCTTTGTGTTTCCAACTATTCTTAATAAGAAACAAACCATAATCATGACATCTTTCCATTTAGAATACTATTTTTTTTTATATCTTAAATTTAATTTGAAAATAATCAAAATATATATTAACTGACGTTTTTATATATTTAAATATAATAATATAAAACATTATTATTGTAAATATTCTCAACATTATAGATAGAAAATTAAAAAATGTTACGATAAACATCAGGTCGCGTGTTAATTACTCCTTCCTTTACTTTTTGTATTTATATTCGGATATATAATTATTTAAATGATTTTTAAAACTAAAATTGATAGTAAACATTACAATGAATAAACAGAAGATAAGAATTAAGTTGTCGGATCTCTTTCAGAATTTATTGAATCTTAAAAATAATAGTGAATGCAAAAAATCGTTTCACAAATATCTAACTTCTATGTTCTCATGGCGGTTTCAAATGAACATGAATGAACCAGAATTTTTATAAAAATTAAGTATTTATAATATTTAAATTTGACAAAATAGGTTGTAGAACACAAAACCATAAAACTGCCATTTCGGGACCTTTAGCCTTTTAAATTTAATTCGATATATATTATGGGTAAAATAGAATTAGAAAATATTAATTAGAATCAGATTTGGAAAGCTATTTTTCTTGCATTCCTAATTTTGGTTATACTTATATACAACCGAAAATTAGGAAGATTTTTTATCAAGTTAGATCCATTTGATTTAATTAAAATTATAGTTGAAATATTAAGTCAAAATATTTCTTCTTTACCAAGTTTAAATTATGATAATATTGACATCTGGTCTTTATTTTTTTATTAAAGGAACACGTAAAACGACAGTGCAAGGTTGTGAACAATCTCACTGCGTAAAAACTGCAATTAAGATCAGCGCATACCTTCTCTATTTCGAGTTTCATTATACTTTGTTAGTTATAACGTAGAGTAGTAAAAAACCATTTATCGAAATTAAAATAGAATATTGCGGTTTGTCACGCTAGTGAGGCTGATACGGCGGTGGGCTTATACCGCTAGCAGCGCCTTTAATGCCAGGTATTTTTTATCCCCGCGTGGAAATGAATAATTTATTCAAAATGAAATCGATATTGTTTGGTTATTTAGATTACAATCTAAAAGAAGACGTAGTTTAATGTTACTTTACTTTAATGAAAACCTTGACTTCACGTAACAAAATAGTGAAACAACATTTATAAAGTAATTAATGTGGAAACAAAATTACCAGATAATAGGTAAGAATTTACTGATGACACAATATGTCTTACACGAAATTATGTGTGATATATATTTGTCAAATATTTCAGTAATGTAATAAACTTTTTATACATTTTGATTCGAAAATATAGGTATAAGGATCAAAAAGGATTGAAATAAAAATATCCGAAAATTGAATTCTCATGTTATAAAATTTTCATATTTTGTTTGCATAGTGTTCATGTCGATTTGTTCATTTTTTTTAATTTATGTATTTAGTACTTTTTCAATTACTTAGTCTTCTATTTAACATAACGCTAGCACTTATCACTTCAGTAACTGTCTATACGTATGCGCGAATAAAACTCAAATATACACGCATATTTATACTTTTACACTTCTCTGTCTTATTAAAAGATGTGTGATGGTCTTTTAAAACTCGACGGTCTCTTATGAACACTCCAAAACATATGTTATTTCTCATTTATTTAAATAAATCGCAATAAGGTGATATATTCTTTATTGATTATTGGCAGTTTTCTGTAATATAATACATTTTAACATATCTACTTTCATCACATTACTTTTAATAGAAAAAAAAAAATTAGCTTTATTTCCAATTCGACAATTCGGAGCTCAAATCATCGCCAGTGAAAGTTTCATAGGAAACTTAAATATTAATATGAAGTATAGCCAATAATGATTTTTAAATTACAGGAAAAACAATTATTTCTTAGTTGTTGTTACAGAAAATATTTTGATATGCAATGTTGAAAATAATTTATACTTTTCAAAAACTAATCAAAAATGCCTACTTCGTAACTTAAATCGTGAGTAATGGTCGTAAAGAAACTATATCTCTAATTTAGGTATCTGCAAAGTCAAATTTCAATTTTACAAACATTTTTTAACTTTTCAATAAAAATATAGAGTGGAAAAACATTTTCTTTCTACATAATCTGTGAAAGATTAATTTTCAATTTTGATCAGAAGCCAAAGGTTAGAAAAAGCATCAGGTCCAGATGAAATCTCAATGTACTCCAACGTACTTTCTGTAACTCTAGAGAATATATTCGGTAAATTAGATTGGGCTCACCTGGGTATTGGATATTGATATTGATGAGAAAAATGTAATCATCTCAGATAGGTGGATGACATAATACTATTCGTAGAAAACCCAAATAATCTCGAAGTAATTATCCGAGCTTTAAGCGAAGAAACTACCACTGTAGGATTGACAATAAACACATAAAAACAAAACTACTAACTCAAAAAAATGATCATTAAAGTAAATATCCAGCCACTAGAATATGTAGATATGTACAATTATCTGGGATAACTCATCTCTCCGAGAGACACCAAAAAATAAATAAACAAAGGAGTAATTAGTAGATGGAGAAAGTATTAAATCATTGGGAAGTAGAAATTTTATTTGAAACGTATTAATATTGCTTTAGTAATATTTTTTGTACCATGTCACTACGGTTTAGTTAAATATTAAAATTACTCACTGTTACCAAAAAAAAAAGGTTTTATTTAAACCTGACGAAAAAAATTCTTTTTGTTTCTATTTCTTTATGTTTTGTTTCTTTATTCGTCCAAGTCTTAGATAATTTGGAGTGAAATTTGAAATTTTTGAAAAATTGGTAACGTATTACTAATAGAAAATAATACTTCAAAAGGATCAATTACAGATTAAAGATAGCAAATATGAAATTGAAATATAGTAAAATTTTACGAACCGTTTAAGAGCTGTTTTAAAACGCGTTTTTGAGGACGTCATTTGATCAAAAGGAAATGCCAGATTTAGAGGGCTTATCGTCGAATTAAAATATATTAGGACGCGTGTGATAATAGAACGTAAATATAAATTATCTTAAAAGATATTCAAAAGTATCGTCAAATGTGAGCTATATTGACAGTCAAACAGGACAAAATAATAATAATACCTTTTTAAATATTAAATCTCAACTAGCAAAAGTACATTATTATGAAATGATAAAAATTCAAAATGTCAATTCTACCAAGTATTAAATTGAATAAAATTACCAATTCAATTAATAATAATGATAACAATAACATTTTATATATTAAATTTCAGCAAATAAAAGTACATTATTATAATAATAATAGTACTAAAATAAAAAGTATTCAAAATCGAATAAAGAAAAAAGTTAAAATACTACTTAAACTGATGGCATCCAGAATAAAAAATATTTGCAAAATATTTATTTATTTTCTAATATTTCGTCCGCTCTATAATAAACTTTTTTAGAAGCATGTTTTTCACTCTACTCTGGCAAATAATACCTACCAAAACTTTAATAGTTACAGTCTGTTTATGAAAAACTGTCAAGACGGCTCGTAAAACGATATCGAATAACACAACAACAAACATTCCAATGTTGTGTTTCTGAACTATCGAACATAAATTCAATATAGTAGGCACATTGAATTTATTTTCGATGGCTGATTCCTTGTAAACAAAAAAATTAAACAGCTACTAATTCAGGTATGTGGCAGTACGTATTTTAACCTTACCTAGTAATAATATTCGATAATTTATATTTAAAACATGATACATTTACATAAAACTGTTGTGCATTCCACTTTTTATTTAGTGATATTGTTAAATTTATTATTTCTTTATGAAATACATTCTACGCAAAAATTAACCAATCGACATTAACATATTTTTAAGATTCTGCACTGACAAAATTCGGTTAGGTTCTCACATTTGTCCGTGCATCTATTTAAGTCCATAACATTTTGAAAATACATGTCTCGTTTTAGGTAACAACAAAATTTGAACTAATAGCTAGCCGTAAAATGAATGTTCTCTTTACGCATGTAGCTCCGAACTCTCCTTTAATGGAGAACCCACAGCGACTTTCATGGTAGACGGCCAAACTGACACTCTTTGTCACTTCGTTATATGAAAGAAAAATAGTTCTAAATTTAAATAAATCATGTGTTAATTTTTCCTTTTTATTATTTTCAAATATAACAATTAAAATCTAAACAAATGGCTATCTTTTCTGCTTCTCGCGGACTTCATTCCCTCCCTGAACAGCTAACTAGAACTGCTAACAATTAAAATATTATCGGTGGAGTCTCAAATAAATTCGTCGTAGTCCAACGAGACGGACGTATTTCTATTATCCTTTGTACCTAAAGCTATACAGAATTTTCTTTATACTCATAATTTTCGACCGTGAGTTGAAAATTCTGTAAATATTCTAAATGCTAACATTTGATTTAAAAAAGGACGGAAATCTACTTTACAGGTGTTCTATTAGGTTCTATTTGGTAGTTTTTAAGTATCTGTGAAATGCAAATGGGCTCTGACTGTAATTTTAATTTATTTTGTTTGTAATAAATCGTCACATGCTTTTACTCAAACCTTGGTTTTACAGACGCTTTCAGCGCTGATCTCAAGAGAATTAAAACTAATGAAGTTTTCAGCATGGTTCAAATACGTTTTTAAAATAAATTAGACCTGCGTAATACTCTGATCATTTGCGCTACTAGAGTAGAACGCCTTTATTTCTTGAGCCTTATATGATATGAAAACACATAAAAGAAAACCTGCATGAAATGACACAAAAAATACGTCCGTCAGGAATTAGACTTTTATTTATAAACTTTTGTCGCAATCACGCAATAATCTAGATTTGTCTTATAAAAATCAGTAAATATGTATTAAGACAAGTCGCATGTCACCTTTCCATAAATTACAACTATTTCAAATTGACTATAATCGCAAACGCAAACTGCGACTAAACGAATATTGATTTTGTCTATTTTGTACGCGCTACCTGTGCAGTAATATACCGCCCTTTAGGTCGTCACAACCTTCATGTCACCTTGCCTAACTATTTCGCAAAACAAAATCAAGTATACACATTTCCCTAACGACCGACGCAACATTCAAACAGACATAATTTGCAGTCTAAAACAGCTAACGTACTGACTTCAAAAGCGCCTACGTAATTCTGCCAAATTTAAATGTTGACATTTTATAAAGTATAGCGACTTCAATAAAAGTTCAGTTATTTATTATTTCTTTCACTGAAAGCCTGATTATTTAAAAAAATAATTAAGTGCATTATTGCCCTTTAGCGTGCCAAGACGAAGTGAAAATTAAATTTGATGGAAACAATGGAAAATATGCTTCTGGGGCAATATTGATGAAGACACTCCCCTTTGTAATATCGTGATTTTTGTCTCTATCAAAATATTAAGTTACTTTTTATGAATAAAATGGAAATTTTTAATGTAGTTATATTTATAGAGACTACTGTTTCATGTGAATATTAAACTAATTATGGAGGTTGCTTTCCATTATGTGCGAAATTTATGGTTCGAAAGTAATTTGTTTCAAGTTTCTGGGTAAGAAATTAATTATTTTAAATACTGGTATAATACTAATCTTTAACCTAAAAAGTTACGACGTACGAATTTTTTATATATTATTATTGCAATATATTTAAAGTCGATAGTTAATTTTAATTCGAATGAAATATAATTTCACTGAAATTAGGAAAATGATATTACTTTAAGAAATGAAGACATTTGTAGGTTTTCCAATTGCAACTGTTATAAATATATCTTTTTAGGGTTTCAAATTTCGAAAAAAAAACGAAACATTAATTTGATCTCTAACTGTGTCTCACAACCATTTTTCTCCAAAAAAAATCAGGTAGAATCTTGAAAAGTGATGAAGCATATTAGCTAGTAAACATCTCAATAATGAATGCTCATAAATATTTATTAAAGTTATATTACAGAAAGCAGGTAAAATGCTCGAATTTATTGTGATTGTAAGTTGAAAGAACTTATTAGAATTCCAACAACATTTCAAGATAAAAATAATGAAAAATAAGGTACCTAAGGGTGGGTACCCGCTTAACAATATCAACATTTAAAATTACATTGTTTCTATTAAACTACAAAGTTTGTATTATTTTTCAGCGTACTAATATATGACCTAGTGTGTCTTTCACAGGCCTAAGAATATCTTGAATGAAAATTCTTTATCTTGAAATTCTAATTTGATCTAGCACAATCGCTAAATTTATCGTATAGTAATCGCAAAACATTGGGGGAATGCCTTTTCAAACGATATTCGACACGATACGTTTTATTAAAAAAAATTGAGTACTTAATTTGCCCCCTCTGAAAATACCCCATAAATATTTTAATACTTTAGCCAATTTTCCAAATGGGATGCTACAAAATATGTTGGTTAATTGAAATGATCGCAAAAATCTGTTTGTGGCACGAAATATTAAAAAACAATAAAAAAACTTATTTAAAATTTATCGAAAACAATAGCCATGACTCAAAATTCAATAGTTTATAAAAATTTATATTATTTTAGGCATGCCAAATAATATTAACATTTCAAAATAAAACAGTGAAAAAACTACGTAGACACCCTAAAATATTTAGGAAACTAAGTCTGTAGGGAATCTTTTAGTACGAGTTATACTCGAATTTAATCGGTTTTTCTTTATCAGGTACCAAAAAACTAAAAATTACTTCTTGTACTTAAAAAAATTATAGTTTGATATAAAGGAATATTCGCCTAAGGTTTACTTTTGAAACAAATATACGAATAAGCGGAAGAAATATCCATTTGTCGTGTTTTTTTCGAAAAATCTGCGATTTAATTTATCGTTGTCTTCTTAAATGTAGAAGATAATACGAATGCAAAAATATGTACTTTATGAAGTATTGAAGATATCATACAAAAAGATGTCTTTAGTAAAGCATAAAACATATAAAGTTCAAATTCGGCTTCAAGAAATTAGCATAGATAAAAGACTTGAGACAAAAAATAATGCGAGAGGCATAAATGTTACACCCCACACTTTAAATAACAAAATTTACTTAAACTATAAAAAATAGTCGGAGCGACTCTAAAAAATAAATTTTAAAGTCGAAAAACAGTTTAACTGAACTGAGAAAGTTCTGTTATCTTGTTTGCTAATGCGGTTCGTCGCGTGTGGCCGCAAGATACGGACAAGCTTTCGAGTGCCCCAGAGCAAGTAACTTAAAAAATAAGCTTATCGCTTTTGTTACAATTCGCTTTTCTTCAAGTTGTTACAAACTACGACTGTGAGTTCACTGAATTTAACTAGGTAACCTTAGGCTTTTAATGAGCGGTTGAGAGAATTTTATTGTCGCCATGATCTATTGAGAATTGGAAAGGTCACTTTTAAATTGTGTTAGGTAAGAAAAGAACGCATTTTGGGCGGAGAAAAGTGCGCGTCTCTTATAATCGAACTCAGTGGTTGATATTTTTTATTATATTAACACTGTTGTGTCAAAGTGTCTTTGACAATGGATATATGGTTTGTATCGGTATTATGAAGATTATCCAAATTTATATTACGAACATTTGAATTTATAATAAACATTTAATGTCTAATCTAATATTACTAGATGATTTGCAAGAAGTATTCTGTTCAATAAGGTAATAAGATTTTTAATTATAAGACCAACATTCAATCAAAAGTTAAATATATTTTGTTTTTGATTCGCCCGTTGAATAATGTTGGGGTGAAAACATAGATATATGAAGTAAATGCTTTAAGTCTTATAAATAGTAAATAATTCTCTTGACTTCATAATATCGTCTACGTTTCATGCGAATGTTTCAATTTCTTTCATATATTCAGAGTTAATAATTATTTCAAAATAAATATGTTATTACATATTTATTTTGAAATAATTATTAACTCTATTTTAAATATTTATTTTGAAATAATTATTAACTCTATATTAATAGTCTATATTAAATTTTTCATAATTCATATAAGTAAAATCATTCGTTTCCTACAAATACATCGATTTATTTCAAGTCGAACTTTCTGAACAAGATGGTAAGAAATTCAGGGCTTGATCTTATGGCATAAGTGTCTAAAGTACAATAAAACAAAGGTGTTAAATTTGACGCTCGGTAGTCGAATCACTCGAACAATGAAATTGGTTGATGTTATTGGCGATACGGTTGTGGATTGGAGGTATTGATATCGGATGTGAAAATTGTTCAAGTATGTAAGCCGAAAGGAAGGACCGGTAAATTCTTTCAGATATATATTCGAAAGAGTTGAATCTTAATCGATATGGCGATATTATTTTTTCTACACAGGCATAATTTCAACTAGACTAGCTTAGTGTATGTCTTTCCGATTCGGATATGGATGACGGCAGAGAAGGCGACTTGCTTGTTCTGGATCAGTGATTTGAGGTATTTAAAGACCCGGACTAAGCACTTTTAAGGAAAAAAATTTATGTGGGAAAAAATTTACTTTAACATTTTTGTGATACATACAACTTTAATAATTATAGTTTTATCGGTATGCAAAATGAAAGAAATTGAAAGGAAAATCATATATTTTAATTGGAATTGTTTTAAGATCAATAAATATGTAGTAGTAAGGGTTATTATTAACTATTGGATTGCAAGGCACGTGGTGTAAAATATGAACTACCATCGCACTTATAAACGGTTGTAAAGAATTATGCCTAAACTACTTTACAATGTGCGCATTTATAATGACCTTTAATGCGTCATAATGTGGCTCTTCCATTGGTATTTAATGTGGCCTAAAAAGTAATATCACTTTGTATTTATTAATGTGTGATAGCCTAAAAAATTAAAATAATTACTAAATTAACTACTGCTTTATAGTTATTCTTAATAAACGTTTTTAGGCAATAAAAGAAAATAGTAAACACATGAACCATAATAACGCCATTTCTCGAATTGTCCATTATGAGATGAGAAAAGGAAAAACATTCATCACAGATCCTATTTCAAATTAACACGTGCAGGTATACACTAATAAAAATTTTCGAAAAATAAATTGAGAGATTTTCCTTCCCGCCTTACTGGAAAATTGCCTTAAAGATACAATTAAGGAAGGAATTACCCATCGGAATTGATACATGTAGTGTGCAATATATTTTATCGTCAATTTTCAGCAGTGTGCAATATATTTTATCGTCAATTTTTTCCATTCACACATAATGAGTATATAAAACGAACCATTCTCTCTCGTCCGCTTCTCTTTTTGTTGAATCGGTTTTGGCAATAAACTTACAAATTAAGCAATTTTCATAATAAGAAAATTTTCCTTCGACTCCTTGTAACAATGAAGGAAAATTTTGGATTTTCAAATAAATAATTCATACACTGGATATTCTTGTTGAATAATATATTAAATTTATGACGAGATTGTGTCTAACATGCCTATTTTTATAAATAAACTTTTTAGAAAGAAAAAGCTTGTTAAATAACGAAAAATTTAAAAAAAATTCACGCATATAGTATAATTTTGATGGATTTGTATTTGCTTTAACGATAAGACAAACATTTCACGGAAAGGGACTAAATATGAGTCAATAAAAACTAAAACTGTCAGTTTGCTTTGCGAAATATAAACAATGCGGAGTTTTTTTTGTGATAATATTTGGTGAAAACATTTTTGCTCGGAAAAAATTTGTTTTCTTCTTTTTCCCTCCCAGAAGATCTCTTATTTAACAAAACTCTCTTTCACAATGTGAATAATGAATTTCTACAAAATTAACGCCAAATATATTCAATATTTGAAAACTCTCTTTATTAATACTGGTAAAACCTGTATTGAGAAAAATTATCTGGTACGTAATCTTATCAAAAATCTTAAATATAAAACAAATAAAATAATGTAAGATGTGACGAATGATGTTAAAATAAATTATAGAACACCATGAAAACTTCGGTAAAATAATTTTCAAGTAATTGAAGCTATACCTATTGATTTCAAGCTAAACATTAAAACATTGATTAAAATATAATCATCATGATTAAGTTGAAGGATGAAAATTTCGAAACTTGCTGTAATTATTTACTTATAATAAAAATTCTGAGGCATCGGAGGTGACCTCCTACAATTTTGAAAAATGTGATCGTTTTTCTCTGAATTTCTCAAAAATGACAGATTGTGGGTAAAAATAAGTACAAAATTGGAAAATATCAAAATTCCTTCAAAAAGTTTTTATTTGTATTGCACGCTTAATACTTCTTTGAATAATCAATATAATATCAATGTATAATATACTCAATCGTAGTTATTGCATGTCGTTGTGCATAGCCGAACACTACAACTATATCTTATCCGCAAGATGACCATCACAACATAGCCTCAAATATCGAGTTTTGAAGAGATGAGGATTACGTTTGATATGGAAAATAATGAGCGTACATGAGGGTGGTTTAAGTAAATCTTTGCTCAGTTCTTTGTTCTGGTTTTTGAAAAAAAAAACCAAGACCTGATTACTAGGTCGGTTTCTTCAAAAGCTGTCGCACGTGGTCTATCGTGATCTAAGACTCCTTATAATGATAATCCATCTCAAGGATAAAAGGTCTTTGGAAAACCTTCGAAGTCGTAGTCTTTTAACACGTTTACACTATTTAGGCATTTGTTTATACAATAATGGTGCGTCAATGCATTTCATTAAAAACTTGTTCACAAGAAATTCTGTGATAATAAAAGCAATGAACTCATCAGGTCCTACATAACTTATAGTTAAAAAATTAAGTCAGTTACAATAAATTACATCTGTCTTAAATAAATTCTTGTTCTAAATTTTTGTTTTATTTTCACCTCCCACACTCACTAAACTTTATTCTAGTTCTAAATTTTTGTTTTATTTTCACCTACCACACTCACTAAACTTTATTCTAGTTCTAAATTTTTGTTTTATTTTCACCTACCACACTCACTAAACTTTATTCTAGTTCTAAATTTTTGTTTTATTTTCACCTCCCACACTAACTAAACTTTATTCTAGTTCTAAATTTTTGTTTTATTTTCACCTACCACACTCACTAAACTTTTTTCTAGTTCTAAATTTTTGTTTTATTTTCACCTACCACACTCACTAAACTTTATTCTAGTTCTAAATTTTTGTTTTATTTTCACCTACCACACTCACTAAACTTTATTCTAGTTCTAATTTTTTGTTTTATTTTCACCTCCCACACTAACTAAACTTTATTCTAGTTCTAAATTTTTGTTTTATTTTCACCTCCCATACTTAATTACAACAAATTCATATTTCTTACGACTTATTGATTATACTTACTATTTTACGTTGTAACAATCAACTTATTTGACATAAAATAATAAAAATATTTAACTGTTCTTCATACCATAGGTGGATAAAGCTCTCCCATCTATTTTAGTTTGTAATTCTCTTGGTAGCCTGCTGTCGTGGTATGTAGTTTCTTCTCTATTTTTTATCTACTTTTTGATAATTTCATGACCAAATTTTGTATAGTGTTAAATTCTTGAAATGTTATATTTTAAAATTTTCTTAGCAATAGTTATGAATTTTTAAAAAAAATTTAATTCTTCTATTAAAAAATATAAGGTTTTCTAATCCACCGAGAGATAAAAGAAAAAAGTCAAATAGCATTAAGGAAATTTCTCATCTGAAGTTTTTTGATGTCTCTTCGTTCGCACTCAGTAAATATGAAACATACTGCAAAAGTAGTAATTATTTTTATTATAAATAACTAGTAATAGTAATTATTTTTATTATAATTATCTATGAGTAAAATGTGGAAAAAAACAATTTTATTTTTCAAGATGGCCGATACAATTCCTAAGGATTTTTGCATTCTTTATATAATTATAGTTTAATACATATGAACAGGTGTGCCAAGATGCAAAATTTTCATGATTATTCCACCGGTTAACTTTATTTTTAACTAAGTTTATCCATGTTCATACCATTCTTAAATGTAACGATGCGATATCTGTGCTCTTATTATGCAAAACGACTAGAGAGACTTTGCCAATATCTCCAAAAAAAACATTATGTTCTTTTTCATGGAGTTTCATTAATAAATTACAATTCAATGATTTAATAGTAGCATCTGCTAATGTCAAACAGTAATGATATATTCAATATACAAAATAGACGTATACAGAAAAGGGACTTCAACATAATGTTATCTATTTTTATTATTTAACAAATAATTTGTTAAAGCGCTGATACCTTAAATAATCAATCCGGATCTTAAAAGTGTGTGACATGAAAATTTGTTTTGCCTTCTCTATTACTGCACAGTGATCTATTTATTTAATGCTGCTTTTGTGAAAATAATTATGAAATCGAATGTTACTTTTATATAATTTTACTGAGTCCTTTGTACTGATACGGTTTTTCTGACTTTATGTAGTTCTTCATATAAAGGCAACGCCTGAGCAACAACACAAGAAAAAAGACATTAATAAACCAAACATTTAAAAAAAATCCTAACACTAAGTGCACAACTACAATATTTCCACTATATGTGCACGGTTTATATTCGTTTTCGCTCTAAACATTTTAGTGTCTTTCAGGCTATTCGACTTTTTTAAACTTCACTTAAAAATACGCTGATATTTTACACGATTTTAGCATCATAATATTTTACTTTACCCTACAGTTTTTTTAATTCTCATTTGAAATTTTAATTATACATATCCTAAGGATTACTAAAAAAACGGAACACGTAGTTACTAAAGGAACGTTTTTTTTAATACTCAGTGGATAAAAGATGGCCAGATTTTTCACAAATATTTTTGAGAAGACTATTTTCGTTGCGTTGCTGAATACACATGCATGAGTAATCGAATCGCTCTTGTATTTAATCAGTAAATTAATACTGAATTCCAAAGCTATAAAATTCAAGATAACGTATAGTTATCCTTATATATTAACAAGGAATGCCCAAACCAGTAATCCGTTTTTTAATTAACACTACTAGGTTGATGACTTATAAACGGGCCATCTCTGTATACAAATTTTCCATCTTTTTATATATAGTCAATAAAATTGATTGTTAATTATATAAGCACCGTCGGTATCTAATACTTGTCATCAACGTATTGGCAGAGTTAAAGTTCCGTCCTTGTAGAAATTTTTGGGCCTTTGGCAGAAAAATCGGTGAAGTTCGACTTCCGTCTTTAAATTTTCTGTCACGTAAATTATAAGTCAGAGAGCAAAACAGATGGTAATTAGATGGCGAAATATCTGGAGAGTACGGTGGGTGAAGCAGCATACTCCATTCAAGTGAAAGTAGTTTTTCACGTGTTACTTTTGCTATGTGGGATCGAGCGTTGTCCTATAAAAAACAATCTTTCCTTTGATTTGAAAGAACCTAAGTGGTGATTTTGCTCAATTTCTTACAATAAATCTTAGCTATAATTTTACTTTTAGCTTGAAACAGTTCCCAATTGACAACTCAATGAATAACTCTATTTATAGACCGCCATGCGCTCATAAAGATCTTTTGTCCAACATTATATTTTGGTCTAGGTACACCTTTTTCTCCTGATCCTAGCTATGGGAATTTACGCTTAAAATTAACCACCCTTTTTCATCTCCTATAACTAGATAATTTAGCCTCTTATTGATACGATGGCAACTCAGTAGCTCCACGCACACATTAGATCTTCTCTGAAGTTGAAAGGGTATTAGCTCACATGGTAGCCAAAGGGAATATTACCATTTCTTTATCAAAGCATGAAGGATTTCAATTCCAGAATAATAGCATGAAAATATATTTGCCAAACACTGAAAACTTAAACTAAGTTCAGTATCAATAAGGCTTTTAAATTTTTGTAATCTTTGGAACCAGTGCTTGGCTGTCTCGTAAGGGGGCATACCTTTACCCATCGTTTTATGTATATTGCATGATGCTTCGCTGGTTTTCCGCCATAAACGACATCAATGAATAAAGAATCCCCTAAGTTCAGTCAGAAATATTTCCACTTTCAATTTAATCTTTACTCGCCGATTGCACAATTGAAAACTGAGTAGGAGTTCGAATGCCGCACTCTTTATATACCCAATAAGACATATTCTAGAAGTTCCATAATATCCAGACATCGATCAAAAAAGTGGCGAGTTGGTACCAATATATTTGAATTAAAAAGTTTTTAATATTTCTGGGGTATTTAATTTTTTCAGCTGACAAATAAATGATCCTATCATTTATAATATTTACCTGGGACGATAAAACAAATATAGTTAAATAAAATTGAGCCCAAGTGAAGTTTCTCTCAATAAATTAGATAAATGAACAACAAGATATATTACTCTCGTTTATAATTGAATAACGATAATCCAGGTCTTGAAGACGTTAAGATATATATAGCATCAGGCAAAAAGATCATATAGAAACTTCCATTGGAAATTCATATATTTCTGGCATTATTTGAAAACTTGTCTTATAATCGTAATATTGGAAAAATGAGTGTACCTACATATTTTGGTTATTAAACTGCATAATTCTTTAATATTTTTACCATTTAATGTCACTCAAAAAATAATTTTAAAATTTACTTCCTACAAAATTACACACATGTATTTTTTTGTACAACGTAAGGCTGCATGTCGAAGATCGTTACAAAAATATTTTTATCGTAGAAAATATTACATAACCATAAACATTGGGTAACATGAACATAACCATGAACATTGTTCAACGCATAAAGTTAAAGTTTTTGAGTTTTTTAAATATAATTGCACAGATACGTACCTGCGTCGTACAGCTCGTGTAACTTGAGACGTCTTGAAAAAGATACGTTTGGTTTCATTAAACTGGTGGGTATTGTTTATCGTAATCGGTAAAATCGGAACCTTCATTATTCTTACTATGTAACAAAGAAATTTAAAATTTTTCGCAAACAGTGGTATTTTATAATTTGATGGTCTTTTAAAAGCACTCAAAATATATGTTATTTCTTATTTATTTCATTAAATGCTAGTTAAATTGTAAATCAACTTTTGTGGGACACGTTTCATTCTTATAGTTTTCTAATTATCCCACTTACAATCTAGGTGGAATTTAACATTAATTGTTTTGTTTTTTTAAATATAATTTTTTGTGTATATAATTGCCATCTCATTATTTTTATTTCAAAAAATTATAAGATGAACATTTGTTTCCTAACTGTTATATGTACGCTCTTACGGGAAAGTCTTTTAGTACTCAATGTCTTCAATGAATTCGAAATAATTATTTACAAGTTAATAATTGATTTATAGTATAATAAGTTTTTTTACTAACATGTTTTTCATTCGGTAACTAATGCCTTCCAAAACTATAATAGATGCAACCAATTTATTAGAAATTCTCAAAAGGTGGCTCTTAAAACAATACCAACACAACAATAACAACGAACATTCAAATCATGTATTTCTAAAATATTCGAAGTAAACTCAATATTACCCGTACTTCCATGCAACAGGGAAACTAAGTAAAACAACTACGAGCCCGATGGTGTGGCAGTGTATTTTAATATTATCTGACATAATAATAACATTTTATAGCATTAGTGTGTCTCAATTCTTAATTTAAAAAATGGGAAATTTAGGGAAATCTGGATTTTTCCAGATACGATTTAATTTAAAAAAACTTACCAAGAAAAGCTACTGAAACAATTTGATTAGGTTAAGTTAAGTAGAGAGGTTCTTACATCTATCCATCCATCCATTACAGCCTCATAGTCTCTACAGATATTTAATATACTTTGTATATGTAGCTAGGAAGCCCCCTCTAATCATCTCTGAAAATAATAATCTTTTCCGAATAGTGATTATCTTTTCCATTCTTCGTTAATAGCATATCCTCTCTGAACTGCTAACGTAATACTAATTTAATTTATTAAAATTTAGGAAGGTTTTATTACGATTTCAACACGTTCCTTAAAATAAATTGAACATTCATAATAATTGAAATATTTACGCTATAGAACTTCTATTAAATTTCTTGCGTCTTCCAAGAAATGGAAAAAAAACATGAATTAAAATCTGCCTAAAAAACAAAAACGTAACGTTCGTCACTAATCAGGTTTTTATTGAAATTAGACAATAACATGATTTTATTTTATAAAAAATAAAAATGATTTTAAGACAAATTATTTGTAATTTCTTTATAAACTAAATTAATGTCGATTATAATCGCAACGGCAAACTTCGTGTAATGAATATGGATTATGTCTATTACTTTACATTCAGAACCACCTATGCAGCACTATACCGCCTTTGAGTCGTCACAACCTTTGTCTCACCTTGCTTATCTATTTTGCAAAACAAAATCTTAAAGTATTCGTAACTCCTTAACAACCGAAACAAGGTCCAAAATATAACCAATTCCCAGTCTACACTGGCAGACGTACTCACTTCAATGGCGTTTATGTAATCCAACACATTTAAATGCTGACATTTTATACAGCAAAGAGGATTTGATGAAAGTTGAGTTTTTTATTATTTTTTCTACTGATGCTCAGCTTTATTGCTCTTTCGTCAGCCAGGTCAACATTATTCCAACCAACGATACTCAATTTATAAGAAACAAGAAGAAACATATTTCTGCGAAAATATTGATAGAGATAATCTTCTTTGTAATGTCGTGATTTTGTCTCAAACAAAGTATAATTTAACTAACCGAAGTTGTACTTAATTTCGAAGTTATATTTATATTTTTAAAAACTATTGTCTCGTGTCGATATTAAAATTTATATACAAAAATAAGGTTGCTTTCCATTTTGTGCAAGGTTTTCGGTTTGAAATTAATTTTCTTCTAGTTTCTGCATAAGAAATGAGTTGATTATTTTAATTACTTGTATAATATTAATTTTTAACTGAAAAAATACGACATTTTTATAAATTATAACTGCGATTTATTTAAAGTGGATAGTTAATTTTAATTCGAAGTAAATATATTTTAATTAAAATTAGGAAAAGTGGGTTATCATTGGGAAATTAAGGGATTTACAGGGTTTCCAACTGCAAATAAATCTTTGTAAGGTTTCTTATCTCAAAATGAAAATAAAAAACGAAACCCGTATAAGATCTCCCATGGGTCTGAAAAAATTTGACATGAAATCGTGATTTTGGCACACTAATAAATCATAATAACTAACATTAATCTCAATAGTTGATACAAAAGTATTTATAGAATAATATTAAGCGTTGCAAGTAAAATGCTCGATTTTTTTAATTAAAAAATAATCAAAAATAACCTGCTAAATCCAAGTACGACTGGACTGTAAGATTTTTTGTATATATTTAGGTGAGTATAAAAGTATAAACATGTAAGGAATAAAGTGATTCTATTAAACTTTTTATAAATTATTTTGAAACATTTTCAAAACATTACCTAACATAATTTTGAGAGGCGTAAGAATATCATGAATTTTCAATTCCATCTAGGATAATCGTTTTAATTTTTCAGAGTGCATCAACCCGCTTATTTTCAAGATTTTAGTTTAGTTGTTTCAGAAAATAAGGGGCGAATGCAAAAATTTAATCTGAAATTGAATTTTTAACTTCTTTGTGAAAAGCCCTTTCAAACGACATATAAAAATTAAGAAAATAAGAGTATTAAATTTGACGCCTATAAAATTATCACATAAATATTTAACAGTATTAGCTTCTTTTGTAAATATGACGCGGCAAAATATTGGGTAAATATGTTCTATTACCATGCCAGATTTAAAATTTTTAAGTGCCCCGATTTGTGTAAAAATCGGCTTTGACAGATAGACAGACACGCGAGTGATTTTAAGTGATCCTTTTTCCTTTTGAAGTACAAAATGTAAAAATAATATCGGTAAAAATGTAATTAAGTGTATCAAAAAATAGTGGCGATGACTCAAAATCCAATTATTTTTAAAAATTCACAGTATTTTAAAAATGCGTATTAATATTTGCAAAAAAGTTCGGTGGAATTGCTACGTACCCGTAAATGTTTTCTTCTTAATTACGAAATTAAAGTTTTACGTAAAATAATAAACATATTAGGAATATACACTTTTTAAACCAGTACGCGAATAAGCGGGACAAAGAGTTATTTATCGCGTTAAATTTTCTAAAGAGATGTGGTTTCATTTCTTGAATTCTTCTCAAATATATACGCTAACACAAATGCAAAGATATTTTTCGTAAAAAGCATTGAAGATATGATACAAAAATACTCGTATATACTTCATAAAGCATGTAAGATATAACATTTAAAGTTAACTCAATAAAATTATCATGGCTCATAGATAAAATGGTGAGAGAAACAAAGTAATGCAGAGAAGACTAAAATATTTTCTCACCAAAGACATTTGCTTAAATTAAAAAAAAAAATTTGTCCTCGTAATCTGTTGAGAATTGGAAAGTTCACTTTCATAGCGAGTTTGGCAAGAATGGAAAGCTTTTTGGGCGGTGACGGGTGCGCGACTTTTGTGATCGAACTAAGTGATTGATATTTTTTATGACGTACTTAACACAGTTAGCTTTTGATAAATACGACTTTATCAAACCGAAATTTATTTAATAAAGTGTCTTTGTCGACGCAGTCATGGCTTGAATTCAAATAATGGATCCTATTGAAATTTGTATTGTGAACATTCGAATTATATATTCGAATAATACACATATAAATTGTAATCTGAGATTGCAAGCTATTTTGCAAAAAATATTCTGTTCATTGAGGTAATGACATTTTTGACCATAAGATCGTAAAATTCAATATAATGTTAAGTGCGTTTTGTTCATGACGCGTGTATTGAAAAATGTTAGGGTGGAAATTTAAATACCTGAAATAAAGTTTTAAGTTACGAAAAATGTATAAATTCTTTTAAATTTTGACGATATTACCTTTAATGCAAATATGTAATACGCATAAATGACTACGTGAGGTGCTATCTTCTGCACTATTCAACTGTCACAAATTTTGTAACGTTGTTTGATATTTTATCACCTAATAAGAAATCTCACGTTATGTAATCACTTAAATATTTTGTTCGTTGTTTATTCGTTTATTTTAAAACATAAATAACAACAAAATAGGCATGTTGTCTTACGTTAGGATCACAATTGCCCGTACTTTTAAGATACACACACCCGACTATCCCTTACCTTGTACTCTTCTCTGTCTCTTTCCAATTTCTGAGTGTGTCGTATTAGGGTCCATAGGTTTATGACAATTGCTCAGTAAATTAAATTATATAGTCTTTATATATTTATGTACTATTATTTTATAAATATCATTAATAAAATTTCCATGAATATTTACATACACACGTATATACGCATTTACCCCTTATTAATCCAACACATGTTTATTAATTATAAGAATCTACTTAAACCACTCTTTGTTTATGGAATTATGTAGGTATTTATAAAAAAATTATATATTTTTTTCACATATTTAGGGTATCTGATCACGTCAAAATGAATAAGTAGTAGTTTGTCTTCAATTTTATATAATTTTCAATGACATTTTCATTTCTGCTAGAGTTAACAAATTCTAAATTTTTAGATATATATATATATATATATATATATATACACATATATATATATACACATATATATATATGTATATATATATATATAAATATAATTTTTTTTTTTCAATTATGAGATATTTATGCATTATTTTCAATATTATATAAATATATGACAATTTATATGCAAATACTAATTTTAAACTTCAATATATTTCTCTCTGTATTAAAAAAATTAATAGCGCAAGAATATATCAAAACTAACTGTCAGATGATTGGTTTACAATAAAAGCCATCAAAAAATGTTTTAAAAAATTGTATATTATCAAATAGATCCTATATACACAAAACTAAATACACGTATAAACATACCGGAGGTTTTGAAGAAAATTATGTCCCGAATATATTATGCGCTTGTATGAAATAAACTGATGAACTGAAGAGTTACTCATGGACAAAGGTGATATATAAAATTGTAAAAGTTTCTACTAACCTTGAGCCACTAAACTTTGAATGAATAATCCTTACCTGGTACCCGGTTGGGGATAACCTCGAAGCCAGTATGACGCCCAAGCCGCCATTGGTAACGAGCACTTTCTCTAACTTCTATCCATTTCTTCCAGTCAGAACTTGCAGTTTTTGCTTTATATAAGTCAGGTGATTGGTTTCTTAGATCTACCTCGATTTGTTTCAGGCCAAAATCTTTAAAGATCTGCTAAGAAAATCGTAATTTGGTCTTGCAGCACAATTGTATAAAGCACGAGATAACCGCGTTGTTTAATTTAATGCTCGACGGTTAGATCGTTCGGACAATGAGAATTGATGATTTTATTGGTGATATGGTTTGAAATTGTCGAGATGGGTTTTGAAAATTGTTCTCAATTCTAAAATGTTAGGAAGGATCAATAAGATGTGCGTCGGAAAGTGATATATTTAAATTAAAGTGGTGAATTTATTATTTTTCTACCTGTCCGGTCGAATATGGATGTTGGCAAAGAAGACGACATGCTTCTCCTAGACCAGCGATCGAGATATTTGAACACCTGAATTAAACCTTTTATTAAGTACAAAATTTGTGCGTTGAAATGAGTTCCTTTGAGCTATATGAAATACAGTTTTAATAATTATAATAACTTGTAGTTTCTTTGGTATAAAGTGTAAAAATTTTAAACAATGAAGCCATTAATTTTAACTGTATTATGTAGAGTAACAAATATTGCATTAGAAGATGGGGCGTGTGTAGTTAATTATTAGAATTCAAGTAAATTCTTAGAAATAAAAAGGTATATGACAAAATAATAACTACCACATTCATAAACAGCGTTAAAGAATTTCACCAACAGTTCCCTCCAATATGCGCATTTGCATTGCTTTTTTCACATGTCATGATATAGTTCTTCAATTGATGTTGAGTCTGAACTAAATAATTAACATCTTAATGTAATTATCAATATATAACAACTTAAAAAAATTTTAAAAATATAGGTTTAATTACTACTTTCTAGTTATATTTAATAGAAAATTCTGCGAAAGAATAGATAAAATTAAATATGGTGACCGTAAGTACACTGTTTCCCGAATTGACCATTGCAATGTTCTGATTATATGAGAAGAGTTTTTCTCTTCTTCTTCTTTCACTGCAGATCCTACTTCAGATTAAATTTATTTATTTATTTTATGGGAAAAAAACTGTTAAAAGTCACGGTGTTATAATTCACAAATGTTGTATTAGACGGATTTGAACCTTAACATTCCTACTTGCACCTATTAAGTTACACTAAGCACTGATACATAAAAATAATGATTAAAACCATGCTAATGATAATGCTAAACCAAATTATAGTTATAATTTAACAGTAAGAATGGAGGATCATTTAAAATTTACATAACATTTATAATTTCATAACATGAAATTGCAACAAGAGGGGAATAACATAAGTAATAATCTTCATAATAATTTCAAAGAAAAAAAAAGGAACACAAAATTATAATTATGTTAAGAATATGGGAACAAAAATACTCCCATAAGCAACAATTATCGAAAAGAATACGGGAATTCCAAGTTGAACATAATCAAACATTTTTCATTAAGTGGATGGTCTTAAAGCAATACTCTATAATTAGGCAGCTTTTGTTGTAAAAAAACAACGTAGTGGTTGCGTGGATACCGGTATTAGAATGTGCTGTAGGAAAGGAATAGAGCGCAGAGCTGTGAGTCGATCTCCCAGGCACACATAACTGCCGTTGGTTCATAATATATGAATAATAGTATCGATCATGACATATATTGCACAGCACTGTTGTTCCTAATTCAACACGCTTGCTGTGCAGTGTGCTGTATTTAAACAGCTAAATTGCCTCAGCGTAGTCACTTTTTGGCGTCTCAAAGAGGCCTTGCATATATGTCGCATTTGTGCTTATTCAATGTGTGTATATGTCTCATTTGTGCTTGTTCAATCATATTAGAATAGAAAGTATAGTGATCATCGAAAGTATAGTGATCTCTAAAGGGATTGGCAGCTCTTCTACTCCACTCCACGTGAGTGAAAATGTCATTTAGAATAAAAAATAGACCCAAGATTACATATATCATGAACAAACTCAAATTAAATACCGGCAATATTGTAAAGATGAGAATGGACATCTTATTTTTAGAGAAAGTAATCAATTTGCACTTACCGCAACTTAAGACTATTTTGTTGGTACTCCAGTATGCATCGACACTATAAAGATCTTCCTGTAAGTGAATGTTATACCTATTTTATTTTATTTTTAAGATACCTTAAAATCATCAGAGTGTAACAAGAATTCGTTATTTCTTAAGCAGTTACTATTATCAGTTATAAGAATGACAAATAAAAAGGGATCAAATGTAAAACTTTAAGGTATTCCTGAAGTTATAGGGACACACGGTTAAATCAATGTTATGGGTAAAACCGTTAATTTGGGCTAATTACTGCCTATTATGAAGATAAGACATGAACCAACACAGCATATTATCATTGAAACCTTTAAAACCCTTCAAGAAGATTTTCAAAGGACTTTTTGAAATCTGTGTGTACGGAATCGACCTATATACCGCAATCCATTTAATTGAAAATATTTTGTGAATTTGCAAGAATAATGGTTAATGTTGATCGATTCCGAACAAATCTATGCTGTTACTCTATAATATGCTAGTGCAAAGTCGAATATATCCTACCGTGAATTATTTTATGAAAAGCTTTGGTGTTGCCGACATTGATCGACTTATGTATAGACATAACATGTGCAATTTTTAATGGTGTCTGATAAGTTAATTTAAATCTTCCATTTTATCCAAATTTTTTGCTTTTTATTATGTGGAATGAGTGGGCAGAGTACCATATTTTATATTTCCCGTTCTCTCCATTTTTTTACTGTACAAAGTTAGTATTAAAATCCAAGCAGATACTGTAGAATTTATCCAACGCACAGTTAGCTTTGAGAAGAATGAACTCGCTAACCCAATGTATTTATTCCAGGGATTCATAAATTGTATTATCGTATAATTTAAGAAAAGTTTCTGAAAAAGTGAAGTGAGTGTTTTTCCTGCACGCCTTATTGGAAAACTACCTTACTGAATGATACAATTAAGGAAGACACATCGAAGCTATCAGTTTCGATGTGTCTTAAAAACTTCTTCAAAACATAGTGTTCAACATATTCTACGGTAAATTTTCTCCATTGACTTTTATTGAGTCTATAAAACGAACCGTTATCCCTCATCCACTTTTCTCCTTATTGAATTAATTTTCATAACGAAATTCCAAATTAGGCAGTTTGTGTAGTACAAAAATTTAACGAGAAAACTGATATTGCTTGGTGCAAACTAGAAAGTTCAATTTACTTTGCAATATATAATAAAATTTGGTGGAAGCCTTTTTACTTGGAAAAACCGTTCTCTTTCTTATCCCTCCCGGGAGATCCCTCAATTAACAAAACACTTTTTATTTATCCTGCCAAGTAAATTCTCGAATTTGGTTTGAAGATTTAAATGCTTAATTAAATTACTATTAATTTTATTAAAAGCCATCAATGGTTTAAACGATTAAAAAAATCATGTGAATCTTGACGAATCTTATTAGAAATCTTCAGTATTAAATAAAACTATTTATTATCAGAAATCATCAGTATTAATAAAACTATGCAACGAATGATATTAATATAAATTATGAAATATTCACAAGTTGAGCTTCCGAGGATTAAGAGATTCCGAGATATTTAAGTATTCGCGGAACTTCCGAGGAACCACAGTTTCGAGACTAAATTGTAAAAATTAAATTATAATATTTTGAAAAAAAAGAAAAGCTGACTAAATCAGAATAAATTATAACATGGGGAAAATGTACGGAAGAGGTAGTTTTTTATTTATTTTTCTTGAGATTTAATGAAAATAGGAGAAGCTAATGGATTTTACTAATTTTATTCCAGATTTGAGCTACAATATCCTAAGCATTTATGAAATATTCAACACATATTTATAAATAGCCGTATTCAAATGCTTTTATTAATTATCCTTTGTCATACCTGGAAAAAAGCAAATATACCTATGTCCTGTTTTTTAATGTTTATTTAAACAATTATTATAAATAAACACATATTGTTTTTTTTTAATTTCTCAAAAATCTAAAAAAACGAAATATAGGCCAAAATTAATACAAAATTATAGCATATCAAAATTACTTCAAAAAGATTTCATTAATTTTTATTTTACGTTTAATATTTCTTTGGACAATCAATATAATATGAATTTGATATAATATGCTTAATCGCTATCGTCACCATAGTCGTTATGCATAGCTGAACACAACACAGACATAATCTATAGATATTTAAAATGACCATCAGGACTGGTTTTAAAAGTACAAATCAGGATTACAAGAGATATAGAAAATAATACGACGCCATTTTTAATACAATCTAACTAATGTAATTATAGGTAGCCTGGAAAATTCTATAATACAGTAAGCAATAAAGAAAAATCTGAATACTGCGTCACGTTCGTTAAAGGCTATCGCACGTGGTCCTAGACCTAAGAATTATTATCATGAAAATCCATGATATGGTTTATCATGAAAAAATACCTAAAGAAAAATTCCTAAATCGTCGTCTTCCGCATTGTCTTGTTTCACATTCAAGCTATTACGGCAATTGTCTAGACATTGAAAGGAAATAGTGGATCAATTCATTGCAGCTTTCTGGAAGCGTATTTGCTTCCACAATGGCCAATATCCAACCCACGGAATATGAATCACAAAACTGTTTCAGGAACGATGTAATTGAATGTTGTCACTGGTCGATTCTGCATAACAAAATTATTGAATACATCAAGAACTTTTTACCAATAAAACAATTTTCAGCCATAATGAACGCAGTGCACTCTTATTATTATTAAAAACTAAGTCACTTTCAAAAAATTTAAATTGTGTAAAATAAAGTTTAATGTTTAAAATGTTACCATTTACGTGTGATGAATATAACGGATGATGTACATGATCTAGTATTTTGTAAAATTTATTATTGATATTTCAAAGTTTTATTTTATTTTAATTTCCTGTGTCCATTAAACTTGATATTAATTTATCTTGATAATTACAACTAATTTACTACATTTTATAACCTAAATATTATTCTTGCGGTTGTACATTACTGTAGCTAGCTTTATTTAAAATAAAAAAACATTTGAAAGCGAACATAGTTCTTCCAACCATTATGAGGATGTTTGTTTATAGTTCTCTCCATGACCTGCTATCGTGTGTGCAGTTTCTTCTCTATTTTTTATCTACTTCTTGATAATTTTATAACCTACGTTTGTCTATTATTAAATTTAGAAAATGGTATATTTTAAAACTTTCTTATGAACCGTTATAATTTTTAGCATGACCTACACTTTTCATTATTAAATATAACCTTCCACAGACGAAAGCAAATTAACTGCCAACCACACAGCAATTCTTATGCCAACACTAAACATTCAATCCACCAAAACTAATTCCTACCACCGGAAATGAGTCATCTACAATAAATACTACCACCACCCGGGATACGGCAGAATATTGCTCGAATTTGCATATCTAATCACTTCCAATTCAAGTGGTTTATCTACGTGTTAGATCCGTGACAACCTGTTTATCAAAGTGTTAAGGTGGGTTGCAGTGGTTTTATCAAATGATTTTCTCAGACAGATGAGTGCGGCCATATTTTAATCGTATTAGTTATTGTGTTTTATTGACTCTTGGCATTGCATTTGTATACACTATTAGTAACTTATAACCAGCGAAACTGTGAGGTTTCGTATGAAGGAACATTTAAGATTCCTGATATATATTTTTTGTTTTAATTTCAATGAAAAAAACGACTAAGTGCGTGTTGGAATTTATATAGAAAGTGTTGTGTAATTATTTAAAGCTCTAAATATTTAGAAATATTGATAAAAAAACGAAAGTACTTGTTATTGAATATTGTACTTAAAGGCCACAACTTTTCTATACTTTTAAATCCCTGATGTAGCGTGGAATTAAAAATATTTTAATGTCATTGTGTATGTTGAAAAACATACAAATTATAATAATTAACATTTAGAAAGGATGACGATGCTATGACCAAGCAAGGAGTGCTATGAAAGCAGCGGCGGCGGTGGGTCACTGGAGGGTAAGATATTCTATCCCAAAAATTCAACATTATTATTTCCTGCGAGTGGAGCTGCAGGCTAAAGCTAATATAAAATAAAAGCATAAATTGCCTACTGGGTTGTCTCATCCGTCTTAATATTAAATAATTATACTACTCGGGGGGGGGGGGGGGGCGAGTGCTACGGGGTTATCTCATCTGTCTTAATATTAATTAATTATAAATAATCAACTTCATTTTTAGAATTGTTAATATTTAGAATAAAATAAATAAATAGAATTGTTAATATTACTTTAACAATACGAATTCTAACTAGTTCAACAACACCACGGCTAGAAATACTTCTCCGTTTCACTTCGTTAAATATGCACATCTGATACATTCCATTTGCATTTATTTATCTGCATTTATTTATCAAAAACTTAATTATATAGAAAACAATTGCATGGGTTGTATCAAATAGTGCTTATATATGAACATATGGAGCGCAGTTTAGCTAATAACAGTAATTACGGCATTTTTTTTTGTGTGAAAAGGATGAAAGAAGGATTAAAGACAAAATAAACTACTTGTGTGATTATACAAAAAGGTAAAACATAAATTATTTCGATAGCGCTGGACAAATTTAATATTCCATAATGTATAAGATATATAAGAAAAAAATGTTAAAATGTATTTTTTAATTTATGTACTCAAATTTCACGAAAGTTATCATCAAAATCCTTCAAGTAATAGCAATTATTATTGTACAGTTTTTATTCTGACCTGGAACATAAGAAAGAAGGAGTTAGGGTATGATCGTGGCCCTTTATTTAGGCTTAAATTTATCAAATTTTGTTGCAGGGACAACAATTGCTATGGAAATTTAATTAAAAAAATTTTCTGTGTAGGGTGCAATATATTATGCTTGAGCATTTAAATTAGTCTTTTATCAGATAGGCTTATTAACTGTGATGCAAATTTTAATGAAGGAATGTAAATTTCCTTATGGAAAGTATGACATATTATACTGAAATTTGAGGACAGACAACTGCTTCTTGAGTTTAATTCTCACTTTTTTCATACAGTCAGGTGTCAGATTTAGTTTATTTTTGTGAGTAGTTTTGTAGCTATTTTAATAAAGCAATATTATCTCAAATTATGACATTGATATTGATATCCATATTGGATTAATTTATTGACAATTAATGCATCACACTTCGAAAAGTAAACATATTTTATTGATTTAAGAGTATTTTATTGCTTACCTACAATAAAATACTCTTTTTAAATTCACTTTCATGTGTGTAAAATAGTTTCATTCCTTTTGTGTAAAATAGTTTCATTGTTTCAGACTCTTACATGTCCTTACACTTTTATATCCCCTTATGTCATTATACTTTTGAAAGACATGCGTTATTCCCTGGTGTTCTACTTTTAGTGAACGAGACACTCCTTCAAAATGTAAGTTCTTTTACATTCTAAGACATATCCTATATATTCTAAGACATAAACTATACATTTTTACATCCTCTTATATCAGCACATTTTAGAAAGACCGCATATTTCTTGATTTAGAAATAAAGGTAAGAAATAAAGCTTATTTATTGGTTTCCTGCATGTTTTTCTCATTTACTCCTTCAGTATGTCCTTATTCTGTTACGTTTTTATATATATATATATATATATATATATATATATATATATATATATATATATATATATATACGTATATATATATATATATATACGTATATATATATATATATATATATATATATATATATATATATATATATATATTTATATATATATATATATATATATATATATCTTTATATTTTTATATCCGATGATATCACTATATTTTTCAAAGACATGCTTTATTCCTTGGTCTTCTAAACGAAATAATACTTTATTAAATTCTTTGCCTTTTTTTTTTGATCAAGAAATTTATGGTGCCCTGAAACTAATCATAACTTATTAATATTTTATGATTGTTTTGCAATGCCAGCTAGAACTATTAATACATGTAGCCGTTTAATGGATAGTTTATTTGTAGGATGCCAAGTAATAAAGCATATTTTCTTTGTCGTTAAGTCGCTCATGTTCTTGAAGCGACATTTGTCTATGCAGAGGTTCGTTCTTTTACTAAAAATTATGTTTATGATCGTAATTTCTTAATTAATGCCAACTGAATTTTTGTTGCTCAGGTTTGTTATCCATCATTGATAAAATAAAGGAAGTGAGATAAAGAAATTTTAACATACGGTTTTATTTAGATTCAATATCCTAATTTCAGTTGCGTTACAAAGTAGATTGTTGCTTATGGGTTTTAAAAATCTTGCAATATCTTTTTCAATAAACTATTTGTTCCTTAAAGTGCTTAAGTTGCAAGCAAAAATTGCTTCAAAGCTTAATATAGCGCTACGTTGTTATGTAAGGTAAAGGAATGTAGCTGCGGAAGGCCTAACGAATACGCACATCACACATTTCCGGCTCGTGTTGTTTGTAAAGGATGTTATTGCCGTGACAAGCTATTTACCAAAGTGAAAATTTGGTTCATGGTTTTGGACGTTGGCATCCTCTCGCTGAGTTAAACCGTGTTAGAACACAAGTGTGATGTGTGCAGCAGGTACATTTTCGTCGTTAAACGTATGTAGTTGTGGTCAGAGGCGTTTATTGACTTTTCAGTTTTGTGGGGGAAATTATTTGCACTTGTTATTAGCAGGCAGTTCACGAAAATGAATATTTTATAATAGTGAGGACATGTATGCATGTATAAACGGTAATAAAGGGATATAATTTGACACATTCATTTACATCACATTAATGTACTTGTAAAATTATTTCTACCTTTGTTGTTAGTTTTCATATATATCCTTATAGTTACTAATGCAAAGTTATTTCTCCGGACCAGTCATTTTTATCTACATTTATAATAACAACAGCGTTATTTTTAATCATGTTTCTATACAAATCACATTTTCAGCTGACGAGTACTTGTAATATAGGCTCGTCACAAAAACTGTAATTCAAGGTGAATTTACTTACATTATTTAAATGCCTTAATCTAAAATCTTATTAAAAGAACTGAAACATTATTTGGCTTTCGGGTCGTTGTGCAAAACAAATAGTAAAATAGTATCATAAGACAAAAAATAAAGTTATACCTCAACAAAGCCTTGTCTGAAAGTAACATCTACTTGTCACAAAATAGTCACTACTTTTTCATTTTTAATGTCCTGAATTATCATATTCATCGTTTCCACTCGTTATCAATAGCGTTCTATTTTCATAAAGAATATTAACTACATTTAGTAAAAACTTAAATTCAAAATGACCAAATCGCACGAGGGACAAATATTTTGCGTACCATTGAAAATGATTGAGAACGCATATATATATATATAAAGAAAGAAATGAAAACAATCGAAAACTTTTAAAATGTAAAATCAACGAATCGAAATATCATCGACAGCCTTAATTAAAGTCAAATATATTTTATCCACGGTTTTTACAGTTTATTGACTTTTATTGACTGATTGATTATAATGGAAATTAAAATAAAATCTAAATGTATCAATGATTGAAAAATTATTTCTGCGTCGGAAGTCCATCTTTTGGAAAGTGTTCTTCATAAAACATAACTTCATTTAAGTCTGTAGTTTTTAAGGTAAATTTATTATGTGTGTCCAAATAAACAAAGGGACAAACGAACAAAATTTACAAATACTACAATTTTGTGGTTTATTATTTTTACTTTGTCCCCCGCAATCATTTCTTCATAAATATCTTCTATGTTCAGACACGCAAATTCTATAGTTTTATTATATCTGTAGCTGTCTTCTAGCATTCAGATACCGAAAAATACGCAAAAAACGTGTTTTTTTTCATTATTTCCGAAACTACTAAACCTAAAATTTTGAAAAGACATTATTTTCAGAGCTCTACGCAATGGCTGTGGGAAATATGCAATGCTATGCTACGATTAAAATATGCTACGCTTTATGACACCTGTGAATGGTACAGCAGTCAATATATTTATGTTGCAAAAATCATTATTTGTTAGTTTAATGGAAATATACGTACCCTCATATTTACAAGTGCCTAAATGTGTAAGAAAACCTCGTAATGCGAGCTTTACTTATGCTGGACATGTTTTTGTGGATGGTATAAATATGTGATCCCAGGAACAATATTAACAAAAACACATACATAAATGCATATACGTCCATACATGTTTCACACTAAACATATATTTACGAATTATAAGAGGCCATTCGATTTACGGATTGTTCTTTGTTAATTGAATTATGTCGATTCGTATACCAATGACATTTTAAATTTTTTTCACGTACTTATAAGGAATGGTGTATTCTGAAATGATTTTTTTTTAATTTCACTTATATTTTTCTTTCTTCTTTATCACAAATCAAAATGATAATGCGAACAATATTTGGTGTAATAAAGTGTTTATAGCGATGATATTTTATATATGAGATATTTTAATAAATAAGATTCAATAATTTTTACTATTATTATAAATATTATATGCAAATAATTAATACTACTCTTTTATATTATAATGTACTACACAATTTATTTAAATCAGTCATAGTGCAAAAACATATTAAACTTATAGCGTGGTGATTTGGAAAAGGTTGACTGATGACTGGATTAAAATGAAAGCAATCGGAAAAACAAAGTTACATAATTCTTTATATTGCGAAAAAAACTTAACACCCATAAAACTTAACATAAAAGTGAGGAAGCTGACTGGGTTGAAAAAGCTCATGAACAGAATATATGTTAGTTATACACTATAACTGTAACTTAAAGTAAAATAGGTTGCAGTATACATATTAAGCAAAATAATAGCACGGCTCGTGGGCAAGGATGAAATATACTCCTAAAATTTTGAAAGTGTCCACTAGCTTGGAGTCATTACACTTTACTTGCGAAACAAGTTTAGGAACAAGAAAAAATGATTTTGGCATTCGTGAAATGTAGTGTTAATAATTTTAATAAATCATAGTTCCTTTAGCGAGCAATATGAAAGAAAACGACGGTATATATACTAAATGGAACTGTTTTAAGGTGAAAACTGGTAATCTATTAGAATGAGATAGGGGTTGTACTTAGTTATTGGAATTCAATATAACCCATGAACTCTTAAAATTAAAAATGAGTATAACATAAAATTATAACTACGTTTACGTTTATAACTACGTCTACATTTATAACACTACCAACCAATATGAGCATTTCCCCTACTCTGTCGCATCGTAGTGTAATTCTTCAATTGGTTGTTAATCAATTCAGTAATTATTATTAATAAAACTTTCTGCGAAAGGAGCGCTATTTCCAGATTTGTTCACGAGTGCGTTTTCTTGGAAAATAAAAAAGATTTTCATCACGTACATTATTTTAAATTAATATGAAAGTATACCCCAACAAATATTTTCCAAAAAGCAAATTAAGAAATGTTTCTGCACTGAAAGGTACAATCGAGGACGGCACATCGCAACTGATACAAAATACAGTATTCAATATATTTTACGACAAAATTTTCTCCAGTCACTTCTATCGAGTGTATAATACGAGTCATTATCCTTCATCCGCTTCTCGCTTTATTGAATTAATTTAGGCAATGAACTTTTAAATTAGGCAGTTCATTTGATAAGAAAATTTTCCTCCGACTTCCTGCATCATTGAAGGCGAATATTGCAAACTTGCGTTCGAATTTACAAACAAGCTATTTATGCATTGAATATTCATATTAAATAATATTCTAAACAGAGATAAAGTGAAGACAAGATCTTGCATAATACACTCACTTCTGTAAATAAACTTGTTAGAGAGGAAAAGTTTTAAAACATTGAAGTATTTTTAAAAAGATATAGGTAAACGAATACATAATCAATTCATTTATATTACCATTAGTTATTTCCTCGCAGTTGATAGTTACCAATCTTAATTCATAGATGAATTCGTAAGTTATTTGTCGATCGAACTGAAATAACTTTAATGTATATTATTCTGCTTCAATAAGAAAACAGATATTGCACAAAAAGAACAAAAAATAAATCGGTTAAAACTAAAAAGGTCAATTTTACTTCGCGATATAAAATGTAGAGTTTTTGTTGCGATAATATTTGGTGATGGTATTTTTGCTTGGATTAATTTGTTTTTTTTCTTATCCCTCCCTTATTTAACAAAACTTCTGCCAAATAAATTCTCAAATTTATCAATGATTTAATCATTGAACGACCTATGACGTTTAATTAAAGTTATACGAGTCATGTCACCTGGTATGTAAATGGTCTTAAAAAAATTATAGTTGTTGAGTAAAATAAATATAAGATGCAACGATTGATTTTAAAATTATTTATGAAATATTTACAAGTTATTATATAACGGGAAATTCGCACACACACACACACACACATATATATATATATATATATATATATATATATATATATATATATATATATATATCAATTTCACGCTAAAATAAGAAACATTAGTTATAATAAAAATCCCATAATCAAGAAATGAATTAAAGAGAAAATAGTAGGTATAATTTTGCAAATTCTAGACTCGTATTTTTAATTCGGTAACAAAATAAGTTTCTGGTGATCGCTACAAGAAACTTTCAATAATATTTTCTTTAGGTAATTTAATTTAAATACTTTGTATTTTATTGCCTTTAGTACGATCTGATGCGATATTGTAGGGAGATCTACGGGAAACTACTTTGTCAAGGTACAAAGTCATGAGAGTGATATAGATATATGTAGGGAAAATAGTGCAGAGAGGAAGTGCCGCGAGTTTTAAGTATAGCCTGTCATAAAGTACAATGAATTAGAACGATGCCTTTACTAAGGCATTTCTATAATATCACTTTTAAGTTGAAACTAATTTTTAATTTTTAATACTATTGAAATGATAACATGAGAGTAATATAGATATATGTAGAGAAAATCATGCAGAGAGGAAGTGCCGGGACTTTTAAGTATTGCCTGTTATCAAGTGAAATGAGTTAGAAAGATGCCTTTACTAAGGCATTTCTATAACATAACTTTTCAGTTAAAATAAATTTCCATGTTTAATGCTATGGAAATGATAAGACATTTTAAAACAATAGTTAAAATAATTAAAATAATATTTGTTACGTACATTATTTATTGGGTTTATGCAAAAAATTGAAATAATTTTTAAATTAAAAAAAGAAAATGAATGTCATATACGGAGTTTATATTCATTTTCTTCATAATATTAGGCATTTAATTTATAATTTTGAGTTTCATTCGAAATTCGAGTACACATTGCTTTAGTGATATTGTGTTTCTCTTTCTTAAATCGATAAGTTACTTAGTTTTTTGTGTGTTGTTACTATTGGAGTCACGCGGAATTAATTATTGGACATGTTTCAAATTGGCAAAGTTTTAAAATGCATGGTCCGTTGCAAAGTATACAGCAGAAGTCATTCAATGAATCAAGTAATTACCATAAATTTATGACGGTGTGTTATGAGTTAGTTTTATTCTAGTCTTGTAAATGTCAGAAGACTAAATTTTATAACGATAAAAAATGAAGAAAAGTAGGTACCCGTAAACTCCACAATGTAATAAAAGTATATAACTCATCTTCTTTTTAAAACCGAATAAATTTAAGTCACCAAAAAAAATTTTTTCAGTTCACAAGTTCGTAAGTGCCTTAAAAAATGTAATGATAAAACTATTAGGTTTTTTTGCTTTACTTGTATGACGTATGATATATACAATTTACACCGTTGTTAGTTATTTTACTCATATTTAATGTTTTAATTTCAAGTCCCTTAGTATTTTTATCATGTTATTAATTTATCTTATTAGCTACAACTAATTTGCTACATCTTGCAACTTAATTAGTGCACCCACTGCCTTATTTTTTATAATTGACTTATTTTACATAAAATATAAAAATATTTGAGTATACGATATCCCAAAAGAGTGCAATTCTATATTCTTTAATTTGCATTGGTTAATCATTTCCTCATTTCAGATTCTTTTTTATTTAATTATATTTTGTTAAATTCACAATCTAACTTTTCTATTGTTAAATTTATGAAGTGTGTTTTTAAATATTCTCAAGCAAATTTTTTATTTCTTATGAGAAAGAAAATTCGCGTAGCAGAAAAATATGACATTTGGCTAAATTCTGTCCTAAATAATTTTCAGTTAGAAGGAGCCGTTTTGGGAAAAATGCAAAAAACGACCGTGTTTTGGAAGACGGTGACTAGAATACATTTAAAATTCCTTGGGATCCTTAGTATAATCGTCACTTAGTATTCATAAACTTTTGAACGCACTGTTATTTGATTTTTTTCAGCACATGTAAGAAAATTATACTATTTCTTGCAGAACTTCATAAATTAGTTAATAGATTACTACTTAATGATTTAATAGTAACAAAGGTTCCTTTTATGAACACTAATGCGAACATTGTTTACCGCTTTTATTTTTAATATTGTATTGTTTAATATGCAACATACAATACGTTAGACAATGTTCCAAATAAAATGTTTTTTACTACAGCAAAACATTTTTTTAACCATTATACTGATGGTAGTATTTATTTTACTTTTTACAAATATTTTTAATTCATTAATCCTTCTATATATATTATTAACTGATTTATCGTTAGTGTATACTGGATATCAAGATAAACTCTGAGTCCATAACATGTGGAAAAAATTTGAAATATAGAAATATGTGATATAGCATAATATATTCATGCGAGGAATGGATAATTTAACTAAAAAAAGATACATGATATATAATGAAATTTATTTACACTACACAGTTATGAATTTTTTGCACTTAACAAACTAAAATTAATAATAGGGATCGTTACTTTTGTTTAGTGATACTTTTTTTTTAGATACTTTTTTTTAGTCAATTGCTATAAGTTTATAAAATTTTTAAACCAGTGCTTGAAAAAATTAAGAGCAGGACTCATGATAAACGTAAAAAATATTCTACTGCCATTGCCCATGCATTCATATGGAAATTGTAATAACTAATATTTAGACTAGATGACTATTTCAACTTTAGTTTATGTGTCAATATTGTACAAGTTTGGGTAATTGATAAAATATACTTTAAGTTTTATATCATATAACAATAACGCTTAGAAAATGCTATCCCTATAACTCGACAAGAAAAAATAAAACGATATGCCTATTAATTATAAATAAATTTAATATAATAATGTGAATAAATGTAAGGTTGCATATAAGCAAATATTCGTCCAATTTTTGAGGACTTTTTAACGGATTTTGTGACAGATATATTTACAACATTTATTTTTATCTATTTTAATAATGAGGTCTCTAATAAATTAAGAGCTTTTAAAGAGGAAAATATACTTACCTACTAACTACTACTTTATCTGAAAATTTGTATCAAAATAAATCATAAATTACATGTGCACTCTCATTATCAACTACAAAATTATATTTATTAGGCAAATAACGGAGAGCATCAAAACATAAACTAGCAATTTGAAATTTAAAAAATTGTATCTGGATATTTGTCATTATTAAACTTTGTTTTGTAGTAAAACATTACTTAATGTTTAAATAGACAAAAGCTGAACCGCACCAGGTTATTTCAGTAAATAGAAGTGAAAACTTTTTCCTTCCAACTCGTATAATTTTAACAGTTTAATTCTTGTAATGGGCGTTATTTCATAGAAGGAAAGCTTTGTGATATGTCGCAAGTTTTCCGCGGAGTACTGTAGCGTTAATAATTATGTTATAAGGAAGTATGCATTTCTTGACATATAATTCCGTAAATATCACACCAAATATTTGCATGGTTTTTTCTAAGGAGGAGAATACTAACTTTTTTTCAGTTTCTTCTGACCCACCTACTAAAGCTTACGGGTGTAATTCATATATATAACGCAATTATTATCCCAAGTTACAAGGGGACTCGACTATTTGAACGTTGGTAGATGGAATAGATGATGGAATAGGCACATGCAGGGCAATTTATTTGATTCCTACCATGTTTTGGCTCATGAAGGATACAAACATCACATTTGTATGTCGTGCGAATGTATTTCCACTAAGCCCTAAAAGCATTCAAGTTAAACAGCCAAAGCTCATGCACAAAATGCGGGATCTTTAATGAGGGATAATTTGACGATATTTTAAACAACTTGTCCACCAGAACTTGTTTTGTCACACCAGACTTGTTTGGTCAATAGAGTCGCTGAATCCCTCATATTGCAATAGTTTTAATGAGGTGATCGGAAGCTACTGTTCTGCTAATACGGCTCCTGTTGCGAAATGACAACATGCAAATTCATAAAATAAGCACGTTGTTGTTAACATCGTTCATATTTATTTTATGTTGGCTTATTGATATTCAAACCATGTGATCACCTAATATAACATAATTAACGAACACAACAACTACGTATAGGCATATTTTTGTGTGCTTAACCTGCATTACGAATTTTACTATACGTATAGTGCGACGTCTATTTCATATTTACTTTAATTGTTATTAATTCTCCTCAATTTGGTAATTACTGCTATATGCTTATAGTACAAATTATTAAAAACTGACGCAAAGATTAATTTTATAACATTTGTATAAACTTGGAATAAGAAAAAAAGTATTTTTTGGATCTAGACGCCTATGAGGTTATATTTTAAATCCATACCAGAAACGAACAATAAACTATTAAGCAATGATTTTGCGTTATGCATGTATACGGCACTTTATTAATAAAAGTTATTTGTGCTAGTTAAATAAATATTAGACTCTTAGACTTTATGAACGACGATTTTCTTTACATCCCAAAAGTGTTGTAACTTTTTGACAAAATTATTTTACTCGTTTTTTCGTTGACGTTTTATTAATGATAGATTTACATGAGAACTGTACGCTGTATATGAAAATATAGCCAATAATGTCGTAATATTAACTATGTGAATTGCAATTAAATACATTGAATAAACCGTAACGGAATCTAAGGCGCAATAATATACCGAATCGTTATTACACGAAATTCCGGTTTTTGTAAAATCTAAAATGATGATATGATGTTATATTATTTCATATAACTCTTTGTACTTATAAACATATTTTTGGTTTTCAAACTGTTATCTTGAGATTTTAATTACTTTTAATTCTGGATTCGACATTATTAAAATTTTTGAAAATGTGTTGTTTTTACATATATTATTTACCCAACTTTTCCAAAAAGTTTTCATCAATATTCACAAGAGCAACATATGAGAGAGAAAAAATTTAATAACTTTTCTTATTCCGAATTTCACCCGAAAGAAGTCGTAGGTACAACTAGTTATTTACATCTTCTTGCCAGTTTCATAATAACACAATTTAAGTTTACATACATAGATGGGTTATAAAGCTCGATAAGATCATAAGTAATTGGAAAAAGTTAGTAGTTGTAAACACCGTAATATGAATGCAATCAGTCAAAGTATTGCATTTTATTGCGTACATCAGACTTTAGTTCGAGGCATGAAGTTTTATTATTGAACCGCTTTTTCAATAATTTTTTAGCATGTTTTATTTCTATTACATTTTATTATACAAAGTAATAAAATACTACACTTGCAAAGCAAGAAATCATAAAATTACCGATTTTGAAATGAACGAAATTTGTGCCAAAAATAACGTCGCCTTATGTTATTTTTTTCCTTCGATACCTTTATATTTTAGGATTACATTTATTATATATTATAATTATAAATAACACTAGACGTAGTGAATGCTTTGTTAAGTTTTGTAATGATATAATTTAAGAATAGCATAATTTAAACCTTTTATATAATATTATTTTTTAAACTTACAACTTATTGCTAGGGAATAATTGAAAATAAAATGGAACCAGGTTTTGCTCGTAGCTTTTATTATGTACATATCTTTATATTGTGGCGAAGTTTTTCTTCAGTAGTAATGTTTTTATCTCAAAAGAACCCTTGTGGAATTATTGTAAGAGTCTCTAAAATATTCGATCCGTAAATTTTAAATATAATTGTAAATCTTTTCATAAATTTTAAATTTACACGCTTGATCCCAGTGCCTAGATGAATACTCATAATTAAAATTTCTTCGAGATCTGTTTTGATGAAAAAACGACTTTAAATTTCAATCTGTATGTGCAGAATTCTCTCAGTGAATGTTAAATTCAAATGGGTCTAAAATTTTTTACGAAATACTCAAATAACCATTATATCAAAAAAAAGAAGAAATTTTAAGAAATGTTCGCAATATATAATAAATTATATTAATACTAATATCTCTTGGATTATTTTAATGAAAGTTTTATTCAAACTGGATCAGTAGTTTCAAAGCAATGCTCGAATAAACAAACAGACATTCTAAAAAATTAGTTGTGATTTGAGAAAAGCCCAAGCAGCAAAAATTTTAAATATGCCCAATGCACAATGATAGGCCGACCTAAAGCGGGCGGTGAAAACTAAATAATTTAGAAATAAAGCATAGTATTTGTATTAAAACAATTATAAATGATGAAACAAAGTATTATTTACTTTATTTATTATATTATATAAAATATTTCAATAATTTTATTATAAATAACGAGAAAATATCACATTAAAATAAATGTGAAATATGAGAAATTGGTACATTTCATTGTCTATGTTAGTTAATATCAAGCATGATTTGGCATTAAATTGCAAGGTTTGGCATTAAATAACCTGACAATGATCTATACTATCCTTAAACAGAAATTACATTAAAACGACATCAATAAGTAATAACAAACTACACAATTAAATGAAACTACGTGATGTAGTATTATTTCTACTTTCTTTAAGTTCTTTACCACGACCTAGGTTTCGTTGTATTACAACATCTTCATGCGGGCTATTAGCAAAGATCTCTTAGATATATCTTTGCTAATAGCCCACCTGAAGATGTTGTAATACAATGAAACCTAGGTCGTGGTATAGAACTTAAAGAAAGTATAAATAATACTACATCACGTAGTTTCACTTAATTGTGAATAATGAATTTCTACAAAATTAACGCCAAATATATTTAACAAAACTCCATTAAAATTGAGGAAAATCTCTGATTTTGAAAACAAATTAATATAACTTCGTTCAGATATTCTGATAAAAACTGTTAAAAGACTTTTTGAATTACTAACAAAATTAATACCTCACTGTACAAAAAACCCTTTTTCTTTCGGGGAAGCTTCCGTAGGCTGGTAACGAAAGGGTCCGACTGTAACATGATTGTATTCTTTAAATCGGTATTAGTAAGTTCCCGAGCCATTGTTCGAGCATAGTCTCGTCTAAATACCTTCAATTTTTTGTTATTATTTTCGGCAGCAACAGGTAATTCCTCAATAGACACTGATGCATGCTTTACAATTTATTAGCCATGTATTAGTACTTTGTGGACGGAAGCCGGTTGATTGAACAATTGATACTTTTGTATGAAAAGTCGCCCGGTTTCCAAACCAAATTTACTACATGACTCTACATTGATATTGTATCCCAAAGATAAATCTTGCAAAATTGTAGAACAACGGTCAATTAAGCCTGTGATTCTGACTATACCATCTGAATTCAAAAATAATTTTCTCGTAGTATTCCCGTCATTCGATGTCCCGCTTCCGCCACTTTGGGGTTTATTTACATTTATACCTAATCGAGACCTAAAATTATTTCGAGCGTACAATATCTTATCAGCTTACATTGTTTTATCGTCATCTGACCTTATCTGCCAATTTCTAAAATCTATTCGAAAAGAAAGGTAATGTCAATACTCAAAGAACGAATCCACAACTGTAGCGGTAACAAACCAAATTTAAAAATGATTTTCATCATTTACTTTTTACAAACACCTGTCCATGTCATTCAATTATTTGGGTGTTGTTTCACAAACATAACACTTCCCCTTAACACATTACAAATTTTACTATCAACCATAGTCATTTACAAGGAGCGCTCGATGGTGAAAAAGGCATTCATCTATTGTGAATGTTGGCGGATACAAGGTAGCCATATTTTCTTTAAGATTCCCCTTTCCTAGATACAGTAGAACTTTCTTTCACAAATTGGAAATAATAGGAATACAATATATTGAAAAAACGGGGCGGGGATCTGAATTTGTTACTAACTGCAAAGAAACGTAAGAAGTTACAAATAAACTACGTCATCATCTAAACTAGAATCCGCGGAAGACTTTTTACACTCTCGCTATGACCCTTACTACCGTCAGAATCCTACTTCCTAATTAAAGGTAAATTAGCTGACTCTACTGGAATACTGTTTAAAACAATATTTTTCTGACTCTCAAACCCACAAAGCTATGTTATCTAATAAACTTTGCAACATGATCTCGGCAATTGATTCCATCATTACTAGTTTGCTAAGATATCACATTTTCTTAGCTTTCAAAACACTCTGATACGATTGTAAAATTTTACTAGAAGTTAGGAAAACTTCTAAGAAAGTTCATTACAAACAAATATTGACGTTTAACACAAGGTATGTATTTTACGTTAGAATATACTTATATCAATATGTAAAAACAAATTAAAACAATTGCGCCACATTGTTAAAAATTGTAGGACCAAGAGAAATTTTGCACTTTTATCTTAAATTATAATTAACCTTCCTAGCACTAAAAAAATACAAATTTTGCAAAATATATAGAATTAAAAAACATTAAATATTACAATGTATACCTAGACCTTGGATTTTTACGTCATAAATACGCAAATACCGGGAAACGTTATTGCAAAGATGAGTCACAGATAAGCGCGCGGTAAAGGGTTGTACTAAACAACGCGAAATGCCCCATTTCAGAGGTCAAAATGCAAATTAAAAACTATTAATAGTGATTGTATTTATATGTTTTTGGATAGGTTGTTTAAGGTACTGATTTTTCGATTTATGGCCTTTGATAAGAGAAAGAAATTTAACAAATTTAGTTAAATGTTTTAATCTTTGCATAAACTGATTACTCAGCCTTCAATTCTTTGCATTTACATGCTTGTAAATAGACATGTTTACGAAGTATTTATACAAAAGGTTCAAAAAGCTGACATATACGATTTCATTTAGTTACTTCATTTAAATATTTCAATCTCACTGAAACCATTTTAAGTGATATCAAACAATTACACAGCACATTGTGTTTAACAGTTTGCAAAATTTATTAAATATTTAAGGTGAATTGCTAGAATAGTTTAATATATTTTTTATCAAGAATTTACTTGAAACGTTGAAAATTACACATACGAATTGCGAAATTAATGAAAAAATAATATTTTTCAATTATAACATAAATGTAGTGGATAATAGGATAAATTGTGAATTACTACGTATTTGTAAGTAACAAAAGAACAATCTTGGAATTGAAGAAAAGAAAAATCAAATTAATTTTTAAATAAAATATTGGTCAAATATCATTTTTATTTAGGTGTTTTAATTGGCAAAAATAAATTAAATCTAAAGGAACATGTGATAAATTAAGGTAAGAGAATGGATACAGAATTAGTAAGACACGTTGCCTGATAGGGGCATTAACGTCGGTGTAAGAAATATGACGCAATTAAAAAGTAATTTTATACACAGACACTATAAACATATATTTGAATCACATTGAGTCCTTATTCCAATTGCCTGGATAGCAAAATATTCAGCAGCGTTCTTTTATACACTAAGATACGAGGTGAGATTTGGTCTTTTGAATCGAATTCATAACAGATGTGATAGAGTGTGAGTATTATTAAGATTGTTGAAAATAATACGTTGCTGTTAACGAATGTCGAATTTTGCAAATTACGGTCGTTGCTCAAAAATTTATATTTTGGGAATTAATCATCTAATTTGGAAAAGACAATCCAGATACTTTTAAAAAGCCCATATCTCCATATTTTATAAAACATATTTTCTGAATTAAATTTGAATATTGATTTTATGTGATGGTTATTTTTGGAGTAGTTTAAAGATAAGCGTTTTTTATGAAGCCGTTACCTATGCCATTTGATTAAATACGCCAAGTGGGTCACGGATATTAATCCATATTCCACTTTAATAATTTGGGAGAAAAAGGAATCACTGAGGCAATACTTATGGTAACTTATTTGTAATTTTGCTAGAAATATTTCACCATCAATATAAATAGTTTTTTTTAAATATTATGTATAATATCTTATTGATTTGTTCACGAACGGATTAAATTAGGCTATGTTCAAGATAAAGAAAGGATTCTAGATTCGATTTTTGATGTTAGTAAACTAGGAAATTATCTGTATATTAATAATATTTTTAAGAGAGTTGCCATCCCATTGAATTTTTTAATATCAAAAAGGATATTACGTTGAGATGTCCTAGCAATAAGGATTATTTCTTTTTGAAAGATGGTTGAAAAAAATCGAATCATTTCATTGAAAGAGATTTTTTGTAGTACATAATGGTTTTAAAATTGTAAATACTTATTAACCACTTGATTGATTACGTATGATATGGTTTAAAGCTTTCTATTACCTAGCTATATTCATAGGTAATGGCTGCATTACGACGAAAATATTAAATATGTATACGTCGACTCACTCTTATTGTATCTATCAATTGCTTGATTATTTATGTTTTCAGATATGGAAAAATATATACATTCATTTACTTTTTGGTAACACTATATTTTTAAATATTCCTTGGCAGTTTGTGAAACTTTGTAGCGAGAAATACTTGTTGATTTTTTCTTAGATTTGTTATTTTTCCCTCATTAAATATTTTGTGGAAACAATAAACCAAGGAAGTGCTTTCTTTCTTTACTCTGATCGATATAATTGTAAAGGAATGTTTTGCAGATTCATTACAAGAGTGTGTAGATGAGATCTCATCTACTTTTTTTAAAGAAAGACCATAATACAATAAATAAACAGCACATTATTTTATTTATTATTTTAAAGAATATTTGTGGCCTTTTCAATACGAGTGAAATATGTATATTATCATGGTGGAAAAATCTGATGCCAAAATTTCATGTAATTATAAAATCGAAAACGTAGAATTTCCCACTGGTCACTTCTGCATCTTTATATAGGCCCAAATATTGATGTGTCGTATGCTCCTTTTTATTTATTAAAATTAGTCACATATATTTTTTTCACTAAAGGAATTTTTGTGAACTAAAATATTACCAAGTAAAATATTTATTATTAAGGTTTGAAAAGTAATCAGTACAAAAATATATTAAACACTATGAAATATGATAACGGTATAAATTATTTTTCATAGACGAAGTATTCTAAAATATACGATCGGCTAACGAGAGATGTATTACTATTTTTTGTATATGGAATTACTGTGTACCTTTAAATGTTCTTATGTGCTTAATTTTGTAAGGATTCGTGGTTGGAATTCTGCTCGTACTTTTCCGATTTTTTTGTAGAACACTTAAAAAGTACCAAAATTCAAATAATACAGACTCAAAGAAAATTGCTAAAATACATTTTAAAAAAATTTAAAATAAAATTCAAAAATATCGTTTTCACCTTATATCGTAAAGAGGAAACTATCGTACTTAATATCATTTATCAACTTTAAGTTACTTGATATTTATATTTTTAAAATAAACTATAAATCACCTTATTATGAGTTCTTTAGATTATCAGCTAATTTCGTTATTCTTAAAACAACCTCTCGAGTAATTACCGAGATTTCACTTACTGCGGTGAATATTTAATGAGATTTTTTTCTTCTCCCTCAGACGTTTGTGTCTATCATTCGAGATAATTATTTCCTAGAATTTGAGATCCATTTATTCCCTATTCCGTAAGGATCTCAGGGTGATATTAAACAAATTGAGGATAATTTTAAATGTATTTATTTGAAAAAAATTATTAATTACAAAAAAAAACTTAAATTAAGTCCTTTACAGCAAAACGTATTATTTTTAATCTGGTGGAGCTATCAGAAAAAAAAACATTTAAATTGGCTACGTGAGTTAGTAGGAATATTTTCTTCTAAGAAATTGTTTCTTTTCAAAAATAATAAAACATTTAAATATCCTATGTGAACATTATATCAATAATTTATATTTTTGTATTATGTTAATTATTCTTACTGATATTCCTCAATAATCAATCATGCAAAATCTATTGGAAGGATTTTGATGAAATTTGTTATGGCCTATAACCAAGAGCGAAAAAAACGAATTATTTCTTGTTCCGATTTTACGCGAATGAAGTCGTAGGCACAGCTAGTTAAACAATAAATTTCTTATATCATGCCTGTAATTGTTATAATACTAAAGAAATCATAGCGTGCCAATTCTCACTCATACCTCCACTTTGGCCGCCAGTTTTCTTCTTGCATCATGTCAATTTTCTTCATGCATCTTGCAGCATTATATATAAGATATCTGAAAAAAGTGTTTGAAGTCCTCTTTTCGTGGAAAATTAAATAATCTTCATTTTTATATAGAAAAATTTAGATAAAAAAGTAAATGTAAATTGAAAAGATATGCAATTCTTCTTTGCAGATCATCTCAAAATAACAATTTCGGCTTAATTATCTTTTGAATTATCTCTGTTTTTTTGACTTCTCAAACAGAGAAAAGTCAAAGATAAGTAATGCTATCTTATGTACTAATTTTAAAACTTATTTTTTTTTAAAATAATACTTAATTTTATCTTCATTATTATATTGCTTTACATTGGACAAATAAAATTTAAATTTTGAAATGCCAATTCTCGCCTTCTTAATTCTTATTGTTATGAATTAAGAAGTTGAATTATTTAACAACATTATGAAGGAATTTTTCACATTGAGTCAGTTATTTAAATTGTACAAACTGCGGAAGCTAAAAAATTGCATGAAGAAATCATGGTTCTAATAAAATTTTAAATAAAGATGACTTTATTCAAAATTTTATGTGAGAAACATATCAATACTTTTTAATATAGCACTTTAAGACTAAAATTATTCCATGATCCACAAAAAATGCCGATGAACTTTCATAAAATCAAAAATTCTCTCTGCCTAAACCATCAAATTCAGCTCTGGAAAACTAATAATTTAAGATACGGTAACAAATGAGATTTTTTTCTTGCAATGCTCTACAAAATATCAGTTCGTGTTTTTTTAAAAAATTGCAAATAAAGACGTTACGGCGCCTTAATATTTTTAACCCAAACTTTGGTGGTTAAATTTTTTTCCGAATACTTAATTGGTCCTATCCTGGAGTTCCTCTAAAAATACAAATAGTAAACACGTAATGGATTTTTGATATCAGTCATTACTGAGTCGCGAATTATGTTGCTACTAGCATTACCAACTCAAGGACGTTACTTGGAAATCTGAATTAACAAAAATTTTGCAACGGTTGCAAATTTAGTATCTGAATCACTAATGTCTTTGAAGTCACAAAATTGGACCGGATATGCTCAAAAGGCATCAGAGTTATATCACCTATCCCCATAATACAGTCTGACTTCTGCTTTAAGCATAAGATACTCGTATTGGAAACTGCCTTTAAGGTCTTCGTTATGATGACAAACGATGAGTTTCCAGAGCCAACATTAAAGTTCGCCGGTTTACAATCGAGAAAACTTTTTGTGTGGTCACTTTATTTGGTACTCTCGAGCTTGTCAAATGTATAATTGTAAAAACAATTATAGTAATTTGCCTTATTACAATTTGGGTTTTTCTGCCTATAATTATTAACTAACAACATCAAGTATTGCTTCTGCTCTTCCTCATTAGTATGTAATTTATTATACTCTCTAAATCAATGGGACACCCCTCTCAGCTATATCGTTAAAAACTCTCATATGTTGTACAATTTCTTTAGCCGATTTGAAGCTTTCTTTCTCTTCTCATAACTCAGGATCATTCTGAATGAACTCGCAAGAAATTCCAGTGATATTTGAAAAAAATCATAGTGTCTGTTTATATGAAATCTTGGATGTTTCTGTTTACGATTGCATCATATTCCAAGGATGCCTTTTCGGATTGTTTTCCGTTCCTTCAGTTTTCAGAGCCAAAATCACATGGCGTTTTGTTTAAAAGATACCAAAGATGACGCAAATTTTTTTTGAAGGCGACTTTAGCTACAACTGTGTTATATTTTTCGAAATTACCCAATTTTTTAAATTCTGTATGTCATTCATGTAAGCCACTGGCGCTGTAAACTAGTATATTTCGTGAACAACTACAACAAACATACAAATATCTGTAACGCCCTTAGCTTGCTTAATTGTGATTTTAAGCTGATGCTTAAACAAAACATTTTCAGTGTGTATATAGCTTTTGCCATCCATTGCGCACTGTGCATTCCAGCAGGGGCTTTTGATGAGATACCGCTTTCAGGAATCCCTCCCAAAAAGATAATTATCAAATGAAGGAGCTCTTTGTTAGCGACATGAAGCTAAAGTTGTTCCAGTTGAATCTCAGCAAAAGCGATAATATATTTCGCGACAGTTTGAACGCAATTCCATGTAGATGGTTCGGACATTGCGGTTTTGAAGTATTTTTGGTTTATTTTTGGCCAGTAGCTTTTACCTCTTTTATAAATCATAAATTCAGGACTACTAGAAGACCCTACAGCTGTTACAACAATACTTTCGACTAAAATTTCTAGTATGTGATGCCGGTATGCAAACCAAATCAGTTACTTTAACATTTTCTGTTCTAGAAGGACACATGCTCCGTTTATTCGACCTGTATTAGATGTTGTTGTATCAAAACACTTTATTTTATCATATGAATTATTTCTCCCTTTCCATCTGAAAGTTTGGGAATAGCCAAGAGCTGGTCGACTCGTTTTCCAGATACAAAGATTTATAGACAATCTACTATTTCATGTCGAATCTAACTAAATCGAATAATAACGAAAACTCGAATCTAAAATTATTTTTTGGTGTAGTAAAACCATAGCTTGAAGAGGGCCCTGGCTGAGGAGATATAGGGTGACTTTGACTTATATCGCTATCACTTTCATTCCGTGCAGAAGAAGCTGAAGATAGTAAATCACATTTCTCAGTTAATTTCTTCATTGCTTCTTTTTCTTTTTCTTTCATTTTTTACAACTTAGCTCCTGAAAATATTTTTTAAGTTTTTTCTCATGACTTACATCGATATTACCAATTTTTTCCAGACGACTCATTTCTCTTTGTTTTAAAAGAAATTGCTTATCTTCTTCAATATTTATAATATTAAGAGCATTAGAGTGAGCAATATCAAAGAAAACATTTAAATTTGATTGCCATTTGTTTTCTTTTTCTTTTATTGCTGATGAGCGTTTTGGTTTATTTTCTTTATTTTATTTTAATTCTGCCATTCCTTGAAATATGTAAGTATTTTTGTGATAACATGTTGTTTTTCTTTGGTACGAATAGTTGTTTTTTACCATAGTGTCATCACATCACTTGCTGTTAATGACGCCGATTCTCTATTTGTGTTCCAATTAACCATATTTCATGATAGGTTCCGTCATTATAATATTCGATGTCATTTTAGAAATACAAATACGAGAATAAAGCTAAAGCAATCACATTTACAATCAAACACGATCACTTTGACTAGCAACGATGTCGTCACTGGATAAGTGTATAAAAGAGCAATGGATTTTTTATATAACTAAATTGTGGGTATCTACAGAGAGCACTGAGGTGCCGACAAAGTGAGTAAACAAAGAACTGTTTACGTTAGCAACTAAATACCGTCATCAAAGTTGTATAAGTAAACCATAGCCAAAATCGCAATAAGTGCAAATTTTAAGGTAATTCCTTAAAATCTCATGAGGCGGTTGCGACCCTTAAATATTAATTAAAAAATTCGAAATTTAAAACAAATGATTATTTTTGTAGATAGAATGATATTATGGGTTGAGAGTTAAAACAATTAAAACTTGAATTTTATGAATTATCCTAATATATATATATATATATATATATATATATACATATATATATATATATATATATATATATATATGTGTGTGTGTGTGTGTATATATTTGAAGACCCCGTGTAACTGAAAGTATAGAATAATTCTCGAAATATCTTTTTCCTACTTCACTTATTTTTAATATTAAAATTTAAAAAGAATTAAGATATGGATTTTTCTTCTTTTTAAATTAATTTATCATAGAAATTCTTGTCAAACGCTTTTAGAAGAAGCTGAAAAAAATAATTAGCAGCGTGGGTATTTAAACTAATATTTCAAAAACTGTCGTAAATAGCTCACAAAAAAGGTTATGAATTACTACCTCAAACTATTTCCAAGAAGTCCTTGAAAATTAATAGCATTATGGAATAAAATTTCAAATCATAAATTCATCAAATTTATGTCTTGAAATACTTTGTTTTACACTTCTCTCTGTAAAGCATATGTAAATTTTCAAATTTAACTTTAATTCTGAAAATGAGAGAAAATATTACTCTGATTTTAGAAATCTTTAATTTCCGCCATTTTGACAGATATTAATAAAATTTATATTTTATTAAGATAAACTTGATATTGATTTATAACTGTAAATCATATATATGTATATATATATATATATATATATATATATATATATATATATATATATATATAATTTATACAAATAATAACATTATTACATAAAATCCGAACGACTGTCATGTTATGTATGAATTCAGATGTATTACCGCGTGCTGGTAACGCATAACCTCGTTACTATTTTTCTATTGTGGAAGTAGATAACAATAATTGTATCAATTTCGAATCCCAGTTTTAAAGTTAGGTTGGAAATACATATTGAAATCGGAAAAGAGACTCGAAAAATTTTAATATAAATACATTTTTTCATAACAGGCAATAAAGGAAAATTAATTGAAAGAAAATAAACGAAACCATTTACTTAACATATGCTACTGTTTAACGTACATTAAAAGCAGCGGAGAAATTCAAAAGCAATAGTTAAATAAAGCCTTATTTTTTGTTGAATGCAAGTAAATAATTTAGCCACTTTGTAATAGATTTTGCAAGTACACATCCGATGTCCAGAATCCAATAGTAACGTTGGAAATGTTATGGAAAATATGTTAGAATCCGTTCTATACTTAATAAATTTTTTTAAAAAGATATTCCTTCAAACAATTAACACTATACGTAGAATTGATAGATCCTTGTAAAAATAACTAGAAAAAATTTATTGTAGTTTTTACAATATCAACTAAACTATATAACCATGCAATTTGAGCAAAATTGAACGATTATATAAATGCACAAAATATCAACATAAACGATTCCTACTTTCATTTAAGTAAATTATTATTGATAAGTAACTATTAAACTTTTATTATTATCGATTTATATAACTAGGAAAATAATCAATTCATATAAATGTCAAATAAAGCTTAATCCTTGTAATTTATTTTTCACTCATTATTTTATAATCCAGTAACACAACTCATGCGTTGTTTGAGAGAATTCTTAAAAATGTTATTAATTAATTTCATCGAAGATCATTAACACATACCGGCTACAGAATTAGGTCAAAGTTAAAACGCCATAACGAGTATTCACCGGGAGTTTATTTAACAGCGGATAGTTAATGAGATTTTTTTACCTCCCTCGAACTGAAACGGTTCCATTTAATATAATTACTCTAGAGAATTTGCATTTCATTTAAGTACCTTCTTTTGTACGAATAACCCTTTCCGAGAATAATTTTAAATAGGGTATAATAATGTTAATTGCAAACAATTTATCTATTTCCGTTAAGTAGAAGATTTAAAAGCCCGTCGCATTTGTATAATTACTTGCAGTTTTGCAGATTTGTGCGAGAAAGATCATTTAAAATATTATTTAGGTTAGTTGAGGATATTTTTAAATATCATCATAAAGACAGTAATTTTTAAATTTGAAAAGTTTGTTGAAATAGAAAAATAAATGGCGTTAAAGAAAGATGAATAACTATTTTTAGGATCTCCTTCAAATATATGAATTTAATTCAATACTGACGTAAATACAATACTTACATAATATTATAAATACTTGTAGAATTTGATATTGTTATATTGAGCAGTTGGATGTTACAGAGCTGCATGATCGTGTCATATTACTCATATTTGATTCATAAATTTCTCTATGTTTACAAGACTAGATTTGTAGTCTTACTTGCCTTGGCTTAAAAGTCAAGTTCGATAATAATATAATATGACCAAAGAAATACAGTAAAGATGGACTCTCACCAAAATATCTTTCCATGACGAAATTTAAACATAGGAATAAAAAAATGTCTTGAAGCAAGAAACTGAAATTACATTATGTGAAATCTGCTCTAACGTTTGTTACGTTAGATGCATGGTAATTATTTAAAAAAAAGAATAAATTTAAAAATTTTTGGATATAATATATTGAAAAATTACAAAAAAAGAGATAAGCCTTTAAAGAATGTATAGTTGTATAACACAAATATTCATAGATTTTAGTAAGCCGATCATGTTATGCGATGAAAAGAAATAAGCTAGAAACGCTAAAATAATATTTCTAGAAAATTATGTTGACAAAAAAAGAAAAAAAGTTGAAGAGATATATGTCTATTTGTTATATAAATATTATTTTTCCCTTTTTTCATTACCACAAGGTCATCCCAAAAATAAAGAAAAACATCAAACTAGCAACAGAAAATATCTAACAAAAAATATATGGGCACTGAAGCAGCTGATAAATGTAAAAGAGGCTGATGTAAAGAGTTTACCAAAAAGCTCTTAATATGTTTGATGTTAACAGTAGAATAAAATAAAGTATTTTTTTAACGTTTCCTGCATTTATAAAATAGGATATTATGTTAATCAATATAAAACAATTTATTTTACCGTCGTAACCGTGAAAACGCATTTTGAATTTTAGTACTAAAACATTAGTTTTATATCTTAGACAAGAGTTTTCACGTGTATTGGAAAATTGTTCTACAACGCCAATTTAAGTTAGCATTTTTAAGACCACGCCAAATTTTCTAAAAGGACAAGAAGGCTTTTGTGCTATACCTTTATTCGCACACTTCTATAAAAAATTTATTCCTTTTTTAGGAGCTTGCATTCAAACGCTACACATACAAACGCCAGTGCGGACACTCAATCGCAATATGTTAATTATTAATACTATATACGCAATATGTTATGTTAATTAGTAACAATTATTGTAAAGAATGTTGAATAGTTTTAACTGAAAACTTATTTTAGATGGTAGGATATTTTTCAATAATAAAACAATTACTACACAACTTCCACACGAAACATTCCGGATCAAGTTGAAAATATGAATATTTCGTACAATAAAACCTGTATCCTGCGGCAAATCAACGTAAATTAGTTATCGAGTTAGATGGGAACAGATAAAATTTATACTGGAATCGAGATGGGTAGAAATATTTTTATCTGCTAGATCAAATCAAATTGTCTAGAACTTATTTTTATCTACCAGAAAAATGCAACCAGAGTAAATGTCTCAACTACATATGAGACTCGTGCCACAAAATTTACAACGTGAGTCATACCAAAAAAATGTATGTATGTATGTATACGATATGCAAAATAAAATACAAATGATTTTAGAATTTTTTTCTGCAATAGCAATAAGGAGATTCAATAAATAAAAAGTTTTTTCTTAACACTAATTAATTTCGAACAGCTGTGGAAAGAAGGAACATAATGACACAAACGTACGTAGAAAAATAATTTAGCATGGCGTATTTTATAGTTTTAGCTCCGTAAGAAGATAGGATAATGTTATACATAACATTTTCAGAATTGTCTTTTAAAAAGAAAATTATATTAATGTCCGTTGAGATTGATAGATGACTTTGTCTCTTGAAAAAATCATAAAATATCATTTAAAAAAAAGAAACAATTTAAGATAACTACGGTCGCTTCGTAGCATATTCTTTTAGTAACAAAATCCAAGTGTACTTGATTGATGAGATAAAACTATTTCTACTTCAACAAAAGTAAAATAATGTGTATGTAAATGTTATGCGGTAATATGTGATTGTCTGATTTATTTTCATAATTCTCTCCTGATATTTTTCGGTAATTAATTGATTTGAAATAATTTGTGAAATATTTAGGTATTTACTATTAGGACATTAACTATTTGAATTGCTAAAATAAATTATTTATTGTCTTAAAATAATTATAAATGTATTATAATTTTTATTGCAGGAGCAATCATTTACTTTTGGCAAAGAATCACTTTTTTTCTTTTAACTATTCTATTACACGAGGTTCACTTTGAGTAAAAGATGCCAAAAATATATGTCAGTATGAGTGTGATATCTTTAAAACCAATAATGGAGAAATAATTGAAATACGCCCTTAGATTTTTTACCACCTTGATTATCGGCTTGTCATCTTCTGAAATATTGGCATTAAACAAGTTTGTTAAATTTTATACGATGGTGTATAGTATGCTTATTATCTTTAGGTAAAACAAATTTAATTTCAGCAAATGAACACCGTCTTTCAAATATTAATTTAAATACATTATATTATAAATGGAAGAGAATCGGTGAAAAATAAGGCTTTTTGTTATTAATTTCGTAAATTATTTATAAAGAAATGTGCGGCATTAAATTTTTAGGTCGAAATTTATGGTATTATGCTTATTAATTTTTTTGTACAGTCCTATTTTTAAGATAATTTCTATTTATTTCTATATTTTCCAAAATATTTAAATATGTAGCGTAATGTATATATATATATATATATATATATATATATATATATATGTATATGTGTATATATATATATATATATATATATATATATATATATACATATATATATATACTTATGTATTATAAATAATATTTTAGCTGCTATCCTTTGTATATATTTGGATATTCTCACTTTTTTACCTACCTATATGCTAATATTTGGTCAATCCGGGTATAACTTCATACTTGTACTAACATACTAAGAAATAATAATTTAATTACTTCATGCCTTTCAATGCACTAGAATATATTTACCTAATTATTTAAATGATTATTTTCTCGGTTTCATCAACACAAATAAACCGAATCGATATTCAATGAGTTGATTCCTCATCCGTGAAAAGTTTCTGTTACCATCTCCCAACTTCATCATTTTGTTAAAACTTCAGAGACATGGTTTCTAAATTATCACTAGGTTATATCACCAAAATTTAATCACGATCAATGTACTGTACATTGTTGAGAAATTCTATGGTATACCTTGAATTTCCATTTTCAAGTCTAACCCTTTATTATGATACCACACAGGGGCCATTAAAAAAAAATAGTCATCTAAATTTATTGACTATTGATAGAGATATGAATTAACATATAATAAACCGACCACATCATTGCAGCATCAGGCTGAGAAATTGCAGTCTGGAGTTTAATGACAGGGTTCCTTCTTGATATCTGCAACATTATTTTTTAAAACAGCAGGTCCTAGTCTTATGGTTTAAGCAGGCATTAAATCCCGCAGCATGTGGACTGATACGTATAATGTAGGAGTTTAATGATAGAGTGCTTGAAACCAAAAATACTAATTTAGAAAAAGATAAATCTGAAATCTCACGATTAAGGGAGACCCCAGAAGAAACAGGACTGAGGAGTTGCAACCCTGAGTCCAATGACTGGGTCTCTGCTCGACACCAACAATTCTTATTTAAAACAGCAGACTCACTCTCTGCTTGAGACCCAGAATTCTAATTTTAACATAGATGACTTCCGGAACCGGGTGTTCAATACCAGAGTTTCTGCTTGAGATCCATATGCAATTTTAAACCAGTTAATTCTCAAGCGTTACGATTTAAGCAGGCATTACCTCCACAGTGACAAGACAGATAAATTGGACAGTGGCAGAGTCTCGGTTTGAGACTCAAAATATTAAATTAAAAACAATAGCCTCTGAAATCTCATAGTTGAGGAAGGAAGTATTTCTGAAAAAAAAACAGTACTTAGGAGTTAGAACTCGAAGTTCAATGACAGATTATCTGCTTGAGACTTACAAAACTAATTTGAAAACAGCAAATCTATTCGCGGCTTGAAACCAAAAATACTACTTAATCCATACTTGGATTATACTATTCCAAATAAGAAAATAATTGTCTATATTAGTTGGATCCATATAAGACAGACTCGATGCCCACATATGTGCTGTTCCATTTTGAAAAATTTTACATATCTGTATATCTCCAATTTAACCAGACAAATCGTTACCAAATTTTCATAGGACCCTTACAAATAAATAAAGAATCATCCGAGTTGGTTTAAAAATGCCAGGGATACGAGGTAACCTAAATAAAAAAAATCAGAAAATTTGAAAATCCCTTTTTTTAAAGTCGGTTAAAAAAGAAAACTGTACAATTATCATCAAAAAATTAACAAAAATTTGTTCGTCACGTTTTAATAAATAGCAAAATTATAATTTCAAGATATTATGCTCTCCAAAATACAGACTTAACATATATATGGGCAATACGTCATATACGTATTGCTCATAATTTGATTCCTACACCATTATTATTAAATGACTCATAGCTGTGTGTGTGTGTGTGTGCATATATATAGGAAAAAAATTATGTTCTCTATGAGATTGTCTATCGACATATACCCATTTTTGCATTTACAAGCCCGAAAAGAGTATTTTCTTTAAAAGAATACTATTTCTTTACCTTATACAGATATATATGTATGTCGGTATGGTTAATAAATAATATAATTAACTACTCAATATAATTACCTTAACAAGACTAATATGGTCTAAAATAATAAAACAAATTGTTTTACCCATAAATAAATACTTAACAATTGCCGCATGTTTTTTTATTACAAATTGAAATTCGAAACAAATTTTGCACAATTATTTCCGTTACTTCAATATATAAAAATAAAATGCAATCTTTGCCAAAATTTTAAATAAATACCTCTACAGATATTAGTATTTCCAAAATAAACTGAAAATATGTTTCGAGTGCGAGATATGGTTGTCAAATTCTTCTAAATTAACTCCCATGTAATCATATATTCAGAATTGAATCTATCGGTATAATTTAATGTCGCGCTATGAGTTGTATTGACACATTTCATCGAACCCTTTTGCACATTAGGTTAATTTCTTTAAACCAACACAAGTGCTAGATATATTAGACACCTATTATTATAGTAATATACTATATTAGTATAGTATTTGAAGTTAAAAAAGGTATTACCTTCGAATTCTTGGGCATAACACGGACTGAAGTGAAATTTTGAGAATAATCAGGGCATGACCCAAAGATCAAAAGTTAAATAATGCCGATATGTGCTTTTACGCTGAGGGAGGTTCCCAACCTTTCACGGGGGTGGAAATATAAAAATTAGAAATAACTAAAGAAATCAATAAATAGATTTGAAGCAAAAAGAAATTGAAAAAAAATGTTTCAGAAAATAAAAAAATTTAAAATATAAATAATTTTTTTTTCATAACCGGGCATTTTATACCGATCAAACTTTTAGAATGTCTTATTAGTATTTAGATAAAGTCATTTTTAAATGTATTAGGTACATATTCAATATATTTGAAATGCCATGTGTTTAAAACATTCTCGTTTCTTCGAAAAATCTTTTAGTCGAAAGGTCTTTTTACGTACTATAAAAAAGATTTGATGAGTTTTTCGTAAATAATATTTCGTTTCGCCTTTATTTTAATTTTTGGCAAACAAGATGACATCGTCTATGAGCCATAGCTGAGTTCATATTTCATTTAAAGAAATTAAAAAATATTCTTCTCGCTTTTTTAAAAGCTTAATTTTTTCCAATGACACATTTTTAAAGCAAAATGTTAACATTTCGAGTTATTCCTGAAAACCCGTTCAGAACTTGCATCTTTTTATGAGAAATAAATATATTCAATCAGGAATAACTCAAAAGGTATTGCCTTATCAAAAAACTTCATAGAACATTTCTGCTTAGAATCGATTACTCTATTTATTTCTAGAGTTATTTTGAATTTTTAAATTTCCACCCCCGAGAAAAGTGATAGCCACCCCCGGAATAAAAGCCCATATCGGCACTATATCAATTTTGATCTTTGGGTCATTCCCTACATACTATCAAAATTTTGATACCTGAAAACCTTCAAATACTATACTATGCTCTCCTCAAAAAATTGGATATGGCTGCAAGCGTTCTTTTGTTTCTAAATACCCCCAACTCTTTTAGCAATGTTTCTATTTAAAACTTTATATTATAAAATTTATATTTTTGTTCGTGATACAGGCAAAGGTGTAAAATTTGTTGACATCGTATAGAGTAAGTACATTTTTATTTTTAAAATGAATGAAAAATTTACTGGAAAACTTTCTTTCAATAGATGATGAAGTTTAATGAATAAGCAGTTGTGTAAAAATATATATTTCTTAAAAATATTTAGAAACGTTTTTCAGTGTAATCCACACATCTTTAATTCATACTTTTTACCTTCAATCACTTGAATTTAATAGTTTCATTCTATAATACTAAATGAGAATCTCGGTTAAGTTATGTTAGTTACAACCCATAAATATTGTCTTTTAACCGACTGCAGCTCGCCAAGGTGAGTATTGTGTTTATTATGTCATGTAGGTATGTATGGAGTGTACAGACGTTAATCCTCAGTCGGGACGGATACCCATAAAATATTACAGCTGTAATTTGTGATTTTGTCCAAACTAAAAAAATCAAAAAGTTATGAGGGCATCAAGATAAGCATAAGATTAAAGGTCTTAATGAGCAAATTATATAAATATATGTGTTGTACTATCAAAAGTAACTTCTAATAAAAATAAGTGTCAAAACTCCTCAGGCTACACTGCGAAGAAGGAAGGTTTCGAGCTATTTGGTAATATTTGAATTAAAAAGCTATTTTTCCATCTCCAATTTTAAATTCGTATTGCTTAGTAAATCTATACAAAATCGGGAATAAAATTTTATTCCACCAAAGTCTCCATAAATAAACGAAAGTACTGTGAAAACCACTTCAAAATTATATATTTTAAATGAAAATATATAATGGTAAAAAAATTATAGATTAATAAAATATCTAAATCCCTTATGACCACTCTTACTGCCAAAGCTTTAAAAAGAAACTTAAAAACCTTATTACTTTTTATTACAATTTATACTTTACTTTAAATAGAAAAAAATATAACGATGGTGTCTTTCTTGGAATAAAAATTACAGTCATTATAGTGACTAGATTCAAAATCGAAATCATTTCTTTTTACGTTTCAAAATATAAAATGAAAATCTAAATTACATAGAATAAAGAGACTACTCACTATAACTGTGGTCATAAAGCTGTAACAATGAAAACAGTAGTGTGACTATTAATTTTTAAGAAACTGTGAAAATAACTCAATTTTGACTATTAAATATTAAACGTATGTTGAAATTATTTAGCGCAAAAAATAGACTTTAAGCATTAAATAAAATTTAAATATCTTCACCCAAGATTCGTGTATGAATTTGTTCTACTATATTTGATGATCTCTTCTGATTTCCAGAAAAGCTTCAAAGACTCTGATAACTTTTTATTTCATCTACTTTATGACAATCTGCAATATAACAATTTTGTCACATGATAATTTCTCAAGTATGTTATTTTATGACCATTAAATACTACATATAATTATTCAATATTAATAATATGGACTTTATTTATATAAAATTACCAAAAATGCAATTTTATATTAGGAGAAATGATTATATTCAGACACAAATTTTTAAAACATATTAATGTCTAAATGTCTTGAAAGACGAAATTAGGTTTGAATTTTAAAAATAAATCTCTTCAAGGTCAAGTTCTCAAGGACGGGTTGCATAAATAAAAGATTAAATTTATTCTAAAAGCATTCATTTATCACTAGAACGAATTTAATTAGTAGTTCAAATTAATCGGAATTCGAATGTTGAGAGAAAAAAGAAATTGTAGATTCATGAAAATAAATAATTCGTTAAGCCCTAGCTTTTATGATTGATTCCCTATTTCAAAGAAAATCATTTCAATCGTTCTATATAATCATAAGTCGAAATTATTTGTATAATAACCTTTACATATAATAAAACTAGAATTTGTCTGTACATTGAAGATGTTGGGCACAAAACAAAGTAACAGTACATCTTTTGTGTACTGTTACTTCGTTTCGTTTCGACATTATTTTTTCGACTGTTCGTTTGTTTATTTAACACACATCTCGTAGAAACTACTCACTGAGTTCCAATTGAGTTTTGGTGATGGGTTGACATGAAGTTAATGCAATCAGACATGCAAATTCAACATCTTCAAAAATGCATTTACATTTCAATTCATTATCACAACAGCAATAAAGGAGTGCCTAGCTATTCAATGCGTGGTAATTCCACAAATGTATAGTATATTTGGATACATTAATAGATGGCACTACGTGTATTGTAAATAACGAAATAAAATTTTCAACCTGACATAAGTTGTTAAAATGGGCCTAGCCAGAATTTAATTATTTGAATACAGACAGACGTATGAAGGAAGACCTCGTTGTTGGTTATTTCCCGTACATAATAACATTTTTCGTTAATGTATATGATATTCAATATGAACTTTTTTCTTTAATTCGTTCATAATTTGAATGTGTGGTAAATACTATTAAATATACAATAAATACTATTCAGTTACCTTTGTGTGTTTAATAGTAGGCTACATAAATTCAGTTATTATGTAGTTAATTATTTACACATAAAACAAATTTGTAGGATTAGCTGTATGTACTTTAAAGGTACACACATGCTAATTCTACAATTTTGTTATATGTATATACATATATATAACCTTTATATAACATGTACATAACTTTTATGGAAAAAATGTTCGGTAGAAAATAACAAAAGTTAGAGGACAATTTCTTTTTCGGGATATTTGTCGCTTTTTCTATCAGCTTGTTTATTTGCTTGCGCATCATGTAAGAACAACAAATAGGATTTCGATGAAGATTTAGTAATAGATTTCGTTTGATCAGGGGTGACGTATAGGTCATATTTTATCGCAATTGATCATTAAAAATATATGGCAATTAAATATTTCAATACAGAATGCAACACACCTGAACAACGTTTACTTTTTATTATTATTATTTTATTATTATAAATGGTATTGTATGCATTAAATTTAAAAGAATGAAGTCTTGATCACCACTAGTTTTGTCTACTTTCGTTTTAGAATACTTCCTGTGTATGAAGCAAAAAGAAATATGCTTTGATTTCGTATACAATTTTTAATTACCTTTAATTTTATTTCCTAATAATTTATTCACCTTCGCACGACCTATTTTTTTTTGGTGTATAAAAATTTAAGTGAAAAATAAAATATGTATATACTTTGACCCTAATTATTGTTTACATAAAGAAACCAATGACAAAAAGAAAAATATAAATTTAAAAAATATGTAATAAAGCAACCATTCAAACATAAATTAATGTAAAATTTTTATTGTACATCACCGAATCCAAGAAAATATTAAAATAAAAAAAGTATTAGTATTTGCGTAAACTTATTTCACGTTCATTTTAGGTTAGATAGGATCAAATCTGATAAAAAGAAATATTAAGAAATTAATTTACAGGAGATCAAAATAATTATAAAGAATTCAAATCGATCGTATGGAAAATACTGATAAGCAAAAAAAACTGCTTGAATAAATGAATAAGAAGTGTGATATAAAAACGAAAATGAAGGTGGGGAAATAGAAATTGAGAAACTGTTATTAAGAATCCATAGAAGATCCAAAAGCTAGTAGTAGTAAGTTCCATTCATATTTAAGAGCACAAATCTAAGATGCATTTCACTTCAGACTTACTTATTTTGTAAATTGCGATTTCAACACAAGATAAAGAATTTCCTGATTTCTTGGAGGTGTTGTTGTTAATATTATTCATGTAAAAATAAAATAATTTATTATGTGAGCAGGGCTCAGAAAATAGAATTTTATCAAGAAACACGTACAAATACTACTTCAATTTATTGAACTAATAAAAATAGTGTAATTCTAAATTGAAATATTATAGATAGAAAAATTAGAGACTGTATGAAAACGGTATATTTAGTAGCCAATTCAAATTCCCTTTTTTATTTTCTTCTTTGTATCTACCCTTAAACACCGATTATACTTTTATAATGGATACGTAAATCATATGTCCCATACATGGGATTTACGTATCCATTAATATTTTTGTAATTTCCCCCAAATTCTTTCACATATTTTATATATTTGTATAATGGCATTTTAAGATTATGTAAATTTTGTTTAGCTAATATCACTTTTACATTTGAACGTGTCGGAATTTAACTAGGTCTGAAAAATTCTTTTATAATCATAATAAACCTTCATGGTTTATATATATATATATATATATATATATATATATATATATATTTCATAATTCTGTAAAAAAAATTATGATTGTCACAAGGAGAAATCATTTAGGCCAAAGGGAATTATTATAGAACAATGCTCAATACTTAAATTTAATTCTTGAAGCTAAGATAATAAATATTCTCTTAATTTTAGTTAAGAGATTGAAAAGTTTCAAATTCTATTTGCCGCGGCAATTGAAATTTAAACAATGAAGCATTTTGGGACTACGTACATTATTAGACTCCAAAGATTATCTCAACGAGTCTGCTATAAAGGCTGAAAACCACATTTTAAAGGAAGATACAATTTAATGGCTTGACTTTAAGATTACATTAAAATCTCAATCCATGAACTGTAATAAGTTGGTGGTTTAAATGTTGAAGACTTACTTCGTTTTACCTTTCTTTTAAAGTGAATGAGATAGACACATCGCAAAATAAAATTTGTCTTTTTTTTGATAATGAAGTGATGTGGTTACTTTTAGGTGATTTTTTTTAATTGCGCAGTATATAACATTACCGATAATTCAATATAGTATTTCGATATAATGGAATGGGAGTAAGAATCGTGACGCATTCATTATATTATTGTATCTGATATAACGAAAGAGTTGGGCGCTTGCATCGTGACCTATTTCTGTACTGATTTCTTTATAGTTTTACATAAACGGTTTGTTAAAATTTCTTTGACGAAGAATATTTATGAATAAACATATTTAATTTCCTGTAAAATAAATAAAATCAAAATATTTATATTTTATCTCAATTACTACAAGCCTCATGTTCCATTATTTAATACTTCTGCAATAGACTAATTAAAACCGTATAAATCCCATAATGTGCAAAGAAATTTCTTATCAATCATGCATAAAAGCAATTTCATGGATAATTAATTAAATTTATACGGATGATACACACTGCAATATAAATTGCAAACCACATTTTAAAAGCAGTGTTTAAAAGTTAAAAATGCAAAACTTCAATACTCATAATTATTGAAATAAATAAAGATGGTGTGCGGAAAAGAAAACAAAAATTATTTCGTGAAATTACTCCGAACTATTAAGAGGCTCTTTATTATTTATGGGTTTGAGAAGTGAGTAAACTGATTTACTTCAGAACAAAGTTTCTTGAAAGAGACTTGAATTGCTGGATACCTTGGGCGACTTTCACCATTCCCGAAAAATGCACCATTTGTGCGTGTGGTTTTGAAATCGGCGTTTACAGGAACCAATTTAACTCAAGAAATACTGAAGCTATTTGTATAAATTTATAGTATGATTCACAAACTAGGTTATATTTTATCGCGATAGTTCAATCAGTTATGAAATTATGATAAAGAGAAGGATACGTAGAAAATTAAACTAAATCTCTACCATATGGATGATGGGCAGCGGCTTGCTGTAGAAACTTGCAGGCGAACGAAGGGAGGAAGTCCAAGTCGAATGCGTATTTAAATTTAAATTTATTATTTTCGTTTAATATAAAATTATAAATAATAAACATATTCAACACTCCATATGTATTTCGGAATTCCACGCGGAGATAGTCGCAAGGTAATGCTGAAAAAATGATGTTATAATAACATAGAGTTAATATACTATTATATGGTGTGGATAGTTCCTCAATCCCAGGGTTAAGTTCACTCACTAATACAGAAAAGTTTGTTCAGTAATAAAAGCCATGAAATTTTTTATAAGTTATTTTTTAATATTTACAAATTTTACGACACGGGCCACCTAAGGCGATTTATGAGAATATGATTTTCTCTACATGTCCTTATCTTCCTTAGTAATTTCTTCATCTTCCTTAGTAATTTTTGCACTATTTTACGTGAGCTATCTTTTTTATAAGCAGTAATAAAAAACAATGCAAATAACTTATCGTCATCGAACTTGTTAATGGGGGATAAGGTATATTTAGTAAGGGATATATTTAATTTATAATTTCTAATCTACTCTGCTTTTTAGTATTGGTCATCTTTCATCTTGTTAGATATAAAGGTTTACCCCATATTTAGTTAAATAATTCATTTAATATAAAGTTAAATTATCATAGTAACCCCTTCAGTCTGATATTATAAGTCATAAAAATCAACTAAAGGTTTATTATTCATAATTGCTATAGCTAAATTGGATAATAAGAGACGCATTGAAATGGAATAAATCCAAATAAGGAATGCTGATCGAAGTAAAATCAATATCACAATGATTCAGCTGACGCAACATGCATACATACATTAAATGCGTACTGTCTTTGTGCTGTCATTCGTCATCTCTTCTTTTATAATTGTGCTTAACGTAATAATAATTTTAGCTTCTTTAAGTCTGTGGACTTTTCAATAAATTATTGTTCATGTGAACACAAAATGATGATTCTTAAATATAATATAACTGTTTTTTGTGAGAAGAAATAATTCTCTTTAAGGTAAGACGTATTTCAACACCACTATTTTATATTGACCGTGCCAAACAGATATTATCTAAATATTTACAATCATTTTTATAATATAACCAATATCTTCAAAACTACCTTCTTACATCCTTGCTTTAATCTTTTTCCAGTGTTCAATAATATACGGTATTCAAATGATAGCATAAATTGTAAGGATAAATTGTAAGATAAACTAAGCAATGTATTTAATGATACATCCAGCATAAAAAAGGAAATTTAGGTTTGTATATTTATTCGAACAGTTGATCACAATCTTTGTGGTGAACTCGTTAAACTAATCATCTAAGTGTTTAGCGACAGTCATGGCGTTGAATAAATTGCGGCACCAAAGAGACCGGAAACTACGTTATGTTGAGTCATTAATTCTGCAGTGAACATTTATGGAAATATTTCTTATCTCGCCTTAATCGCTGGAAAACTTGCCAGTCAACGGATATAATTTAATATTTTTCATAAAGATGTGATCATTTACGCATGCTTTGAAAATCAGTTTTAAGGATTCGGGTTTTCTTATTTTAGATTTACCTAATAAATATATTACTAATTAATAAAAATAATATTTTAGGTCTTTATTCAATAAATGTAGCATACGCCATGTATATTTATTTATATCTTTGAATAAAAATAATGTTTTTATTATAATTCTTTAAGACCAAATCGTTACATTAATAGTAATATATATATATATTGTTTTGTTATCCATTATAGTAATTTATTCTGAGTTGGTAGATATTACATTCTTTAGAAAAATGTTGAGCAAGTGCAAGCTAGACTACTGTATAATTATTATTCTATCCCACCAGCCCACCGCTTAAATATTAACAATAATGCACTCCGACATCTGCGTAAAAGGTGCCCTTCTATCGTGGTACCCGCCGTCAGCTGCATTAATACCGTATCCCTTATGCGCGGGATTGAGTGATGATCGCTTCGACATAGCCAATTTTGAAAAGTTTGTAAGGGCAAAAGTTGTTCCTTGCAAAGTCAGAAATATTTTTTGTCGGAAAGCTTTTTCTCTAAAACCAACGGTACTTCAATAATAAGGATGAACAGATAAATTGTTTATGACAATAATCGCTCAGCGTTTTTTCAACGCCGATAATCTTGATACAATCAATGCTTAATTCTCAATGTTCATCATTTTCTGAGATTTTTCTGAACAATCTTTTTGATGAGAAGGGTAGGGAACAACAATTCATAGATGCTTTCCCAAAAAATATTTAAAGAAATACATAAAAATTTACATCACATATATAGTCGAATTTATGACTAAAGTTGTGATAAGTTTTCATTTGCCTCCCCACGTGATAATTTTGAAAGATTTTTTTTATTTCCCGATTCACCTCCTGAACTTAATCCCCAGAATCCAAATTGAACTTTTTAAATCGAATAGGTGTTGAGAAATTCTTCTGTGACAGATGGAGGGACAAACAACAAATTGATTCCATTAGTACTCTAGTTTGGCACTTTGACTACGGAACACTGAAAGGAGAAGGACTCGTAAATGTTTGAGAGAGTATTAGTAAAATTACTACTAAAATAATATTTTAGTAATAATGAATGTTACCTTTGAATTCAGTCAATTTTATATAATTTTTTTGATTCAGTGATATAATTTTTACGTCTATTTCAAACTATTTACACACAAAAAAATTATCACATCCTATCGATTGCTTATTTCTCAATGGTGCTATTAAAAATAAATCTGGCAATATTTAATTAAGTTTCATAGATATATTCTGATTTTCCGAGTATTGAATTGCGTTAGGAAGAAGTAAGTTTTTCTTTTTTCTAATATCTTGATCAGTTTTAATTAGAATTACCAGGTTAAATATTTTATGTCTAGTCAGGTTAAATATTTTTGTCTATATACTGTCCAGAAGTTCTTTGATTTAATTACGTTTTGCATGTTTAATTCTGAATAAATGTTTCAGACGTAAGCTGAATAAATAAAATAAAGTTTCAGCGAGTAAATCAAGTCATGCAGAGGCTCAAATTAAGCTATACCCAAACAAGGGAACGTATTTAATAAAAGAAAGAAACGAGACACCTTATTATGTCACTTACTTTTGTTAAAATTTTATTTTTTCGAAATAATTTATGTTGGGTTTTGACATTTTCATTACGTTAGATACGTTTGGGTTAAGATATAATAGACTATCTATTTTACTACAAGTTAATAGTATCTTCTTCTTATAGCTAAGAAAACAAATTTTATTCATTGTTTCGATGTAACATACCCTATCGTTGTCTACAAGGCAGTCTTAATCGGCACGTGCCCTAATGGTGTAGATTGGTAGAGAGATATTTTTATTTGTCGCGATACTTTATCTGTGTCTTGTGGTTATTAATAACCTTTCATACCTTTCAGTATTATACAACGCCACCTTTTATTAATTCAGTTGCTGACCGGCTCATATCTTTGTACTGTTCGAAAAAGTTTAAATACATTTTCTAATTCGTTTTATGGGATAGATGAAATGTGACAATGATTAATTGGTTTATCTGCTATTCATTGTTATCGCTTGTAATATGAAATGGTGGAAATCATACAAACACAAAAAATACATTTCACATAAACATGAGTCATGTAGTTTCTACATGGAAAGGGAATTATATAGTTGAACGCACGTAATAAGACCGAAATCGATGCCATATTCGACATAAATACCTTCGTGATGTGACCATTAGGATATTTAAGAAACCTGACAAGTACAAGCTGAATGCGTACTGTGCGAGTTCCTGCATAATTATATAAAAGTTTTAATACGCGAGGGTACATACTGTTTCTGTCAATTTATTTGTAAATACCGATGTTATTTTTCATTACAAAAATATATTGCCCGATATGATTTCACGGGCGTAATTATATCATTAGATACTCAAAATGAAATTTTTCTTCATATTAAGTATTAACTACATAGCAATATATAGTTATAAATAATGAATTCAATAGCACTATATACGATATTATCGTTGCGTTTTAATGTGTTTAATCTTATATTTGTAACTAGCTTTAGCTAGTTACAAATATAATATTAAAATCATTTTATTTTGAAAGGATTAGTTCCTCCGAAAAACAGGTAATGAACTTATAAAATAACTGCACAGTAAATTGCTTGATGGCTTCGTACTCCTCTACTTACGTAGGTTTCCCATCAATGCCATGTAAAATCCGTAAAAGTTCTGGAAAATCTCCTTTAATCGAAGATTTAGATCCTTGAAACTTAACAATTTTTCAGGCTTATGATGAACGAGTCGAATAAATCTTTAACTCTATATTATACACAAGTTTACTTGCTTTCAATATACACAATGTTTCAAGCAGAAACAAATTTCATTTATTTAAGCTATTTCAAATTTTAAGGTGATTTTAACCATATATGCAGTTGTTGTTGCAAAATTGTTTATCTCTCGTATAGTTATTACATATTTTTTTAAATTCTGTCATAATTCTTTGATATTTATTAACCTTTATATTTTTATTATAGTTACATATAAATTGAACAAACTTAATTTCGTACTTAATGCTTACCTTACGGTTACCAAACAAGACTGGTTTTTAATATAATGATATATATATATATATATATATATATATATATATATATATATATATATATAATTAAGTGTGCAGTAGGACTTCAATTAATTTATTAATATTTGAATATTAACTGTTTTGGCTATATAAATATACAAATACATTGCCTAATATTTCTTTTCCAGGCATGGTCAAAATATATTTTAAAATATCAAGTTATTTCTGCAGTTGATTTAAGCCATTCATATCGAGTTTCTGTGAACTTTTTATAGATCCAACCTGATTAAGATTCAACCTGATCCAACCTTTGGTTTATACACTTTTTATAGCCATGAGTTGGTCGACGGTTTTTCATTAACCAGAAGAATAATATTGTGAATTCGATTGATATACTAAAATAGGTAATAATTAGTTAGTAGGGTTAGAGACATAAACTCTAACCAAAACGACCACCTTAATGCCTAAAATTTTGCAAACAGATTGCTGTATTGAAAATGTTCATAACATACCGCCAGTATTTTGAAAGACATATTTAACGATACACTACACAGTGGGGTACGTGAATGAAAGTCACCCTTACTATACATATAGACGGCTATTTTAAAAATATTTTTTAAGACTTAATTTAAAATGTTTGTACGCCTTTTAAATATGCATAAATTTCAGCTTTACAGCACTAACAATTTGCGAGTAAAATGGCCGTGATATCAAGATGTACATGGCAAAACTATGAGGGCTAATAATTCATCTATCAAGCCCTAAAAAACGGCAAACTTCATTTGCCTCCTGCAAAATTTGTTTGTAAATTTCCTAAAATTTGGTGTAGTAACATAGTTATATGTATAATAATATAGTATATGTATAGTAACATAGTATATGCTATGTTCGTTGCTATCTATGTGTACTATATAGATTATTCTCGTAATATCTATGGACATAAATTTTACTAAAAATGTTAATAGATGGCGTTGGTGGTATCATATAGCAATATATTTGTGAACATGAAATTTATGAAGAACACTAAAAGATGGGGTTGAAAGTAATAATACCTTAATACTCACCAAGTCAGGGTTTTTTTTAAACTGTAATATCCAGATAAATGTACCCTATATATTGCTTAAGGTTATAAACTATAATCGTACCAAATTTCATCAAAATCCGTGTGGTAGATTTCGCGTGATAGGAAAACAAAATAACACACAGACAGACAAAAATTGTAAAAACATGTTTTTTTGGCATCTATTATGTTCTGTAGGTTAAATCAATCACTCGTATACTTTTCATATACAGAAATCACTCTCTTATAACTTTATTACATATATGGATGTGTCAGTTGTTGCGAATAAAAACTATTTAAGATGTAACTACAACTCCTTAAAAATGCGTTTTTGTTTCGATAAACGCTTCAAAGGTTGTAAAAAGTATTTACATGTAGAAGAAAATTGGTGACGTGGCTTAGGACAAAACTGTATATATTCAATCGTTTCTTCATAATTTATGCAGGGAAATGTAATCAATTGCTAATCAGTACATGTTTTTCGCTTCCAAAAATCTGCCGGAAATTGCACAATAATGTTACAAAACTTGGAAGATTTGTCATATAAAATGAAAAATAATTTCAACTTCGACACTTGTTAGAAAAAAAAACAACGCGGATAAAGTTTTTGAAGGGGAGCAGGGGGAGGCGACGGCGCCGTATGGCACCGCCCTCACTGATTTATGACAAATAAAGAATGACAATCTGTAGCTATGTATTTAACTTTTCTTTTGCGTTGCTTTCACAGTGAAATACACATTTTAAAAATCTATTTGAAATGAAAAACAAATTTTGTACAAATCCAGCGATTGTGTTAGGTTTTATGAATTAATTTACTATGACAAACAATTTCTACAATTGAACACAATAACGACAAGAGTCTTACAATTAAAAAAAAATAAATACTGAGGAATTAAATACGGTCACAGGGCTAAGTGTGTAGGAAGCTCCACGCAAAAGCCTATTATAAATATATTTCTATTTTATTAAAATATATTTTCTGAGCAGGGAACGAAACTGAGCCGTCACGCTCGGGTCAGTGACGCTGAAGCGAGTAAACTCGGCACCCTTCGACATCAGCTAAACGATTACATTGTACGGGTAAGCTCGGCTCTTTACGGGATCGGCCAATGAGTTCACTGTCTAACACGGAGTGCATCGCTTCAAGAATTAAGTTTTATTTTTTATTATGAATTAATATTTCATTTGAGAATGATTTAATATAATACGCGTATGTTATTATACATTACTAGTGTAGTTTTTAAAGTGTGTATAGGTAGTTTATAATACATTTTTTTTGTATATGTATGTATATATATATATATATATATATATATATATATATATATATATATTTATACAAATTAGATAAGTTTTCGCTTCTATATTATGATCAAGCACACGCCACTACTTTCACATGGGTTGATAAATGTTTAATGTCTGCATTTTTATATTTAATTCTTAATATAGATTGTTTAACTGCTGGTATCAAATTTTCTATTCAAAAACTTATAATTTTCTTTAAATACTTGAAATTAAGTTATTCTGCCCATGTGCCTGATGTTAATTTTATATTGTGGTAGAAAAATAGTTAAAATCTTACAAATATCACTATTTGGTTTGTTATTAGATAACCCCATAATGGGTGAAATGTCAGCCAAAAATAATTAATTCGGTATCGTGGTACTTGTAATATATTCACAATACTGTTATGATGTATCTATTTCGAATGGATTTAAAGGTCACTTGGACTGGATAGTTTTCATTATACTCTGTGTCTTAAAACAAAAATATCTGCCTGGTAGTACCTTGAAATAGTTGGAGCGCCTTGAAAGAGAGAGTAGTAACCAAGAATATTTTAACAAGATATGTTATTTATTTTTTTTAAATGCCAAAATAAAACTTTTCTTCAATTTTTTATTTTTTTGTAAGTTTCATTTCTCTTCAGTATATTTTAATGACATAAATGCTTGAAATCTATTTTATTATAAAAAACCTTTATGGATCAGCACAGACTGACTTTTGCAATATTTAATTTCAATTACTTTAACATAATCGATTCCGAAATACATGAATATTGCAATAGTCATACCTAATCCTATTCAAAAAATTTTTCTACAGGTTCCATAGATAAATACTGCAGGTTTTCTACGTATAAATTAAATATATTTGTGGATGACTTGTCCTTAGGACGTGTAAAATATAGTCGTAGAAGGTAACTCTATCCTCGCTAACATCACATATTCAATCTCACTCTTACTTTTTATAGAATCCCGGATATACTGTGAATTCCTTATTTCCATTTACTTGAGATATTGTAGATCAAGCAATTCTGGAAGCAAAGAATCTTTATAAAACTTAATGAATTTCCTTTCCGTGTGTTTTTTTCCAAAACAGATTGTCCTCTTTAATAATTTCTACTGTTGTTTATATTCCCAAGAAATAATATATGAGTATTTCATCAGCAAATAAATCACAACAAATAATAGGCACGCCTCATTGTTGATATAATTTCTACAATGAGGCTTATTCAATGTCGTGCATGGTATATTCTCCAATCGAGATCCTTGTTACAGTATGCTTCTAATCAGAGTTGCATAATTCATGGTAGGTAGATGTTTACATACGTTGCCAAAAAAAAACAGTCAAAGTTTTCATCGTACATCCGCCTATACCCAATTACGTTCACACTGAGCTGTTCTGCAGTCTACAAATATGAGGGGAAATACATAGGTATAACCTCTCTGCCCATAAGGCAACATACTCCATTTGCATGAAACGTGTCATACAACCTGACTTTATGTGAAATGACTTGTATGTGACAAGCTAATTATTTTAATATAATGTGTGCCAGAACACATTAAAGAATATCTAGTGGATCAAATATTGTTGTAATATATGAGACCCACATATAAAGATATAAGCGTGCTGGAAATAATATAATTCGTTATTATGTGTCCTACTTCTTCATCCCTTGAAGCAAGATTTGGAATGGCACAATGAGCTGAACTGGATATCGGTGTTAACTGCACATTTTTAATATTATGGAAATTAATGTCCACAAAATGCATTAAACACTGTTTAATGGATTTTGTGGAGTTGAGTTTAAAGAAGTTGGGAAAGTTAGTTCAGATGCCATATTGGAATCGATATAAAGAAAGAGATTGTTGATGACATTGACTTAGTTCTTAGATGGTAACCTTATTGATAAAAGAATTATTTGAAAAACAGGATACGTTTATAAGGCAATCATTTTTTTTTAATGTACCATTCGCTATGGCCAGTAGTCAGGCGTACGTTTTTTTAGTAAACATATATAGGTTCGAAATAATTACACGATTTTATTAAAATTATAGATCTTCAAGGAAACTTGAGTTATTGCATTTAGTTCATATTTACAACTTCTTTTATCGTTTCATCTTGACGTACGAGTATAGATAATAAAAGCATATTAATTGCATAAGTCACATATTAAAATATAGTATCTTGTCATTACTTTATTAACCCATGTATTTTCAGTATTTATAAATATTTACAAATATTAATTTTTGCAACGTTAATATACAACGTATTATGTATTTACTATTGTGACGTATTAATTTTTATATTTCTGAGAGGCATATAACATGTTGCAAGTTTCAAAAATCTATCTAATAAAATTGTTAATTTTCCTATAGAAAAGTACCTTATTTGATACAAAAAATAAAAAATGTCGAGTTCTTTATTTAGCCCCTCTTTAATTCCTTTATGCACTTTTTATCCAAGTTAGCTTTTACTGGTGTAAAAAATGTAAGTTAGTAAGATATATCACAACGTCGACCTTCAAGTTCCTATGTCGCATGGTTCTAAAAAAATTGACTGTGATATCCCGTATATCACAGTGACAGTCAGACAAGAGATGAGGCGTGAAACCCCGAAAAGAAAGTGTGCTATTCGTGCTAACGGAACAAAAATTAAATCTAAAATGTTATCATTTTGCTATTTGCCATCGTGGGTAATTTTTATTCTAGTCTAATATTACTATTATCATGGTTTAATATAGTTCAATTATAATGTAAATGTTTGATTTGCCAAATGCAGGGTTACTCACTAAGCGTTAAACCACGGATATGTATAATACAAGGTAAATTCAATAGTAAATATTAATTGGTTACACTAAATAAACAGAATAAAGGAAAACATAAATTTAATAAACGCAATGATCAAAGTTGTTTTCACTCGCAATGCGCAGCGTGCGAATATGACAATAAATATAAAATTAAATATTAGAAACGCAAAATAAACTAAATTGTTAAACCCCCGCCTTCAAAAATTCGCAGGTAAATAACGGGGAGTCGGGTCCTCTCAACCAGTTATGGCACTAATGTTTAAACACAGAAGCATGAAAAATACTTTTTCTAAATATTCGACTAATCCATATTTTGAAAAACCTTTAATCCAGACGCTGTATATTATACTGAAGCCTTCATTTTAGTATAGATTCGAATGATATATAATTATTTAAATGGTAATTGTTTTTTTTAGCTAATATGATAATTAAAAGACAATTTAGAATATTTTTTACATTTACGTTCTTTTTTGGAATATTTATGGGACTTGACTGCTATTTATAAAAAATATAATTTAAGACCTATACCCTAATTAATACCAAACATAGTAAATTATGATATACAGAAATGGCTTCAGTACCTCTAAAATTCCAAATAGCTCGAAATTGGTTATCATATATGCATTAATGTGCACTCGATATCAAAAGAACCACAAAATGAGGCAGGTTGATATATTTAAGCCAAACGTAGTTTTTAAGATAACAAAATATTACCATGATGTAGGACAAAAGTAACGTCATCTATTGAGCACGATGAACAATGATTTGAAAAGACTAACACAAAAGTATTTTCTTAAGAACATATCGCTAAAAATATGATTTCAGTTACTAGAGAAATTAAATGTATTTCTTTACGCAACAATAAAAATTTCAGCAGATTGGTTACAATTATGCAACATGCAAAACGTCTTTGACACCTTTTTAAATTGTTTTCTTTTCATATAAATGTTAAACCCCTAGACTACATGCTAAATTTAAAGTTTCCAGAAAATTAGGTTGCATGGAAGTGACTCCGCAGTGTTCATGATAATGATTTCAATCAGTGCCAAAATTAGCCATTTTTGGGAATCCATATATCAAAAAGTCAAGAAATTTCAAAATGCAAAATTTAAAATATAGTTTGACGTTTAAAGTTCCTTACGTAGAAAAGTTAAGACATAGTCATTTAGAATGAATAACATAGAACGATAAGACATAGAATCAAGAATAGACACATCAAGAATGTTTGAATTAGAAAGCTGTCAAAAAAAAGCTTGAAATAGTTAATTTTAAAATAACTGCGCACACAGATACCAGAAATTTCCTGCATGCTACTGCGCGCTTAGATGTGAGTTACATATTGTAAATGGACCATGCAAATGAACCAGGTAGTCAAGTGTGCAGAACTGTGTAGTCAAGTATGCAGTGCAGAACTTATTTATTACAAAATGAAAAGGCTTGATTCTACAATGAAATGCAGAAAGTGTCATATGCCAATTTCTACATATTTGCGGTACTTCTACCCTATTGACAGGTTCTAGGATTATTCAACTTAATTTCGTAATGTGTCCATATGTAAAACTGATTTATATATAATTTGTTTACACATGTGTACTGCGTGACATCGAAACTGATTTCTCAATTATAAATTTTTAATTGAAGTAGAGACCTCAACTATCACGTAATACATATATCCGCAAATGTATTCGGCAATGTCATTCCAAACGTTTAAAGAATGCCACATCAAAAACATGTGAAAATAACTGAATCAGTAAAATGAAGAAAGTATTTATGTAGCCTTACGCAGTTGTATACTTAAAAAGCCTTAAGAAATCTTTCACTTACCAATTTTTATGCGGCAAAATTGTCTGTGTTAAATTTTTCTATGATTTCTAAAGATATTTTTGATAATGCTTATAGGAATGATTATAGTTTTTAAAATGAAAACTTCTTTGGACGCACCTGCGCACTTTTTTGAGCAATAAAAGAAAGTGGGCAGTCATGCTCGGATGAGTGATGCTGAATCGGGTAAACTCAGCTACCTTCGACATCGGCCAAATGAACTACTTTTTAGTCGCACCATGCTGACTTTTTCATTAATATTTTATATAGGAGTAGTTTAATATAATACGTATACGAATTCCTAAATAGCAATCTGGTCTTGTTCCTGATTCGCCACACTAATATCGGTCACACAACCTTAATATAATTATTATTATATAACGTGTGTTTTTTAGAGGTATGTAATTTTAAAATAAAATAGTAGATAATAATCACGATAATGGCCAAGAAATTAGCTTTATGGAAAAGGTAACTATATGCCATTTGTGTTTAAATACAATTTCAGGCATATGGGCGTCGAATTAAGTGGAATCTGTGACTTGGCACAGCCAATTTTTGGAAAAAAAATTCATGTAAACCTTTAAGAACATTGCTTACACACGTAAATCTTTTCTAAATCAAATAAGATGGTCATTAAGACATTATTTTGAATAAGTTTTATCATTTTTATTATGTATTCATAATGAGATACAAAAATTACATCTAATTTCTTGACCAATTCACAGACAAGCATAATTCTTAGCCATATGGAATTCACTACTCCGCCCCAGAAAAAGGAAATAAAATTCACATTTATCATTTTCCCGCTCCTTGTCCATGTGAAGGGGCGCAAAAAGAATACGAACGGTAACATTATGTAAATGGTGGACGAGCTTTTCTCCGCTCGAGATGTCCGCAGACGATGAATGGATTCAGAACTTGTTTCGAATTTAAGGTTGAATGATTGCATCGTAGTAAACGTGCACCGACAAGTTTCGTTGCAAGTTCAGTCTTCATATTGGCAACATGCTTTTTAAAATTGAATGTTAAAATTTAAAATCACAGATTATTTTACCAACATACGTTACAGATAAATAAAGTCTATGTATTTTTGATTTTCGAACCTTTAATTTATTTAACTGCTTATTTATACCACACATAAGCAATTTTTTTGTATCTCAACTCTTATTTGTCTTCTGCGTATATGTGGAATAGATTTAACTACAAAATTAATGAAAACGTAGCGATAAAATTAACCTAAGTTTTAGAATACTAACTATTATTCGATTTAACAGTTGAATGTGAAATATCAAATATTATTACAGAAGATGTAATAATCGACATAGGAATAATGAACTTCTTTTTCCCCTTCTCGATAATGGTATCATCAAAAATATTCATTTGCATTCCTAATTAATCTAAATTATTTATTTCAGGTAATGTTGAAATCACAGCAAGTTGTATCGTGTATTCGTTAATTGATCAATGTATAAAACGTACATGTAAAAAACTCACGGTAATATATAAAACCTAATATTGTGAGTAAAACTTGCACTCAGAGGGTTCCGTATTCATATAGGCATATATACCCATTTAGGAGTATATAGTGCTTTATTACACTATTTATAAATATTAATAATATTTGACACGATGTATCTATATTACCTAGTGAGTATATCTTGTGTAGATATAAAAATATCGTGAAAATCTCAATTAGCATCATGGCTATAATTCCAGTAAGCTTTTGGTAAACTTCTAATAAACTTATAGTAGTTCTGCTTTCTTCATAATTTGTACTTTGGCAGTTTCGAAGATTGATTGGGGGATATTTTATGCGAAAAGTTAAAATTTCAAGTTTCTATGTAAAACGCATTCTCAGGGAAACAGTTGTGAGAGACGGACTGATGCACAAACGGACGACCACATAAGCGGTTTTATAAGGGAGCCGCTTTCTTCGAAATAGGAAGCTCTGAAAAATCTTTTTCTCATTGGAATCGTGCAGCAAAATTTAAATAATGTAGGTTTCAGAACTTTTACGAAGAAATCCATAGGAAAACAAGTGCTAAGAGCAAAACAATCATAAAAAGCAAGGGATTGTAATAATATTGGTAGCAGTATTGTTATTTTAACAGAAACAATTAAACAATACAAAATTCTTGACAGAATTTGTTTATTACTTTGTATTTAAAATACTCATTTTTTGGAAGAATGTTAATCAATCCATGATTTATAATTTTAGCTGCAATATTTCATAACAAATCCCTTAGTAAATTTAAAGTCAACATTTGTATCAGAAATGTGTGCCTATTATTAAATTTATTTCTTTTGCACGTATACTGTTTGTTTAACATTTTGAAAAGGAAATAGGTAAAAATATCTTCAAAATTTAAAATTTTTTCAAAAATTTTAAATAATTTAACGCATTGGATTTTAGTTTTAATTCTGTACAGAAATGGAAACGTTTTTAGCTGTTCATAATATTGAAAACAGAGTGATGAATCATTAAAAGGATAATAAAATAGTACTGCCATTTCATTTACTAGCAAAATAAAAAATACATTCCCAAATTAAAGTTTCCTTCGTATTTAACAATATTTCTTTTTCATCCTCAAATATGAAATTATTTAAAAAAAATCCGTTTTTTTTTTAAAATTTCATTAATTTTTAAATAAAATGTTTGTACTCTGAAAGCTCTATTTCCTTTTGAAGTTACAATGCGTGCTTGACTTTATTCGTACTGAAGCCTCTAAAAATATCGAATGTTCATTGTATTATTCCGGACATTTAATCATTGACTTTTTTAATCGACTTGAAAAAGGAAGACGTTCTCCGTTAGATGCGCATGTCTTATTTTTTTATAAATGGACAGACGTAATTTAGAGACGCGTTCACCTATTTTCATGATTTATTTTTTGTTTGGAAGGAAATAATTTTCAACAACTTATTTCAAAGAAAATGGTATTCAATACATAATAAATCCTTTGTTAATATGATCAGAAGCTGATGATGGAATCCACATATATTGGAAGCAAGTATTGAACGGATGAGAAAGCATCTTTAAGAAATTTAAGACCGAGTTTCAACTTATTAAATGTACTTTAGTCAAAAATGCCGGCCGAGGCATTATTATGTCGCCGTAAGGTGATAGAAACTCATCTTTAGTGAAGAATAGATTTTGCGTCTAGGGTCAGGAATACTAGTTTTATAGACTTCGGTCACATCTGAAATATTTGATGATTGAATTTTATAAATAAAAATAAATAAATAACTTTTCAGAGCCCTATTTTTAGACAAACATTTTTTAATCAACGAAACAAGTTTATTGCTCTAACATTACCCTCGAACTGGGCATATATTCCGCTGATTTAACCATTAAGTATGTATTTAAAAAAATATTTGACTAAAAAGAATTCCCAGATAACAATAAACTCACAGTCAAAGCCGCAGGTATCAATTATAAAGTTAGCAAAAAAAATGTAACTAAATTTTCAGGTACGTATGATTCTGAAATATAATTTTTTCCAAAGCATCAAAGTTTAGTGGGGCCTATATACATTTGTTTTTGTGAAATTAAAAAAAAACAATGAGTGTATTGACTAAGTCATTCTCTAAAAATAGGTTATTAAAAACTTATCCAATTTTTTTTTTAAATTAAAAATATGCTTATATCTTTTTTCTTTTTCTGCAATAACATTAATCTGAATATATCTGACAGATTGAATATTTCCAAAAGATGTAAATTTTTAATGAAAAACTAACACTCCTCAGGAAAGAAAATTTCTTTCCAAATCTGTAGACCACACGATAGAAATAAATCTTTTCAGGTCGCTTCATTAAAAGTAAATAAAATATTAGAAGTTATAAAAAACATTTTATTTTCTACAGGAAACTCAACACTATTCATTTGATTTACGCTCAACTTCACTTGATTTACCAATATATGCTCGTATATGAATATATGTACACACACACACACACACACACACACATATATATATATATATATATATATATATAAAGAATTTCACTACATCAAAATATTTTCATTATTTTTATATCGTAATAAAAAGCACGTATAATATGTTTTAAATGCTTGAATATGGCATGAAACTAATGTCATTACCGGACAAACCAATGAGAAAATAATAGGATTTCCTTAATTTTGAAGGATTATTATGTGAAAATACATGTAAATATGTTAATGTTTCTTGAATACATGTATCAAAGATTTACTCCTTCGATTTTTTGTTGACGTTCAACCTTTCGAGGCTCTGGCAACCATTTTTCCATATGAGATCTTCTTCATCTCATGCGAACACGACAACAACAAAAACAACAACAGCAAATGACCAATAAATTGCTTACAATTTTTTGCTTACAAATTAAGCATAATTGGTTTAGTTATTACATGTCACTTAGTTAAAGCAACAATAGTCCAAACCTTTTTCCTTTTTTTATGCACGAAATCTTCTTACAAATAAACAAAATAATCTTAGACAATAAAATAATCATTATCTTATTACGCTTTGTAGAAATATTTAAAGAGTTAATAGGACAAACGAGAGAAGCCAAGTTTCCGATTGGTCTCAACATCGGTATTTGAACGAAAAGGAGGGAGATAAATGACATAAAATTTTACACCGTATGTTATACAAAAAGTATTATAATTACTAGAAAAACTTGTCAATAATAATAAATTAGGCTCTCAAGTTTTTTTAATTTACCTAGGTTATTATTCTCGCATGCAACATGATTAACCGTAAGATCAAACTACTTTTAACTATATTCACTGAGTCCACAGAAGGTAAGTTATAGAAATATATTCATAATTTTTTATTAAAACCAATATTGAAATAATTAGATCTTTTTTCTTAAACTTTTATAAAATTTCAAAACTTTGTCGAAATTACGAAATAATTAACCAAGTATCTTTAAACATTAGACGAAGTTAACAATATTGTAGGAAAAATTATTATACTTATACCTAATCCAACATTCAAATATTCCTGATGTATAATAAATATTGCATGAATTTTAATTTATTTGGTTCAATAAAGCCTGTGACGTTCAGCTAACTTTAATTTTTTGAGTGAAAAGTCCAACATTATTTAATTATAGTATTATATCCTGCACTAAAATAAAACTTGAAAGCATTAACTTTGCATATATTTAACAAAAGGTCAATTAATTCCAAAACAGCCTCTGATGAATTCATTAAGCTCAGGTCATTTGTTCTGTTCATTTAAAGAAAATAGCTTCTATTTATAAATAACATGAGAATATTATAAACATCCAAGATCATATTTAGTTTATTTTTTCAGTTATCTTATAATTTGATATGCAGTTCACATGAACTACAAAGAAAAACGGGTCTAATAGGAAACTAAATCAATTGATTACAATTTTTGCAACAACAGTAGGCTACTCACTAATATTTGATTTAGGAAACTGTAATTTTATTCTTAACCAATCTAAATAATGAAAAACGGAACCACGAATTTTGTCATTTCTATTTTAATTAAAATTTGCCATAAAAATATAATTTCCATGCAAATTTAGCTACCTCTTTTCACCCTCTGGAGGGTTGAATGTTGGAAAATTCTTACATAATTGTTTCATTACTTTTATTGAAAAGCATCAATGCAAATTTTTAACAATATTTTTTTCCATACAAATTTAGTCACATATTTTCACCCTCTTAGGGAATTAATTTCGGAAAATCTATTAAACGATGCTTCCGTTATAAAATCAACACCCTTTCCAAATTTAAACATTTTTATCATTAGCGGTTTGAGCTGGGCGTTGATATATGAATCGGGACATTGCCTTTGATATATATAGATAATACAATATTAAAAAAGCTCTTGAAAAAATACCGCCGTTTTTATTACTTATCGCATTAATATTACAGAAACAACAAGACAATAATATGGAAACGGTTCTTAAATTAATGGTAATTTTACAATTGTCGTAGGTTAGTATTTAAATATCTAAGTTGTAAATTAAATAATTGCATGAATGAATCAATCTATAAAACAAATCACAATATATTTAGAATGAATTGTAATAATAAGCAAAAGCATTATATAAAATTAAAATCTTTCTAAACACAATCCCAACTTTTTCTGTTTTTGTAAATATGGAACCAGAGTTGGGGCCCGATATTTAATAAAATTGAACTGTCTGTAAATTAATTATTCACGCAAACACGTAAATTAAAAAAGATTATTTATACTTGTAAATAATATGTAATGATTTTTTCTGAAATATAAATGATGATAGTAGTAATTTTCTGTAATTTTTACTCAAAACTTGGTATTAATGTTTTTCAATAAAAATAATTAAATAGGTATTTAAGCATTTTTCGATATTCAACGCCTGAAGGGGTGAGAAGGGACAGCTAATTTTGCATGGGAAAAAATTATGGAAATGTTTACTTAAAAATTAGTATTACTTCTTTTTAATACAAATAATTTAACAAGTATTTAAGCATTTTATAATGTTCAACCACCAAGGTGGTGAAAAAATGGGGTAAAAAGGGATCGCTAAATTTCCAAAGGAAAAAATGTACTGGGAATTTTAATTAAAATGTGATATTAATACGCTTCAATCATTTTCCGGAATCCAACCTTTAGGGGTTTTTAATTTATTTACTTTTCATTCCCTTACACATTGCATATCGGAAAAATCTTAATTGTTTCGTTGTTTGTATTGAAAAGCATTAAGGCAAATTTTTAAGTAAAAATTGCTATAATCATTTCTTTCCCGTAAAAATTTAACCGCCCTTTTTAATCTCCTTACGGGTGGAATTTCGGAAAATTATAAAGTACATGTTAGATTAAATATCAGCAGTATTGAAGAGAATTAGCACAAAGTTTCAAGTAGAAATTACCATAAAAGTTTTTTTCCCCACACCAACTTAACCATCCCTTTTCACCCCCTTAGAGGTTGTATCTCGGAAAATCCTGAAATATTGGTACCATTATTTTTGTTAAAGAAAAAAATTTCATAATAATATTTTTCCCATACAAATTTAATCACCCGTTTTACCCCCTTAGAGAAAATCCTAAAACATGGGTAGCATTATTTTAGTTAAAAAGACTGAAAACACAGTTTTAAGCAATAATTTCCATAAAAATATGTTTTTCCATTCAAACATAGTCACGCCTGTTCACCCCCTTCAGGGAAAAATTTCGAAAAAGCTCTTAAACGATGCCTCCATTATAAAATCAATACCCTCTCCAAATTTTAAATGTTTATCCTTGGCGGTTGGGGCTGGGCGTTGGTCCGTCAATCGGGACATTGCCTTTTAGATATATATATATATATATATATATATATATATATATATATATATATATATATATATATATATATATATATATATATATAGATTTAACTTTCAAAACTCTACTGAGTTTTCGGAAAAATTGGAATTTCAAGAAACGTTCAAAACGTATGTTTACGTAATTTGTCAAGTTACACATGTTCATCAACAGAACGCACAGATAAGCACAAACCTAAATTTAAATCCGTTTACGACCTGCGGTCGCCGTAAAAGAAGGAAAACTTTTTATTTGCATAGCATTATCTTAAGCTAAAGCTTCATTTAAAAAAATTTAACGAGTTTGTTGCAAATGTTGTCCATTTCGATGTTTAAAAAAAATGGTATTTTTTACCTCTTGGCTTATAATGTATATCATAAATATCTGATTTCTTATTAAGCTTGCTTTACCTTTTTTACAACATTTTCAACAAAGTTTATCTCTTATATTTCTCATGTATTTCTTCGTTCCTACCTCCATCTTAATTTTTTGATTTTTATTAATACCTTATATTTACATGTGAATTTTCCTGTTTTAAAAAGCAGAAAATTTTAATTTCGCACATAGCTCTTACCTTACGCCAAGCAATGTGGCTGAAAAATAATTTTTAAAAATTCGTATCACACAAACTGCCTCAACAAAAAGTGGCTTTTAAAATGAAAAGCGTCCTCATACAAACAATCTTCTAGCTATTACCCCAGCTTGTCTCAGGAAACGACAGGTGTCAATTGCAGTTATAATTTCCTTGAGCAATATCATTATGAAAGAGCAAAGAAAGATAATGAAAAGAGCTCGGTGAGAATAAAATATTATGCAAATGGCAGGAATGCCTCCCGCCCACTGCAGTATCTTCTAACGATGAACGGTCTGCAAATGTGGAAATCACCATTACTTAATTGTATTTTTTACTGTAGTGTACTGTTCCGGGTCTATTGTCTTCTTTTAATAAATATGAGATGACTAATACAAATGTTTAGCGTTTCCGAAACATAAAAAAAAAATAAGTATCTTTTCTTAATCTATTTGGCATTTGGCAGCCCAATACGGTATAGTAATAAAGCATATTATATAAAATCAATGGTTAATACGGTTATTAATAGGATGTACACATGTCAATAATTTATACACAAATCAATAGCTAATACGGGTATTAATGTACATGCTGTACATATATCAATATTTGTGACGGGTAATAACAGTATGTACATATATTAACAATTAACATAGGAATATTTGAGGTGGCAACTGAAGTATTCCATATTCTTTTTTTAATTCATTCCATGTAGTATTAATTGAAAAGTATTATAAATTTTGTTTTTATTTAAATATAAGACGATTGTAGAGATGTTATTGAAAATGTCCACAGAAAAAGTTAAGCATAGAGGAAAACTCTTTGCAAGAAGGTTTTTTTAAAGTAGAAATAATACTACATCACGTAGTTTCATTTAATTGTGAATATACTTAAGGGAAAATACAGACAATAAAATATATCCATTAATATAATTTTCATAAATATATACATGTATATACGTATATATATATATATATATATATATATATATATATGTATGTATATTTTTGAGAAATATGTTAATAAAATTATGGTAATTATCATTGAAATTAAGTAAGCGTTTTATTGCCAAAGATTTGAAATTGATTTTGGTTGGCAGAAAATATAAATTAAACATTAGTTCATTTAAAAAAAATACATTTAAATTCAATAAAAATATAATAAATATTAATATCATAATAAATATAAAGCGAATGAAAATAAATTATAAATCGAAATAAACTAATACCTCTTAAACCGAATCCAGTTGTACTTTTCAGTGTCATAATTCCACATTAACAAACTGCAGTGGCTGATGAATTAAAAATGTTTAAATAAGCAAGGCATGAACAAAATATTTTTAAAAAATTAATGAAATATTTAGAATAATTTATGTATATATTAAAATGTCTAGTTTTACTTATTTAATCAAGCAAAAAATTGCTTTCTGAATCTAGAACTTTGAATAAAAAATATATTATTTTTTAAACAAAAATTATTTTATGGTGGTTGTAAATATATTTTAATAATTTTGTCGACACGCTTCTCAAAACGATATCTTAATATAGAAGTAATTAATAAGAAATATTTTGTGAATATATTGTATACTTTTCGTAGGTAAATAAAATGATTGTAACACAAATAATTTGGTTGCCTATGTTTCTTTAACTTATTAATAAAAATTGATCGAAATCAAATTGCATTACAGTACTTCCTAAATTTCTTTATTCTAACTTTCTTTCATATTTTTGGCGTACGTGATAAAACATGTGAGGAAGAGACGCACGGGAGTTTTACGCATTACAAAATTTTAGAAACATATGTTTTGTAAAGGAGATGCCACATCAGGACATTTTTGATTACCCAAAAACATATATTTATTTATTTCCACTTATTTCGATAAATTAACTTTGTCTCAACAAAATTTCATGCCAATAGGTTTTCAACTGTAAGAGTTATGAATTGGTAAGTGTTTCGTTTTTAAACCTTAATAGATAATAAAAGATTTTGGAATGTGTACCGAAATATGTATACTATTTATAGGTTAGTTAAAATTCCAAAAACATTTAAAGCTCTAGAACACAAAGTATGACAAAAATTATGATCATTATAAATAAGAGGTGAATAAAATAATTTTATTAGCAAAATGTTTGAACCGAGAAATATACCAAATTTTTTTTGGAAACGAAAGTCCCTCAGTAACCTAAGACATTCTAACACTTATTTCGTATTTGATTTTAGTAATCACTCTAATTTCTTCTCAAAAAATTTCCTTTGGTAAGACGTTTTTTATGTTATTCTTATTCTTCCGACGACACTTAGTTTGCATATTTATATACTTTGCACAGCAAAGCTCTTCCCGTAATTGGAAGATAAATCGGCCACACTTAAACTCGGTTAAAGTTGAATAAAAAAATAAGCTTTATTGTTTTTATTTCTGTTTCTCTCACAATGATCAGCGTTATGTGAATGTGGACGGAACATTTTATAACGAAATTAAAATTCTATTCTTTTGCCTAGGTTGAAGGAATTCAATTTATAAAGAATACAGGCACAATTATATCAGAAATACCGTAAGCCAGTTTATACACGTTAATTACATTTAAAATTTATACACTATACATGTTAGTTACATTTAAAATATGTAACTAACCATTAACTGTGGGGGAAGTACTTTTTAAAATTGCATAAACTTTATTTACTTTAAAATAATTAGTCTAACAAAATTCCAGTTCACAATTAAATGAAACTACGTGATGTAGTATTATTAAAGCATAGATGTTGTAATACAACGAAACCTAGGTGGTGGTAAAGAACTTAAAGAAAGTAGAAATAATACTACATCACGTAGTTTCATTTAATTGTGAATAATGAATTTCTACAAAATTAACGAGAAATATATTCAAAATTCCAGTTGTCTTCCAAACGGAGAAGGAAAAAGTGTCAATTCTCTTACGCGTAGAGTAAATTTTAAATTTAGGTTCTTTACTTCTACATTCATTGTTCTCTTTTTAATACAATATTTTTAAAACCTTAAAAGAGTAAAAATGGATAAGAGGCCAATATATGAAAAAATTATATTTTTTTCCAATCAAATCATCATATATTACCAGTTATCAAAAAAGAAATATTTTCCGTCTTCACTAAACATAAAATCATATAATAGTTTTTCTCCCTTGCGCAATGTTTTTTAGGTAAACGAAACTTAGACATATATCATTCGTCTACCAATTAAAAGTTATAAAGATTTATCAGATGATGTTCAAATATATAGGATAAGGGTGTCGCGCATTCCTTTTTATTTTCATTTACAATATTCCATATATTTCCTATCGAAATATCATTCATACATATTATAATAGATTTTAGTTACACTTTAGTTACACTTTCTTTATCAGAAAAATATGATTACGCTCAATATTTCACATTCGGTCTACAATATTAACCGTGTAAGAATTTTCCTTATTTTAAGTAACGTAAAACAAATACTAAATAAAAGTATGGAGGTTTTTATTTTACAAAACAGTTTCCTGTGACCGAACCGCTGTGTGATATGTAGAACAGGCATGTACGAAAATAGTAAAATCGGTGTTTAAATCAAGGACGAGTATAAAATAAAGTGCATATGTTCAAAAAATTGGTTTTCCTGTTTCGTCAATAATATAATATGTTAAATTTCTACCATCAACCTTGAGAAAAGGTGATGCTTTCTGAAAATCATTTCATTTGAATTTTAATAAATTATATCATTTATGTATAAACCACTACCTTTCACAAGATAAATATTTAAAAAAATTATTATTCTCAGCATTATGTGATTAATCCATTATTTCATATATCAAATTGAATACGTTTTTCTTTTGCAATCCGTTTTGAATAAAGTGCCATAATTCTGTACACAGAGCGATTTCAGTCTGACCTGCTTTCCACGTGCTGCACGGCAAGTGAAGTGGTCCTCAATAATCCACAGTGAGATCGCATCCTCTGTACTTTGTTGAGATACGTACATATGTTGTACCACTTGAGTACGTTGCTCTTTACATTGAATTGGGTACATCCGAAGTATGCTGTACACTTTGTAAATCTATGCACAGTATATTAGAGACTAAGTTTTAGCTTCATATTGTAATTATACATAATATAGGTATATAGTACATTAAACTATACAAATGTAAATACTCGTATAATATTTGGTCAAACTTAAAGTGTTCACATCACGAATTGGTTTGTAAATATTACAATGCTGCGAAATTAAGAGACACAATATTTATAACCGAACATAGCTTAAAAACAAAGAACTGCTAAGTAGGAGTAGAAATTGCAATTCTGTACGTATTTACTTATACATAACAATTTGAACATTTGAAGATGTACAGTATTTCTATTAAACTGTCTATGTAAGTATGTTAATTTTATTCAAGGAGGAAGAATGCACTTTTTTGCATTTATTTGACGGTGTGTGTATGCACATTTTGATACATATCTTGGAGGCTATGGCGCTTGAAATTAAGTTAACTAGCCTCTTCAATTGACACCCCACACGATATATAAAATTTAAAAAGTCGATCCGTTAATTTTTACTTTATTGAAATGATCATAGAAATATTTTAAAATGTCAGCTTGAAAATATGCGTTTCGATACGATTTTTCACTATGCCAAAACCAAAGTCTGTACTAAATTGGTTCTGAGAAAATCGGCTTTGACAAACTGACAGACAGGGAGACAAGTCAGGATCTTATGAGTTTTCCATTTTCTTATTGTATTGATTGCGTTGACTTAGAAGCTTGAACCACCTTGATTATACAGCTCCAACGGTTCGTAGATCTAAGTATTTGATAATAATTTCAATTTGATACCTCCACCCATACCTGAGAAAGAGAGTGTGGTCAGAACGAAAGACGGAAAACGGTGTGATTTTACAAGGATTCCTTTTTTTCCTTTTTGGGTACGTAAACATAAAAACGAATAACTAGTTATTTTTTAATACAATTATTATATTATTTTATATTTATTTTAAAACCAACTTTTTATTTACCTATGTTTTCACGATATGTTACTAAAAACAACTTTAGGAATATTGAACTATCCTATCATTTGCTGGATCAAAAGAACGTTTCTTCCGACACTTATTCATATTATGTAATTGAAAAATATTATTTTCAAAAATACAATGTTTCAAACACGGAATGAAATATTTTTTTCTTATTCGAAATATATCCTACTTTTAGACTACATCTACTTATATTAGTTATTAATACATATGAATTATATATTATTTAGACATACGGGCCTTGTTTCTCTAATGACATTTTTACACTCAAAAATTTCCATACTGTTCATAAAAACATTCATTTCTATATCCACATTAACTCTGTAAATTTCTGTAGGAAGTTTAAATAAAATTCTACTACATTTTTATTTTATTTTTTCAAAGACAACTATCTTAGACATTTGCGTAAACGTAAACATTACTCACGAAATGACGGAAAATCACAAGAGGTATAATAGCGTTAACATCATTATTTTGATTGGTGTTTCAAAACGGCTTCCACTTTGCCTAATTTATAATTAATATTTAGTAATGGAAACTTGATTTCTTTCATTGGAAGGTATACTTTTGGTCTTTTTAAGTGCTTCTCTAATTGATTAATAAGACAATACTGAATTATAGGTATTATCCATGTTCCACATTACGCAACATGCAAAATAATAATCTAACATAAGTGTAATCTGTTCTACATCTGTTAGCCCAAATAACAATTATTCAAATTTCATATAAAATATTGAAAGTTAACTGCACTACTAATTCTGTCGAATAAACTTTCTCGCCCTTAAACAATTTTTTATTTTTTTTTCATGAATATCTAAAGCCATTAATTAAAGTTTTTAAGTTGAATAGAACTAGGTCATAAGTTTTGACAATGAGTGAATCTATGTTGAGAATACTTGTATATTTATGGTTTGATTATGAACATTTTTACCAAACTACCTTAGAATGAGTAATATATAGTGTAGATATTGTGTGGTGCAGAATTTAGTTATCACATATTAGAATCCATGAAACTTCGTTCGAGAAATAAACGCACGAAGTTTCATGGATTAATGTGTCTATATAGCGGTACTTCATCCCTATTGACAGATACTAGGAATGTTCCGCAATTTTAGTACATGTGGGTAAAACTTGCCCACGCATAATTTTGATCTCATGCATATTGCATGACACTGATTTTTTGAAAACATTGTTACAGAAACATAGGTGTCAGAACTGTTGCGTAACATCTGCATTCGGAAGTAACTTGTATAATTATATTATCATTCCTTCTTAAAAAAAGTATACAATAAAGAACAAGTTTTACAAGCGTGTCACTTCAAAATTAATTTCAACAATATTTGAACTAATAAAGCAAAAATGATTTATAATAATAATATAGCCGAAACCTTATAACATCACTTCATGAATATAGAGCGAAATATTTCTTAATATCTTTCATATCTATAACTTTGAAATTTTTTAATACATTTTTTAATATTTTCAGAATTTATAATTGAATTCTGTAAAAATAATCACAAAATTATGGTACATTTTTAATAACTGACTACGTGATATCTTTGGGTTTCAATAATACTCATAAATTTATAATTTTCGTGTAAAATAGGAAAATAATCTCTTTAAATTCGTACAGTTTTATAGAATTCAAAGACATCGTATATTATATTATGTGACGGTTTGGTTAACTATATTTAAATTTGCCAAATCATATTTTAGTGATTAAAAAACTGGGAGTAATATTTTGAAAATTTTTCCTGGAATATGACTTACTGAATATGATTTACAGTAATGTAAAACTACCAAATGTGTGAAAGGTGTCAATACTATTTACCACTTTCCATGAAAAACTTGTCGTAAAAAGCAAAAAATAAAACCTATCCAACTCCCATCACCAGTAGAATATATTCAAAGTTGTATTCGATATAAATTTTTCGTTTGTCCTTAATTTTTTAACACTTTTTATCAAATTACACTACAATAAACGCAAAATTTTAATAAGTTTCTTACTCCCTTGCCACGATGTATTGTGTATTCTATTGGCATTTCTTCATTTAAAAATTAAAAGCTTTTTCGTATATTATTTTTAGTAAATCTATTTTTCCCCGAAACATCTGCAATACAATCATACAAAGTATGTAAGTGACCAATTCAAGAACATTTTAGCTTTCATTTGCGTGTATTTGGCAAGCTAAAGTTTAATGGTCTGTGATCACACTTCTTCACAGTCTTATAATTTAACATATTTGGTGAATCGACGTTTCAAACTCGATTATATTGCTCTACTTTTCCACACTATAATTTTAAATTATATAATATTTTAAGCAATGCCATATGTAGGTATTTACATACCTAGCGATAGAGTTTAAGGACAGTATTAACTTTAGCATCTATGTAATGATAGTCTAAAAAAATAATTATCTCTGTCCTTTAAGAAAAAATATTTTAAACATTTTTTTGTAATTGTCAACAAATTTTTGTGACTATTTTTACATATTTATGTGAAATTATGTTAACCAATCCATCATGTATGACATCAATCATAATACTGTGTAACAAATTCGTTACTGTTTTTAATAACTAAGTTCACTCGACAACGTTTTTTATGTTCTGGAAACCACGTTGAATTCAGATCTATTTTCAAACTTGCTTAAATGCAACTAATGGAAAATATTATAAAAGTACGGGTGTGAAACTAAAATATATGTAGATACACCCAATTATGTTCCATTTCATAAAGACCGTTATCCATGTAAGACGTAGTAATTTTATGTCCTGGACAAAAAACATGTCATGGAAAAATTACGAATAACCAAAGGAAATAAATTTCAGGAAATAATGTGTTCATATATCCAAATAGCCATTGTACTTAACATAAAGCAGAAAAAGTTGAGAAAATTTTGCTAACAAGCTCCGTTGACATAACTAAGATTCTTTACATTGAGAAAGTTACTAGAAAGGAAGAAAATCATTTTCTTTACAAATCCCTAAAAATATCTAATTCCTCAATCCTACTAAATTTTCAAATTTGTCATCCTACCTTCCATCAAATTTTAAAACATATTTCATTAATAATTTTCCTAAACAAGAATTCTCTCTTATTTTACTGAACAAAATAGAGTATGCAATAAAAATTGAAATGTTTTATATCGAGTAAATGTTTTATAACAAATGTTTATCACAGGTTCATTACATATTTAAAATCAGATACTTGTCTCAATTTAGGAATATAAGCCACTTCTTTATTTATTGTTAATCTCTCTCGAATCTCTCCCGACGTAACTCAAAGATGCATTAATTTATTTTCAGGTTTTTTTTATTTTAAAGGAAATCGTTTTTCCTTTGAACTAAAACAAACCTCTTTGAAATGGTCCCATTTATATGTTAATATGATAAGAACCTAATGATGGGCTCCGAAATCAAGTGGAATTACTGAGCTGTTGAGAGTACAAGGCACCTTGGAAAAACTTGAGACCGAGTTTCAACTCACTTGGCCTTTAGAATTCTTTTAGTCAAAGAAGATGGCCGAAGCATTGTGGTGGTGCCGGAAAGTATTGAAAGAAACTTCTCAATGGTGAGACGACGACCTTCTACTAGTCTAGGATTGCTTAATATGTATTGATGAGTTTTTGGTCACAATTTGTCGTCTGGGTCAGTGCCAAAATTGTGACGCAAATTTATGAATAGTGGAGTGTAAGTTCATAGACTTCAGGCACGTTAAATTTACATGGAATTTTAATTGCCAATTGATATTGGTAAATTTGCCAAATATTGCTACTCTGAGCGATTTATAGAACAGCTGTTAGGTCGAATGTGGGTTTATGTATGATGTGGATATACAGGTACGTTAGAGAGAGGGGCTTTGACCTTTGAAAGTGGTTTCTAACATCTTTGACAGCAATATTATTTATTTTTATGTGCTTATGTGCATAGTCTAATACTGACGAAATTTGTTTAAAACTTTTGGATGCTGATAAAACTCAAATATGTTCTGCTCATTATTCCGGATGAATCGTAAAAGTTTATAAAATATAAATTTCTTTAATACTAAGTTACCCACTTTTTATATTTTTATAGTATATTCATAACTGCATTCATATTTTTCAGGATTAAAAAAAACAATCGATTTTATTATTTTGAAATCATTATGTTTTATTTTGTACCTACAAATAATTACATAATTTAAATGAAAGGATGAACGCCGCATTCATGTTTTCCTTATGCAACAACAACTAGTTATTTTTTATTCATTCGTTATTAAAAGTAGTTCAGCCAAGTTTGAAAATTTAGAAAGAACATTTTATAGCGCTTATTAAGTCCCGCCAACACTTTTCACGTACAATGAGGATTCTCATGATCGTGTTTGGTAATTCTACATAAGGAAAGGCCAATAAAAGTTTCATTTATCCCTATCTAAAACGGAGGAGGAAAATGAATGATGCAAGTAGCAGTCGAACAACCGGTTCCTTGTAAATGATAAATGGTTTCTGTTTTTATTTTTCGTAATTCCGTTGACCAATTATAGTTTTCTCACTTCATTTATTTTCCCGTTGCCTTAGAGGTAATTTATAAATTAAGATTTTATTAAAATTGACTGAACTGTTGTCTTGTAAACCATTCTGCACCATTGTATATGCTCCAATTTCAAGTAGTTTTTTCCGCCTGTGTAAACGATTTTCTTGTAAAATTATTCTTCCTAATATTAATTAAGGAGGAATAATTTATTTAAGCCTTGTCGATTATTCATTTCTCCATTTAATTATAACTATGGTAATATTTTTTTAAGTATATCTTTTCCAGACGCGAGTGGAGTTAAATTTCATTAAACCGTATATTAAAATATTTACAAAAGATTAAAAATCTACGTTTTTCTGTTATCCGTTACTGATTACTTCTGGTCCTTCTATGTACAGTAAAACATTGGTATAACCCATGCCGAAATTTCGAATAAAATTATTAAATTAATGAAGAACGGCAAATATCGTTGGCCTTTTTTGAAAAAAAATTATTAATATCGATCTCCATTGATGTCTTGATTAGTGTTTCGACATACAAACTATTTATAGTCACATTTTAAGCATGTATCTATAAAAATACAAAAATATAATATTACTATTTATAGTCACATTTTAAATATGTCTATAAAAATATAATATTAGTAATTTTTTTTCCTTAACTTTTAGAGAAAGGTTTATGAAATAAAAATTTATGAAAAAACAGTCACACCAGCATTTTCTAGAATAAAGACAATTACATAATATTGAAAAAACTAAAGAAATCAAAATAAAAATTGTATCGCGTAATATTTTTCCAAATTTCTCAAACCCTTATTTACGACGTTTTCAGCTTCAAAATTACTTGATTTCAAGGCCTAATGCTAATTTTATATCCTGTTTTTCTTTAATGGATACTTCATGTTTCTAAACATGTATATAAATAAATAAATAACATACCGAAGTAATACTTTTCAGTCCAAAGATCCGGATTTACTGAGCAAACGTTACCTTTGAACTGAGTATACATTCTAATGATTTCACCATTACATATGCTATACAAAAGAATATTTTGTTTAAAAAGAACTAAAATTCTCGGAAAACCATAAAAGCTTGACCGGAGCGACCGATGTCAATTGCAAAGTCAACATAAAAATATGTACAGAATTTTTCGGAACGTGTGTATACGTATTTCTCAAAATTTATGAAAACGGTGTTTCCGAAAAGTCGGAACGTAATATCGTGTGAGTGTATTAATGTTCAAAAATGAAAATAAAATCAGCTCGGCCACAGTTAATTGCTAAAAAGTGACAATTTAACTTTATAATTGAAAATATTGCGACCTTCTAAAGTTCCAGTACTAATATTGATATAGTTGATGTCATTTTTCAATCAGTCAGATTGTCACCTTAAATATGTCCAGTGTCTGAATTTTTTAATGGAAAATTGAACGCTTCCCATGAGTGAACATTTTTTTTATTCAAATAAAATCATTTTTATTAACAAAAAACAAAAGGAAATCTTCAGTTACTCATCTCATCAAACATAAATATATTCTAATGCAAAATAAGAAAAAATGTTTTAATAAATTTATAATATTTATATCCATCCTTCGCAAAATGTACCTCCCTATTTTTTCCTTTATCTTTATAAAAACAAGGCGAAGGCTTTTGTTACATAAAAATGAAGTCATATTCATGGCAGATTTTTATTTTATGTTAAGTGCTTTGCCAATATTGATGTCATTGTTTTTGGCGTAATATAGCTGGCACTTGAATAATGATCCACTATAATATTGATTAGCCAGTTTACAAGAAGATATTTATTTTGTAGATAAATTACGTATTTAATTGACCAGTTAGCGTCTACAATTTAATCAATAATTTTACACCTCAACAAATATGGAAATTTGTAAGATATCAGTTGAGTAATTATAGACAATTTAAAGCAGAGCCTGTGACCTGCACTGTAGAAATATAACGTCAAAAATCATTTTCATTTATCACATGTAACTAAAACTTGAACGTAATAAAATATAACAGAAAAAATATACAGCGATATTGGTTACGCTTTAAAGTGACCCCTATCGCAAAACCATTTATAACCATCTTATAGATTCAACTTAATTAATAATACTGCAATAGCAATAGAATATATATTTATTATTTAACACGATTAAGTGTGATTGTTAACTCCAGGTAAGTTCAAAGATTAACAAATTGGTTTTAAACTTATTTTACTGGTGTGTATACGATACCCTTCTTGCATAATTTTCGTTTTATCCGGTTTTATGTAAATATATTGCTACGAAAGAGATTGATGTAATAAAAGTCGGGACAACAAAAAGATGTCTAGACCACAAAGCATATCACATTTGCGCAGCTACTATTAATGGCATTTCAAACAAAAAAATAAAACGTGACATATTTGTTCTAAATTTCGGGCAGTTTTAAGAGGAAAGGTCCATTATCTGAAAAAAATAACTATCTTTGGTTATAAAAAGCGTTAACTTGGCGCTGAACTTACTTAGAATTTTATATCATTCCATAGACGAGTAATATAAATTTTCATAACGAAAAATATGTACTTACAGAAACAAAATGCAAATATTTTTTGTCGCATCAATATATTACAAATAATTACCAAACTAATGAAACGTAAATGAATCAGTCGCTTGTATAATTACCAAGTGTTCTAACTGCATTTCATGGTAATTTTTGGAAATGGTCGCCTAAATAGAACTTTAGGTGTATGTAAAGATAGTGCCAAAATTAGACTACAGTCATCAAAAAATATACGGGAAGAAGTTACTTTCTTTATTGTTTACCTTAATAAAAATAGAACCTAAACATTTAAAGAAAATCAACTCGAAATATAGGCCACAATGCATTCTGCGAACAACAGAAACCTTATTTGCCCGCACATGCACGATTTTTCAATCCGTTCGAGCTTGTTTGATGAGAATGTCCTCCAGGGATATAATAAATGTGATTTGTTCCAGCTTTATTGAAAATAGGTTGGTAATTTTTATTTGAATGAGCACGTCTCTTAGATATCTGTATATCTTTAATGAAACTGAAAATATTATATGCAAAGATTTACAACTTGCTAGAGGCAAGAAATAATAAAAACTGGAAATTCGAATGCTTTCTGAAATAGAAAAAAAATTAAAATGGATACTTCAATATGTGGACAAATGTCACCACTTGTGCCCTAAGCGATAGTTCCTAAGTAATTGTTTATAATATTTAAATAACTTGTTGAATGATGGAGATAATGGAATTTTTTCTGAAACTCAGTCAATAACATGAAAGATACATTTTTAAATCCGGCAGAATTTATAACTTGTTAAATATTTTCCCGTAGATGGACTAGGAATAATTCTGTTGTTATACACTTATTTAATTTTCAATTTCCATATAAAATGTTGTTAATGTTAAACCTAATAACACATTGTCTCATTAATATTTAACTTAGATAGTTTTTGATCCAAAATTCCCTAATCCGTGGATAATAATAAAGCACACCTTATTCACTTTTCACTTGTTTTCTGTTCAACGATTTACTTATAAAGTTAACTTTATAACTATAATAATACCACATATATTAGTTCCTTTCAAAATTTTCCTTAACACGAAGAATTGGAGTTATTGGAAAAACCCACTCTCGTTTTAATTAATATTTTTATTAGAAGCTACTAATACAAATAACAAAGTGACATTTATCCAAAGAGAAAACATATTTAAAAGACTACTTTTGTAAATGCATAATTAGTTAATTCGACACATGCTTAACAAATTTCTAGTCATTTTTCACATGCAGAAACATTTTTCAGATTTCTGCGTTTGAAAAATAAATAAATGTTTTTTTGATATTGTAATGTCAAAATAATGTTCATTTCAATACGCGTATCTCGACAATATCACATTCCATAAAAAAATTTTTTTTTTTGCTTCCTAAAAACGAATAGGTTTTTATCGAATCGTATGTGTTCTTTCTCTCAAATTAAAGAGACATTAAATGTTTATAATGCGATGTAATGGAAAACATAAATAAAGAACAACAATGTGCCATTTAATAACTAAAAAAAATTTGAAATATTCGCATATTTCTTGCTAAATGATTCTAAAAAAAGTTTCTTAATATCATTATGAACATTACCATCATTTGATTCATTATATGCTCGATGCTAGGTTTTTAGGTTAAGGTTTATTAAAGGCATTTTGACTCAACGTTCGTCAAGTTAACGTACATTAAAATTTCGTATCAGTTACTACTGTGCCATTTAACAAATAGTGGAGATTAAAACACTAAGAAATGAAAAGCTATAATCATAGTCTTCAGGTTCGAAACATTTTAATGTAATTAATAATCAAATTACAGTTTAGTCATATATTTTAGATAATACAAATATCGTAAATGATTTTTTTTAAACTTTTACTACTTGGAACTTTACACCATGTTGAGAAAGAGTAATTAAAAAAACATTTATTAATTTTTTATCTAGTTATTTAATCACGTTAACTGTAGTGGACGAATCAAGTAAAATTTGAAGAATTTGTATTTTTATTACCATCATTTTGTTTTTTTTTTTATAATTTTATTTATGAAGCATTTCAGGAAATATACCTCAAAAGTCTCTGATACAGGTATACGTACAGGTTAATGTGCAAGTGAATAAATCACGATATTTTTGTCACCAAATGGGAAAAATCCGACCCTTATAACTTAAGCTTTCCTTTTTAACTACTTTTAACGACATTTTACAGAAGGCAGTAGCAATGAATTATACTAATCAGTAAAGAGAAATATGTTTGAAGGCCTTTTTTTTTATTAACAAAAGGATTTTTTGGAGAAGTCCATCTTAAATATGGCGACAATTTGTTTCCTTACGTCTCCAATAGAGTAGAAAGATTTGAAAGGTCTTCTTGAATTCATTAAAAAATCTCTTGTAGTATTTTTCACACGGAACTTCCTTCGTGAGATATTTCCCCAATGCCATTAAAGTGACATGCACACAACCGCCACACTCCTCTTCTTCTAATATATTGACATTTAAAAAATATGAAAATGTCAGTATTTGCATTTATTAAGTACTTAAATGCAAAATTATTCAAATTTATTTCGAAAAAATAATTAATACTTCCATCCTAAGATAACCAAACTATTTTTGTTACGCCTACTGGGCAGTGTGTTAAAAGATGGAAATTAATATCAATACTTTTAATGAGTTTTATAGCAATCATAAGTATCCAAACAATTTAAAATTATGTACATTAACATAATGTACGTAATTTATGTAAATAAGCGTAACATACATTACGTATTGTATGCAAGTAAGAGTACATGGAATCCTGGCAGTACAACTTATGTCTTAATCGGACTAAAATCAAATATTTTTTTGATGTTGCATTTTAAAAAAAATACATTTATCCAACCCAATGAATTCGTTGTATCTCGACATTTGTAAGCTGTTAAATATCTAAGTCAGTAAGTGAAAATGTGGATATTTTCTGATTTATTCAAAGCGTACTAAACAGCTAGTTCTTTTTCAAAACTCGAGTTAGGCGAGTTAGATATTTGAACTCTTGAAACCGACAAACTTAGTTTATTCTACCAAGTGCGAAATTTGAGATCGATACCTGACAAACAAAGTTTCCAAAATTTCCAAAAAGTCATATCTGTTTCTACTGTCCCGCTCTACATCGAGAAAAATTTGCCAGCGACCGGCTTTACTATTTTGCAGTTCATTACACTAAAGAGAAGACATGAAGAATTTTATTTTGTTTCGAAGAAAAATTTTAAAAGAATTTATTCACTTTGAACGACAGCTAACAGTAGTGGATTAAATGAAAATTTATGAACCAAATGAATGTAATATTATCATCATGAATACATGGAAACTAATTTGGCGACAGGTATATTAAATTCAATTTTAGCATCTGGAGGTGTGAATAAATTATGTAGGTCACTTCATTCAGTGCATATAGTTAAAAAAAACATTTAAAGAAAACTATTAAATTCATTTATTTTCCCCCATTCTATGAACGAAAGTGTTAAATGATTTATGTATTACTTAATAGCTTTTTATGGAATGAGGCGAACTTTACCTTCTTTTTTAAATAAAGAATTCATACAAAAGTCAAAGCCAAATATAAGACAGAATGCATTCCGCAAGCAGCGGAAACCTTATTCGCTCGAATATGGAAAACGTTCCATTCCGTTTGAACTAGTTTAATTAGTGCGTCCTCCGGCCGTATAACAAATACTATTTGTGTTGTCTTTCGTGAGAATTAGTTGAAGTTCAGGTGGAGAAGAATTGTTTTTGGACGCTATGTAATTCTTTCCCTACATAATTTCGTCACGAGATTTTTATACTGTCTGAATACCTTTGATGAAACTAAAAATATTATATGTAAACATTTACACCTCACTACTAACAAGAAGCTTACCTAAAAACTAAGAATTGGAATTCGTTCCGAGACATTCCAAATATTTTAAAAATTGGAACTTTAATACGACGACATATATCTCTACTAGTGCCCTAAGCGAAAATCGTCTTACATGATTGTTAATAATATTTAAACTACAGAGTTGGTCATGATGGATCCAGCGTGATTATTTTCTGATAATAAATCAAAACCATAAGTTATTTACACACAGTAAGTTATTTAAAATACAATGAAAACAATAAATGAATGAAACCCCGGGAGGACTTAGAAGATGTTAAGTATTTTCCCGTAGATAGACAACGAATAATTCTAAATTTTCACATTGATTTAATTTTTAAGTTTGGTAAGAAATTGTGCACTTCATATTATAAAATAAAATCACTTCTTTAGGTCGTTATTTAAATTGCTCATTAATATATAAAGTAAGGTTCTAAACCTTAATTTTTAATAAGTGAACAGCATAATGCAACACAATATCTTTACTAAATCACATTTGACGATACAAACTATTTTTTACTAAAATACGTAGGTTTTTAGTGACTCATAAATGTTCTCTTGAGAAACTTTCAGAGATATTAAATTATAAATGAATATTGACAATGCGATATGAAAGAAACTCAGGTGATAAACAACAACGTGTCATTTTATATTTAACTTAAATTAAATAAAGGATGCCACGTGGCAATGTCGGCGCTCCACGATTTCTTTTTTCTTCAAATACTTTTTTTTAAATATTTTATTATATTCTTATGACACGTGCCAGAGACAATATATAGTCCGATTTGAAATAAAATTGTTTAACTGCAAGCAAGACTTTGATATTGTTATAATAATCGCAGAAGTACCCATTTATTATTTTAATTTTGATCGTGGTATTATTCTTATAATCAAGTAATATATATATATATATATATATATATATATATATATATATATATATATATATATATATATATATACCTGCCATGTTAATAGTGCTAATTATTATTAACTGTTCGATTACATTATGCGAGTAGATCCTTTTTCCGCAATGATTAGAGAATCTACAATGGGATATTGTGTATAGTACCACACCTCTTTGTATAGTATGATCAATACACCGTCATATTATAATAAATATAATTTCTCGTAAATTTTTCATAGAACATAAGAGATAATATTTCCATGAACTTAAATATCTCAAATTATAAAAAATATACAAACTACTTTTTTGCTGTTATCGTCAAAATATAATTTTATTTGAGGATCGAACAAGCGTTTCTATTTTGCAAATTTTTTATCGGTAATGGAAAAATGACGTCTAAATTTATCGACGACAGTTCATCGCAAACTTCACTAGATGCTAGTTGTGAAACTCGATTCTAAAATTAAATGAAAGAATAAAATTTTCAATCACGTTGGTAGCAGTTATATTATTGAGAAATGAAGTATCTGAAATAGATATTTTATATAATGCACATAAAATATGTATTTCAGATAATCCAATTATCAGATAATGCATTATCCCTTGCATAGCCCTAATAAGACATAATATTTTAGGCCATATAAAATAATTTGGGTACTTTAATGTTCTAATATTTTATAGTTATCAAACATTACTATAGTAATGAAAACAATATTTGAAAGACACGTTCATGACAATATGATTTCGGCACAAATAAGCAGACAACTTTCGACTATAATTGTGTCTGAAAATAATCGTATATTTGTATAATGACGAGACAAGTTTTCTATAATCTAAAATACAAACTTACATCGCTTACACCTCGCTTTTGTAGAGAAATTGGTTGCCCAAATTTGCTCCAACTACCGAAGCCACTGAGATTATGCTCTAAAAACCATGAGTTGGACGTATAGAAAGCACTTTTTTAGAGTACTGGGAAACAATAACTTAAAGTTTCATAAAACCATTCGTTTTCAACAATCGTTTATAACTAAATGCCGCTCAGACTTTAAGTTCACTCTCCATAAAGTTTTTCACTTTTAGCTCGTCACTCATTATAATAACGGAATACTTTCTTTTGGCCTTCATTTTTTCTATTAAGACAAAGGCAAACATATTTGTCCATGTAGTCGCATTTAATTATAGATATTTTTCCATATTTCGTAGACGACACCGAACAGATTGATTTCTAATAAAAATAGTTCTTAATTAAAGTTTTCTAATGTGGTCTAGGATGTTTTATTTCTGTACAAAAATCTCCTTGAATTTTTACGTTTTTGATATACTTGTAATTTTTGGTTTATTACTCAACGCCAATGAAATTTCTGTAATCTGTTTGCATTTTTATCAAAAATTAAATTTGAAATAACTTTCTACTTATGTTAATTCAGACTTAAATAAATTTAGTTATAAATTTTAATGCTAGACCATCGAGCCTTTTTATCGCAAATAACCTAATATTATTTTATTTAGAGAACTAAAATTTGACGTAAATATAAATAAGAATGTCACGTAATATTTTTTAATAGCAGAAGAAATAGGAGTATCTTCTTTGTCGAATCACGAAAGGACAATAATGTAGAGGATTATAATATTTAAATTATATACACGTATTATAAATATATATATATATATATATATATATATATATATATATATATATAATTTTAATTTTGTGCTCCAAAAATGTTGCACTTATTCTCCAAACATGAATATAAATCTCTACAGGTAGAATAGTCATCGCCATAAGTATTTCGAATTTTCTAATACGTTTAGAAAGTTAAAGCTTAATTTTAAAAAACCCTTCAAATGATCTAAACGTAAAACCCCGTGCAAAGCACACAACAACTTGAAATTATCGCTTTATTTGTATGAGAACTTTAAAAAAATTTCACGCGATATGCTGGGAAAAAAAACGAAAAGGTATGAAAATACCAATCATTCTGGCTTATTAATGAAATTAAAAGTTACAGGTCTCATCAAGATAGAACTAAGCCCCAAACTCCAGTTACACATAAAAGTCGTTCTTATACTTAATCACTAAGTATGTTAAATATTTCCTAGTATTTGATATATTTTAAATATTTTTTACATTAAAAATAATTTTATTAATTTAAAAAGTTCATATCAATTTTAAAATCTCTCACCATATCATGGTGCTTATCCAAATCTATTCGCAGAACATATAAACTTAGGCGGAGAGAGAAACGAAAAATGAAAGTAAAGTAGAGACAGGTACCGCGAAAGAAAAAAGAAGAAAGTGTAATTAAAAAAAGTTAAGAAATGTTAATTGGAAGTGTTTGAAAGGACACATGGAAAAAAATGAAATTCAAACAGCTAGTAACTACTTTGTATAACCCATTCAGATAATTTTACATTTACTTCGTTTAAAAAATTATAGAGCCAAGGACCTTAATAATATAGAAAATTGAAAATGTTTTCCGATGTACGCACATACATTAAGAGGAGTGCACAGATAACTGTGTATATATTAAAGTATAATTGTGAATATATTAAAGTATAATTGTGTATATATTAAAGTATAATTGTGTATATATTAAAGTATAATTGTGTATATATTAAGTATATATTCAGAAAAATAGTAAACGAAATTTATTGCTATTGCACCAGTATTATTATTATAGGCATCGAAAATTAACTATGAACGCCACAAATATTCTATCTAAACTAAGTCATTGTAGATTTAACTAATTTTAGTTAAGAATCTAACGTTAGACTCTCAAATATTTGTTTGCTAATAATCTAACACAATTTCACTTAAAATGTTGAAATTTGGCCTGAACGAAGAAAGCATGAATGAAATGTGATTTTTTCAAATGTTTGGATAAATAACAATATTTCCACATTTTCCACAGACAAAGAATATGTTGTTTTACTGTTTTCTTATTCATACTCATGAAATGCAGTTAAATAATCAAATAACGAATGTTAAGCATAGCGAATCTCAAGATAGTAGTGTCAAGAAGTTAGAATGTTAAAATCATGCACATTTATTATAAATTTCTTTAACTAAACTTTTTCTCATATCTTCCAACGCGCAATCGATGAAAGAGTCAATTTAAAATAATAATTACTTTACGAAATGATTATTCGTCCATCGGTCACAATACAAATTGAATTACTAGTTAAACTCACAATCGCAATTTACATTTTTGTTTACGTTTCGCATTAGATCAAACATCGAATTACAAGTATGTTGGATGCTTTAACAACTATACGAATTATGATGTCTTTTAGAGATCCATAATCAAATGGCAAAATCTCATCACTTGGAACTCTTGTAATTCCTCATGTCGCGTTGGTCAATCATTCTGTCCGCCCATACATCATAGAATTATAAGTCTACTTTTATCTACGCTCTGTACGCTATTAAGAAAATTCCACAAATATTGAACATTAATAATGCTCAATATTGGAGAAATGTTCTAATGAATAATAAGGAATGATGTATCATTTCGTAGAAAAGTCATGAATAGTAAACAACAATGCGCCTTTTATATTTATCTTAAATAAACCAAGGATGGTACCACATTGTAGTATCGCCGCTATGTACTTAAATTCGTATATTTTAATGGTGTTAGTTTATTTCCTTTTAAGAACAAGTGCTACAGGCAAAATAAAATTTAAATGTCGGTAGCCAATAATAACATTTTAATCACTAAAATGTGCCTATTCCAGTTTAAAATGTACATCTTTGTATAAGCCCTATAAGAGGGTAAAAATGCCCTTCTCCAGGTGAAATTTTGATCATTGTAAGTAAAATTATAAATATATACACACACACACACACACACACATATATATATATATATATATATATATATATATGGTATACATATTTTTTTTTAGCGCAAAGAAAATATTACAAATTTGGTTTTTACTATTTCATCTTTTACTATTTGTGAAAAATTTATCAAAATAATTACGGCATTATCCATGTTACTGTTAATTTTAAAAGTTTTTGATTGAAAATCTATAGTAATTTTTTGGCAATGGTCATTAAGATTTTTCTTATCATTTTGTTTTGAAATAAATTTACTATCTGTTTCAACCGTACACTTGATGGAGTTTAGTTAGTCGGAGACGTAATTTTTCCGTTATTTGTGCAATTGAGCGGGCAAAATGTGGAAACAAACAACAATAAATGGACTTTACTTGCAGTCAGACAAAGTCTGTGTTTACGTTTGTTGTAGATCCACATTCAAAAGTTCATTATTACAACCATTTTTTTAACAGTATTATGCCATCATGTGAACATGCAAACTGTATAAATGTGTCGATTTTAGGTGACTTCTATTTGTACATTAATATGATTTGGAATGAAGTATGTGTTATCACATGGCGAATTCGTTCAATGTAACAATGTTCTTAATACATGAAGACGCATACTATATGAGGCGTTGCTACAAACGACAGATGCAATTTTGAGTCGTTATCTGCAATCACTCGTACCGGTGGATTCTTATTCCCTAAAACTAAATGTTATTTTTAGTTTTTCGATAGTTTCAAAACGATTTTGACTACCGATTTTGGTAGACACATGTTCGTATTGAAAAGATTACAAATTTGAATTTTCTTTTGTTTTTATTTTTATCTAAAATAGATTGGAACGACTTCTATAACATGGATGACTTACATGTTACTATCGACAATTTTTACAATGACAATGCCCGAGTAGAAATGTAGAACCCCGGGATTGTTAAAGGCATCCAGTCTAGTTTGACCGTGAATAAATAATATTCGACGAAAGTAAAGTTTCCATAGTCGGCAAACTCTTTCAACGAGTGATAATAAAAGATTCAATGAATTCTCTTCATTCCAAAAGAGTAAATATCGTGCGAAGTTATTCAAAACAGCATGTACATTCAGATGCAGCATAACATCGAAGAGAATTTGTCGCAAAATAACAATTTAAAAAATTTTTAAGAAATTACATTTTCTTCTAGCAATAGGAGTCGCAGTGCAGTACCATGCTGTGGCACTACGCAATGGGACGCAGCTCTGCACAGTCTTTTATCACGCACTTCGTGTCTGTTTACTTATCAGAAGTATCTACTCTTGACGTGTTCGCAGTACCCCAGTATGATAGTAGTATGATAGCGTTCCGCGCTTAGATATAGCTGACTTAACGCTAGTCTAAGAAATTAAGTCTCTCGATTGGTCCTGACGGTTCATCAGATTGCTTTATTAAATGACACGTTAATAGTCTCGGAAAATCCTTACATCTTATATTTAATCTAAAGACTGAAGGTACATGATATCAAGGCTAAATTAATGTAATAAAATACACACAAATTGTTCATCAAAAACATCAAAATGTGTTCCGCCGGTTTAATCCAATTTTCTCTTCGTACTTAGCTGGTATCAAATTATATTTTAAGCAGTCGGGAAAAAGCCAATGTTCCAAATAATATATTTTTGTTATCA